>CM027866.1:5194636-5660381 GCA_016097605.1 Eucalyptus guilfoylei
ATGAAAAAGGAATCCATACATTACATGATACCACAGTCACATTCCAGGCTTCAATACAAAGCTCGCTTTGCTCTGCTAATCATTAGCACCCATAAGCCTTGCTTGTGTTCAGCATACCCATTCAGAGAAAGAGAGAGAGAGAGAGAGAGAGAGAGAGAGAGAGAGAGAGAGAGAGGCGAGAATGGTGCAATCTCAGGCTAATCAACTAAGAAAAAGATGTCCAGGTCTTTTAATCAAGCAGTAGGTTGGAGCTTTTATGTCCATAGTCCAAAAATGTGTAATGCCCACCAGGCCAACTATGCTTAATGCATAAATTGCCTATCAATTACAATATCACTACAATTTCAGGGTAAAAAGCTACCTTCATTTCAGGGTACAAAGCTACCTTCATTTATGTCTTGTTGACAAAAGGGGTAAAGACGATGTAATGAGATCAAAGCTAGATGTCAGTATTGAAAATAATAAGGCAACTGGCAAGTAATTAATAGCTAGAGGATGTTCTCCTTATCGCGATTCACTCTACTTATCTTACAAGTTTTACAAACGAAAAAACTCAAAGTTTCGAAAAATATGTCATCTCATAGTCCATACGCTTTACGCATTTGAAAAAGTGACTACATAAAATTCGGTGAAAAGAGATATAAAATTATGACCCATCCCGATTTAGCAAATAGGAAGATGCTCAACGATGACCATGCGACTCAAAAGAATTGATTGACTATTTCCGCAAGAAAAATAGAACGACACGTGTCTTTTTCCGATTGGCATCGTAGCACTCGGGGAAATTAATGTATGATGAAAATGAGATGAACTATGAAGCAGGCAGCTCTCGACTAATCCTCTCTGTTACTGATTATCGGCATCGTCCATGTGTACACATGTATTGCTATTAAGTAATTGCTTCTCGTGGGGGCAATGCCAATGGCCAAGAGTGGACCAACACGATAATTACCAGCGCTGTAATTCGAAGAATAAAAAGACGGGTATGTACTAGGGTTGATATTTTGATACTGAAAATCGTCTTTTTAAAAATGCACGGATGCTTTAAAATATACATCATTAGGTACCGTTGGAATTGGTGGCGTAGCAGAAACGGATCATATCTTTGCAATTATATCAGGAGCATAGAAATCGACAAAAGAAATAAAACAAGGAACAACAAGAGGATATAAGAAGTTTACGTGGTTCAATCCAAATATCGAAACATACATTCATGGGGAGAATAAGTAAATAATTCATTGTAAATCGAAGAATTATAGGATTACAATTAGTTATGCACTCGAGTGTTTTCCAGCGCTACTGTATACTCAATACCCTCAGTATTTAATAACTTGATTCGATGGACTCGACTCTACGCACAATTCTCTCTGAGCTCACGCCTTTCTTTGTCCCTTGAGTTCTTAATTCTTGCTCTGCCTTCTTTACGCCCTCTGCCGTCCTCCATTTATAGGAGAATGGGCGTGGAGACAATAAAAATTTGAACTCCACAAATGTCAACAGCCGCACCTACTTCTGAAACCATACGCACACATGTAATTGATAATGGCATGTGTGCATGACCATCATCCACCGACCTAAGGCATAGCTTATGCCTTTTCTCCTTCTTCATCTACTAATAAAGGACAAACTTAGCCGACAATCGGCACCAACTTCAAACAAATCTATGGGTAGGCGTGTCCATTGTGCATGTGCATGCATTTAATGAAATTGAGGAAGAGTGGTCATGAGAAACATGTGCATGGCCTACTTTCCTCTTTCTTTGGCTTCTATAAACCCATATGCAGAAGGATTTGTCAAACTTCATTTAAGGATGCACACTGGCCCACGGCAAAAAGAATTATCAAGGTTAAAGAATTCTTTTGCAGACCGTGCATCGGTTCTCATTAAAGGCTTCGTGAATGTGCTTCCTCGTTTCGGCGAATAACAAGTCGATTCTTATATCCAGACTCAAACTTGATATATAATTTAACAAGTACTATAGGCAAGATAGTATAAGTGTTTTTAAGTGTTTCTTAAAATTTTAGTTGGTAAATCTTATCCCTTGAGCACTTAAAAGAGTTTCTAGAGTTGGCGATGCGACCATACGTTACATTTCAGCTGGAGGTGGGTGCGATGTTGGCATTCAAAGTCCTTTTGACAGGCTCAAATCCAAGGTATTACTATGTTACTGAGCAAAAAATTAAAATAGCGAAACAATGTGTGTGTGTGTTATAAAGTTAGAGTTCAATGTATCTAGAATTTGATAAACTTAATTTTACTTCTGATGATAACAGGATTTAATTCTTTAATCAGAAAAGCTTTGGAATATCGATAAACGAAGAAAAAAGAGGAAAAAAACCTCATCAAAAGATGCATATACCATCAACGAAGGCAAAAGTTATATATCACTGGATCGAATGGACTATGTTTTGTCGATTGAGAGGACATTTTTTAATGATGTCGAAAAGCCAAGCGCAAACTAAAATTTGATCAACTCAAATAACTCGAACCCTACAACTTCCTCTTTGCAGAGCCTAAATTAGGATGGTCAGAATCATGACGAGGAGTACCCATCGGGAAGTTCTCAAACTTTGACCAAAAGCATATCGTTTCTGCCTCAGTTATTACTTTTCTTTTTCTCGATGGTCGGTGACGCAAACTTGCACGCAAAGGGCTGGACTCTGGAATTGGCATGAGATAGAAATTGTCAACATAAAAACAATTCTAAGACTTGCCCAATGGTGTTGCACAAGATTAATAACTAGAGAGGATTAACCCATTTAAAGCACGACCGAAGAACGGCAGCTGGCATCTAACTTTTTGCCCATAAAACAACTAAGCAATATCTACGTTAATTGTTTGAAGTTGAACCATGTTGCGTATCTTAGAAGAAATTTCCTGAGAAAAAATCGAAGCTCTTCACGAAAGGAAAATCAAAAGTTTTCTGCTCTCCCCTTTTTCCTTTTAATCCCTAACTCCACACGAATCGACGAAGTTACCCAATTTCCGCAATAGATCCTTCCCCACCTCTCTGATTCTCACACACGAAAGCCCTCAACGGTAAAGTCAAATGTGAGTAAGACTACATATGCAACAGGCACGTATCACTTTTACCGCAAATTGTTAGTATAACTGAGACAGGACACACAATGGAAGATCCCAATGTGAACCGATTGAATTCTTCTTATATTCTAAATGTACGTATTTATACACAATTCGCAACTATATTTCCTAAATCAACTCTTATAGATATCGAAAGATTGAATAAAACAACGAGGAATAAGGCATATGATCATGCTAAGATTTCGTTGAATAAAACAACTAGGGATAAACTATATGATCACGCTAAGATTTCATATAATTTGCTAAGTTTTCATGCGATCACACTAAGACTCCCCCTCAAGTTGGCGTGTGTAGGTTACGGACGCCCAACTTGGAAAGTAGCTGCATGTACTGATCTCAGCCTAGTGGTTTGGTAAACATGACAGCTAGTTGTGGCTCTGTACCAATTTTCAATGGAGCAATGAGGCCAGCTTGTATTTTTTCACAAAGGAGATGAAAATCAATTTCAATATGTTTCGTTCGATTGTGAAAAACTAGGTTGGCAACAATGTGGAGGGCAAGTGGGTTATCACAGTGTAAGGAAATTGGGGCTTGAAGAGGCATGCCAATGTCTCGTAAGTAAAATGATAACGAGGTAATCTCGCATGTGGTTACTGCCATTGCATGATATTCTGCTTCAGCAGAAGAGAGTGAGATTGTGCTTTGTTTCTTGGTTTTCCATGAAATGGGGCTATCACCCAATAAAATGCAATACCCAGTTATTGAATGCCAAGTCATGGGGCAACTAGCCCAATCTGAGTCACAATAAGTTGTGAGTTTGAAGTTCATTTTTAGCTAGATAGAAGAGCCCTTGATCTATAAAAGCCTTTAGATACCGTAGGAGATGATGGGCTGCATCCAAATGTGATTGGCATGGTGCATGCATAAAATTGACTTAGAATGTTGACACTATGAGCAATGTTTGGCCTGGTAACAGTCAAATAAATGAACCAACCAATCAAATGTCGATAGAGAGACAGATCCTTCAATAGGGTGCCTATATCAATGCTCAATTTTATATTATGCTCCATAGGAGTATCAACTAGCTGAGCTCTACTAAAACCACAATCTTCTAGAATATTCAGGATAAATTTTTGCTAGCATAGATAAAAACTAGAATAACATAGAGCAACCTCAATGACTAGAAAATATGTTAGAGGCCCGAGGTCCTCAATGTGTAATTGATTATGTAACATAGTCTTCTCTGAATTAATCAAATAAGCATTAGTACTAGTAATGACCAGATCACCCACATATAGCACTACAAAACATGGTCATTGCCATTGTGTAGGACAAAGAGAGAATGATCAACTTGAGAAGGTGTGAAACCGAAGTCACATAAGGCAGTAGAAAACTTGGAATACCATTGACGAGATACTTGTTTCAAACCATATAGAGATTTGTGAAGTTGGCACACAAAATTCTCTCCCTTACATTGAAAACTAAGGGGAAGTTTCATATAGACTTGCTCATCCAAGTCGCAATGTAAGAAGGCATTATTAATGTCCATTTGTTCAAGAGGCCATCCCTTAACTGTGGCAATGGCCAAGAGTACATGAACTATAACCAATTTGGTAATAGGTGCAAATTTATCATAATAATCTTTCCCTTCAACCTGGGTAAAGCCTTTGGCAACTAGGCGAGCCTTATATTGTTCGATATTGCCATTGGATTTTCATTTAATTTTATAGACCCATTTGGAGCTTACGGCCTTCTTGTTAGGTGGAAGTGGTATGAGGGACCATGTATGATTTTGAGAAAGAACTTTGATTCGAGCTTGCATGGCATCTCTCAATTCCTAATCTCACATTGCCTCAGCGAAAGTGGATGTCTCGATGGTAGTAGACAAAGAAGTAAAAATGTTAAATGGGGTTGCTTAAAATGAGTATATTGGAGAAAATTAGACATGGGAAAAGAGATACCTGGACCATTATCTTTGGCAGAACTTAGCATTTGAGTAAGCGAATAACAGTAGTCTAGAGGAAACGGGGAGGTCGCACATTTATCTATATAATCTATCTTTGTAATATGCTAATTATAGCTTACAACCCACATTGACATAATTCTTGAATTATTTAACTATTTGTTAAGACTAGAAATATTCAAAAGTCTTTTAAAAGGGTTAATACCATACAAAAAAACTCTAGATTAGTACATATGTACAAATTTATTGCAAACTAATTATTTTTTTACCACCAAAAATCTCTAATTGATACACCTGTGATAGATTTACCCTACGTTAATTTCTGTTAAATTTTATTGTCAAATTGTTAAGTTTGATGACATGTAGCGACGAAAGATATATCATTTCAGTGTTTTGCCCTCCGTTTGTCATGGGCATACTAGTTTGCACAAAAGAGAGAAGAAAAAAAGGACAATAAGAAAAACTTCAAAAAAATATAAAAATATTTAAAAAGAGTAGGATTTAATTCAACTTGGGTTGAATCCGGGTAGACATTTCAGATTAGTGAGTCGACGAGTCAAACCCGGTCTGAACCGGTTCCCCAAAATAGTAATAATAAATAATAAATACAAATAAAAAAATTATAAAATTATTCGAGAAAAAATATAAAAAGCATAAAAATCATAAAAAAGTTCAGAAATTCTGAAAATGTAAAAATCACCGAAATAGAAAAGGAAAATAGAAAAATAAAAAAAAAAATCAAAAGAGAAAGCATTAAAAATTAGAAAAATTCGAAAACCTATCAAACGCCGTTGAAGCATTCGTTCTATTTTATGTACTTATTACACGGCCATTTCGATTTATATGGATTATGAAATTTACTATGAGAGGAAGCCGGTGCATGGAGTGAGAGAAAAGCTTTGCTTTCTTTAATTTTGAGTTATTTTCCACACTTTTGCATGTACTGGGAGATGCTTTTTCAAATTCAACGCATCATTCCTTGCTAAAGCAAAAGCAAAAGTGCTAAAAATATTTATAAAAAAAAAACTCGACGAACGAGATCAAAAAGTGTGCTCTATTTTTCAAGGGGTAAAAATACAGGCCACGACGGAAGCAATCCAACTCTTGGGATCATACTTGTGTTCAATGTGACATCAGTTACTTAAGCTAAACCTATAAAAAAAAATTCTCCAAATTTAGGTTCAATCTCAATTATATCTTGAACCCTTTTTTTTATCTTAAACAAATTAACAACTTTCACTCTAATCCTAACTTTAATCACGCGTCCGAAAACCGCCACTAATTTCTTCAAGAATATCAATCTTAAGAGATTGCTAGTATTCCATATGAAAATGATAGTATTGATAAAAATGCCAGCTGTGATAATGAACATATAGACAGATTTGGGATTAGAGTAAAAATTGTAAGTTTTTCTTTAGATAAAAAAAAAAAAAATTCGTGACAGTGGGGGAAGAGGAGAGGGAAGAGGAGAGGGAAGCATGTTAACATTGTCAGCCTAAATGAAGAAAAGATGTGATTGCAATTTGATCCCCCCTCAGTCCTTGCATTGCCTAATAAGCCATGAGCTGTGCAGCAGCAGAGGCCATTAAGTCTGTCCAACTACCCCACTTCCTTAGGCATTTAGATGGATCGGCAGTGGCTTTCACGTAATTCAGGAGTGAGACGGTCTTGTTACATTGAAACTGGGCTGCCGGCAGGGGAACTTCATAGGGTTTAACGGAAGATTTTGACCCATCTCAAAATGGGGGAAAACTAAACTGGAAGTTGCAGTGGGCAGTTTAGACGCGAATTAGAAGGAATAAGTATTCGATGAATGGAAAGCTTGCCCAGCCTAGTCAAGTCCAGAACCTCTTTCATTCACTACAGCTCGATGCTAACAACCCACACTTCCTCATCAGGCAACGGCGCATCACCAAGGTACTAAATATGAAGCCTCCTGAGATTTTGTCCATGCTTGAGGAGGAAGCGAGTACCAGAGTGTATGAGACAGAGAGAGGCCGCGTTTAAAACGCTGGAGCAGAAGCAGATCAAGGCTGATGAGATAAATCAGCTTCTTGACCAAGAAATTTTGCCTGCCTTGGAGAAGTTAAGGAAAGAACGTATGCAGTACATGCAATGGGCAAACGACGGGTATGCAGAGTTTGATCGACTTAAATGGTTCTGCATCCCTTATGATTATGTTCAAGATGAGAAGACAAGGGAAAATGCGGTCTCCGGTGTGGAACAGATAGAGGCCAAAATCTCTGACCTAGATGAAAATAAAGTGAAGATGCAAGCGGAAACACAGGAATTGGAGAAGAAGATCTCTGATTTAACCGCACAGAAGCCAGCATGGGTGGGGAGGCAAAGACGTTGTCTGACAAAGTAGATGCTTGCTCGAGATCTCGTGAGGGAAGGGTCCATTCTTAATAACAAAAATGAGCCCCTTGATACCGAGAAAAAGAATTCTGATAAGGTATATGGTTACCGATGCAGAGTCTTTGTTTTTTCTAGTTGACTTTTTGTAGCTGCGCCACTGGGGAAAATGAGCTTTTTTTTTTTTTTTCATATTATTCGTGGTAGACTTTTTTTTCTTTTCCGATCTTTACAATTTACTTCCTCAAATCTCGGGTGGGGAATATCTGATCATTTCTTCCCAAGTCCCTCTTCCATGGGATCCGATCATTTTTAAATTTTAAAAGTATTTTTTCTAATTTTCTTTCATAATATGAGAAAAATTTGGGCTCATCAAATTACTGCAATATGATAAAGGGCGACAACTGAAAAAGGGAAAATCAAGTAATTGACATGATCAAATTTGCAAAAGAAAAAAAAAAAGTTTAAGGATGTCATTATAAAAAATTATCTCAATAGAGGGCTAAATTGGGTCCAGCCTAAGGACTTAAACAAAGCGCCCTGCATATCTAACCCCATTTCGGGTCACAAAAATGGAAGGGTAAAA
Source organism: Eucalyptus guilfoylei (assembly GCA_016097605.1). NCBI lineage: Eukaryota > Viridiplantae > Streptophyta > Magnoliopsida > Myrtales > Myrtaceae > Eucalyptus > Eucalyptus guilfoylei. The sequence continues at coordinate 5,202,583 of CM027866.1, forward strand.
CGGGGGGGTCCTAACGGGTTTGCCCTACCCACCCCTGTGCCGTACATGGCTCACAGACCGACCTCTCGACGACCGTTAGCCCAAGAACCAGGATGAAGACAATTTGGTTAGTTAGAGGGCTAAATCGGCTATATCCCAAAATAACTAATGCTTTCCTAATCAAGTAATCATTTTTTCGCCTAATTCTGTGAGCTTTTGTTCCAATGGGGGAGGAACTTCCTTATAGCAAAGCTCCAACAAACATATCCTGTCATGATGTAAATAGTTTTGAGGTGAGCAAATCACACGATATGCAGTCAATCAACAAACTTAAAAACCATGCCACTTGACGATCAAAATCTAATCATCCAATATATTGTAATCATAGATTAATACTAATCTGCTGAAGAGAAAAAAAAGGGGGGGGGGGAATTAGAGCTATGATTAGCAACCAACAATGGAAACTTTGCAACTTTCAATGTATCAAGTTCTCGTGTCACTTGAAATCAACTTTTGGAATTTGATTTTAAAAAGTAAATAGGCTTAACAAGTGACCAAAATACTAGTGAACAATTCACTTGAAAATTTTATTATGACCTTCTATTGTGATATATTGGACATGAGCAACCTTAAGTGAATTTAGTGTTCATATTAAATTGAATATGGGTCATCAAATCTGGTAAGACCTACATGATGCAAGATTTATCATTCGATCAATCTAATTACAAGGATCGTTGCTTCAACGTTCATTTGTCAGTATTTGCTCAAAAGAGAGATGATAATATAAAGACAGAAGGAACACGTAAGGAAAGAGAGGGGGCGAGTGGGGAAAGGAAATCCCCCCCATTGGGTGCGGGTGGGCGTATGATGGATCGGTGAGCTATCGTTTGCGGTCCGCTTGATTTGAGGACCGGGGTGCGACAGGCAAAGGGCGGAGGAGCGCGGACGGCCGGATGAGGGGCCATACGAAGAGCCTACCTGATCTGACGGTGAGTGCGAGATGGGACCTCGTGCACCGGCTCGCAGGCAATGATTCTAAACACACTTTCTTTCAATCTTCGACAAGAGAAAAGAACCCAAAAAATAAAAACAACATCAGACAGCCATGTTTGATGTTACGTCATCGGGCAAAAAGGTACTCCTCGTTTCGCTGACGTCATCGGGCGCCAAGATCAAGACGGCTCGTGTTGTGGGGGCCGCGTGTTGAAAATATCCGAAGGGCAAAAACGTGTGGGGGAAGGGAAAGCTACAGCTGCTCCTTTTTTCACTGTCGAAACTGCCCCTCCCGTTGTGGAATATTCCGTGGCATCGGAGGGGCAATTTCGGGACAAATGGCTCTCTCTCTCTCCCTCGGTGAATTCTTGACCTATTTGTAGTATAGAGTCAACTTGATCAAGGACCGTCCAAGAATCAAACCCAAGCCAAACGAAAGAAAATGAAAGAATCTTGAATCATAAATGCACGCATTGTATGCCGCTTCTATTAATATGTATGACCCAGAAAAGGAAAAACAAAAGGACCACTGCAGCTTCCATTCGGCCCCTTCAAAACTCTCAGTTGCAGCAAGGCAAAACCTTTCCTATCCTGATATATAGAGAGAGAGTGATCTCCTCCTCTGGATGTGCCCCACCAAGGGGAAAAGAAAGAGGTGGTGGGGCTCAGCAAAAAATAGAGAAATATACAGGAAAATAAAGAAGGAGTTGGAGTAGGCAGGGTAAAATTGCCCCACTTTACTAGACAATATCTAGACCTCTGGTTCATCAATTACGTCTAATTACAATCTCCACTTTTCTTGGAGAATGTTCATAGCTAGTTTATGTACCCAATGAACATAATCAGGTAGATAGGTCACACGATCCATTAATTCTTTTGCACCCAACGGATCTCTCATGTAGTAAAAGCTCACATGTTTTGTGTTTGCCCATGCTTGCTTGCTCTACAACAAGATATAAAGTTTCATGATCCGATAGATGAAGTACAAAAAAGCAAGACCACATCGATTATGGGGGAAGAGAAGGATGACGTGAAATTGCTGCCGTTTTTAGGCGAAAGCACAAATTCTCTTAAGTTTCTTGGTTTGACTGAAGGTGCGGCATCCAGTCGTGATTGCCTCTGCAGCTTCATACAGCTTCATGTGCACATGGGCTCGAGGAAAGCTGTCGTCCGCAACAGACCAGCTAAGTCATTGACAACCCACGAGGTTAACAATAGTGCGAGCTGCCACTGAAGGTAAAAAAAACTAGAGATATGGAGGACAAAATATGTTGTTTTGATCTAACTTTGGCGAAATTGACGATTTGTTCTTGCAATAATAGATATTAAGTTCATGAGCATATCGAATGCAGTCATCTCAAGATCTCTTTAGAATGAAGCTAGATAAAAAAATATTACGAAACCATAGGTAGAAATCAGCTGAGTGAGAGCGATGACAGCAAAGTACGCTTCGACTCGGGTTTGTTTTTCAGCTCAATGACATTCCGTGTCTCGTAGTCATGTGGAGTTGGTGATGGGAAAGCTCCAATATCTTCTTATAGACTGTGGTAAAGTTTCTTATGTTTCGTAGGCTGCAATTTATATACACGTGCATCCTTGGAGTAAAAGGGGGAAAAGAGTGTTTCTTTGCCTTAAAATCAATGGGCACCAACACAAATTCAGTTCTGAATGAGGTAGCAACTTTGTCTCAAGATCATCTATATATCACGAATTTGTCGGTATAAATGTGTATCTTCAACTTTGAGGTAGCAATGCATTTCTTCAAAGGCCAAGGAAATAGGCTTATGTTGAAGTCGACGTGAACCTGCTTGACGTTCCCATTCGGTCATCGATGGACGAGTTCATGTTTCCTTTTTAAATTATTGGGATATGTGCAACACAAGTCCTAAAACTTACCAGGGAAAGTGCAATTGAGTTCTAAAACTTACAAAAAGTGCAATCGAGTCCTAAAACTTGTCAAATTGGTTCAATTGAAAGTCCTAAATTTAACACCGATTTACTAACGGAAAATGCGCGTGGTGCGACGTAATATTTTAAATAAATTTTTATTTTCCAAGTGGCTTTTTAAAATTATTTTTTATTCAAAATTTTAAAAAATTAGATTTAAAAACTGAAAATGAAAAACTAAAATTTATTTAAAAAACAAAATTGTTAAAAAAAGAATGGCACCGGCGGGCATTTCCGCGTCGCCGCCCATCGCCGGAGGGGCCGGCGACGGTCGCCCGGCCCCGGGCGAGGCCGAGCGAGGCCTCGCCGACCCCAGGCGAGGCCCGACCACCCCCGCCAGGTCAGGCGAGGACACCCAGATCTGGGCACGCCAGCCCTCACGGGGAGCCGGCGACCCTCGCCCTCCCGCTTCGCCGGCCCTTGCCTGGGGTCGGCGATGCTCGCCCAGATCTGGGCGTTTTGATTCAACTCCGTCGCACTCTCGACGCCGTGCCCCGACGCTGTCCAGATCTGAGTGAGTGGGTTCCGGAGGGCAGGGGTTCCGTCGCCGTCGCTGCACCGGACTGCTGCCGAGCCGTGCCGCCGTAGCCCCGATGACGTCCCCAGCAAACCAGCCGTGACCCTTTGCTACCGTTCCCCGATGTCCTACCGCTGACCCCCCTGACGCCATCGTTGCACCGGACTATCGTCGTCGCCCAGCCGCCACCGACAACTCCACCCGATCCAGCGTCGGGGACGCCCAGATCTGGGTGAGCATCGCCGACCCCGATGCTCGCCCGTATCCGGCGTCCTCGCCCGGCGGGGGTGGCCGGCCCTCGCCCGGGGCCGGCGAGGGCGGGCCACACCACCCGGGGGCGACCGTCGCCGGCCACTCCGGCGATGGGCGCGGCGGAAGCACCACCGGTGCCTTTTTTTTTTTGCACAGTTTTGTTTTTTGAAATAAATTTATCTTTTTCTTTTCTGTTTTTAAATCTAATTTAAACAAGAATAAAAATAATGTTAAAAGCCACGTGTATAATAAAAAAATTATTTAAAATGCCACGTCAGCGTTTTCCGTTCGAGTTTGACGGTATTAACTTTAGGACTCAATTGAACCAATTTGACAAGTTTTAGGACTCAATTGCACTTTTTGTAAGTTTTAGGACTCAATTGCACTTTCCTTGTAAGTTTTAGGACTTGTGTTGCACATATCCCTAAATTATTTGATGCCCTTGTACGCTAGCTTAGCTTAGGAGAAATCTAAATGAAGTGATTTCATATGCCCTTTCTTTTGGCCCCAATAGAAATACCTTTTACAAATTACTGATCCCTTATTTTGCCTTGTGTATTTTGGCAAGTGGAACTGGTGAAATCTTCAGGTCTATGGATCGTTGGATGTGTTGTCTTAATTCAGCAAATTAAGTAGGAAAGCATTGCACCAATGCTTCAGCTCAGATTTAAGAGTGCATCTCCATTTTTTTGATACGCAAACAAGATTTAATAATGTTTAACCAAAAAAAAAAAAAACAGAGAGATTTAATGATGGGGTTGAAGAGACAAAATAAGGGCTGTCATCAGAGTGGGAGAGTGGGAGAGAGGGAGAGGGAGAGGGAGAGGGGGAGATGATCTTGAGACAAAGTGGGAGATGTCACTAAGGAGGGTGACCATGTTGATGAATACTTGAACCACCAAAACACGTATAAGAAAGCAATCACATTCCTCTAAATTTAAATATCTAACCTTAAGTTTTCTCCCGACAATCATTGATGATAAATTAAAAAAACAAAAATATGTTACAAAATTTGGAAAAAAAAGAAATAAAAAGAGTACCTCGGGGAAGGAGGTGAGCAAGCCCCGATAAGAGACTGGAGAGATTTCAACAATATAAATGGGAACGACGATGAGGGTATAGCTCGCAGCAATATTAATTATGAAGCGGCCACCACAAGGATGAAGTAGTCATCCTTAATGGTCACAATGAGGGCTCTGACGAAGAAGATGCTTGCTACCAACCCTATTTTGCAATAGTAAACAATCTTGTTGGGGATCCACCAAGCCAGTATCAACCCAATAAAGGAGGATAACTTTGAAACCCCCATCAGATGATCCTCGAAGTCATCATTTGTTTATTGGTCAGGCTTTACGTATGATATCCTCTTACTCATCAATTCTATGTCTGCCAAAATTTCAAAATGAAAATCTTAGTTATTATCCTAATGTTCTCAAGTAAATCATAATTATGTATAAGAAATTGAAAACATAAAAAAATGAAAAAAAAATATTTTGTGCCCTAAGTGTGTTATGTATGTGTCATGCTAGCATTGTGCACGTGCCGTGCCGGCATCGTGCACGTGACGTGCCAGCATCGTGCGTATTATATACATATTCCAACATCAACATAAAAAATTTAAATTTTGATTAAAAAAGCATAACAAATCCAATTGAAATAAGTACTAATAAGTCATAAAGTATTTTGGCGATATAATCATTCCACCAATACTAGTCAGCAACAACGGTCGGCATCAGGCAAAAAGGTACTCCTCGTTTCGTTGACGTTATTGGGCGCCAAGATTAAGACGGCTCGTGTTGTGGGGGCCGCATGTTGAAATTATGAGAAGGGCAAAAACGTGTGGGGGAAGGGAAAGCTACAGCTGCTCCTTTTCTCACTGTCGAAACTGCCCCTCCCATTGTGGAATATTCCACGGCGTCGGAGGGGCAATTTTGGGACAAATGGCTCTCTCTCTCTCTCTCCCCCTCGGTGAATTCTTGATCTATTTGTAGTAGTGTCAACTTGATCAAGGACCGTCCAAGAATCAAACCCAAGCCAAACGAAAGAAAATGAAAGAATCTTGAATCATAAATGCACACATCGTATGCCGCTTCTGTTAATAAGTGCGACCCGACCCAAAAAAGGAAAAACAAAGGACCACTGCAGCTTCCATTCGGCCCCTTCAAAACTATCAGTTGTGGCAAGGCAAAACCTTTCCTGTCCCAATATAGAGAGAGAGAGAGAGAGAGAGAGAGAGAGAGAGAGTGATCTCCTCCTCTGGATGTGCCACACCAAGGGGGAAAAGAAAGAGGTGGTGGGACCCAACAAAAAATAGAGAAATATACAGGAAAATAAAGAAGAAGTTGGAGCAGGCGGGGTAAAATTGCCCCACTTTACTCGACAATATCTGGTTCATCAATTATGTCTAATTACAATCTCTACTTTTCTTGGAGAATGTTCATAGCTAGTTTATGTACCCTAAGTGTGTTATGTACATGTCGTGCTAGCATCGTGCCCTAAGTGTGTTATGTACGTGTCGTGCTAGTATCGTGCACGTGCCGGCATCGTGCATATTATGTACATTCCAACATCAACATAAAAATTTAAATTTCGATTAAAAAAGCATAACAAATCCAATTGAAATAAGTACTAATGAGTCATAAAGAATTTTGGCGGTATAATCATTCCACCAATACAAGTCAGCAACAATGATCGTCGCTCGATCCGATCAAGAAGGAAAGCGGCTAGGAGGGTGCAAATAATCTTCATAACATCGAGTGCTACAACCAAGAGGAGCTTTGTGGTGTTGGAGATAATGCTAGCCTTATCAAAAATGGAAGGGCTATAAAGGATGATGGTGTCACTCCCAAAAGCTTGTTGCATGAAGTAGATTCCAATAGTGTTGACAAGCATGTGTAAGGCAGGTGAGGTCCAATGGAGATCCTGCCACATGTCCCCCCAAGCGCTCTGGCTAATGACCTAAATGATGTCATCGTTGTTCTCTTCAGGGATGTCAATAGCCTCCTTAATCTTGGCAAGCCGGACTGTAGCCTCCTCCTCAGAGTTGGAGAGCTGGGCAAGGATACGCTTCGCATTGCGCTGACGGCCCAACATGATAAGCCATCGAGGGGATTTTGGCATGGCAAGGACCCAAAAAATGAGCAAGAAGGGGATCCCTCCTATGCTAAGTAAGAGACACCAGCCGAGGTTAGAGTGAATCCTAAATAAGTAAAAGTGAGAGATGTCACTGACGGTAACCGTGTTGATGAATACCTGAACCACCAAAACACGTATAAGAAAGCAATCGCCTTCCTTTAACTTCAAATATCTAACCTTAATTTTTCCCCCAACAATCATTGAGGATAAATTAAAAAACAAAAATATGTTACAAAATTTGGAGAAAAAAGAAAAATAAATGAAATTAGTACCTTAGAGAATGAGGTGAGCAAGCCTCGATAAGAGACTGGAGAGATTTCAGCAATATAAATGGGAACAATGATGAGGGTATAGCTCGTAGCAATATTAATTATGAAGCGGCCAACCACAAGGATGAAGTAGTCATCCTTAATTGTCACAATGAGGGCTCCGATGAAGAAGATGCTTGCTACCAACCCTATTTTGCAATGGTAAACAATCTTGTTGGGGATCCACCAAGCCAGTATCAACCCAATAAAGGAGGATAACTTTGAAACCCCCATCAGATGATCCTCGAACTCATCATTCGTTTGTCGGTCAGGCTTTACGTATGTTATCCCCTTACTCATCAATCCTATGTCTGCCAAAATTTCAAAATAAAAATCTTAGTTATTATCTTAATGTTCTCAAGTAAATCATAATTATGTATAAGAAATTGAAAACATAAAAAAATGAAAAAAAATTATTTTGTGCCCTAAGTGTGTTATGTACGTGTCGTGCTAGCATCGTGCACGTGCCGTGCTAGCATCGTGCACGTGACGTGCTGGCATCATGCGTATTATGTACATATTCCAACATCAACATAAAAAATTTAAATTTTGATTAAAAAAGCATAACAAATCCAATTGAAATAAGTACTAATAAGTCATAAAGTATTTTGGCGATATAATCATTCCACCAATACTAGTCAGTAACAATGGTCGTCACCCGATCCAATCAAGAAGGAAAGTGGCTAAGAGGATGCAAATAATCTTCACAACATCGAGTGCTATATTTGTCTTTTGAATAGAGGCAACTTTTCAAAATGTTGCAAAAAAGAACAAAGACAACATTTCAGGAAAGTTGCAAAATGAACAAGTACATCTCAAATGTTACGTTGAAAAAACATAAAAAATTCGGAATTAAATAAATAATAAATAAAAAAATAACTGTAACTTTTTGTGAACAGTCACACTATTTCAACAAGACTTTATAGTTAATTTTTTATAGAAATAAATCTGATTTTTTTTAATAAATGAAAATAATGATCGTTGGTTAGTGCCAAATCTCGTTCACATGTGTACTCACATCTTTTCGATGTGGGACAAGGCACCTCTTCATTTGTTTTATAAACAAACTACCAACAGCTAGTTGTGCCGAATCCTAGGAGTTTCTTGACAGCAAGCTCAGTGCCATCTGGCATTTTCCCTTGGTAGATGATCCCCGCTCCACCTCTCCCTATCTCATTGCCATCTTTGGCGCATTCCAGGATGTCTTGGACCGAGAACTTGAGCTTCTGAAATGTCATCATCTTCCATGAGCTGGTGCCGTCGTTTCCTTTAAATGACCTGGTTTTGATTTGGCCTCCGTGTGGAAAGCTAGAAAGCATATCAATTGGCTGACCGCATGCATGAGCTTGAAATTGATATGACTTCTGGAGGATGAGCTTGTGACTGTGGACACGTTGCATCTGATGTCTAGAATAGAACCACAGCCCTGAATTGGCCACGAAGGAAGAGGTGTTGAACGAGGCAACTTGCCCAGTTTGGGGTGTTTTACTCCAGAAATAGTTGAAAGAGAAGTCTGCGATCATGAGGCTCTGCATGGTACCGATCTTTTTGGGTTTGCTCTGGTTTAAGTGGTTCCTAGAGATGTTCAATTAAATTGAGATAGGAATCTTGAAAATTGTGAGTCGGATCAGACCGGAGAGGTTGTTCTGGCTGATGTCTAGGTAAGTGAGATGGTAACAGTTCCTGATATCCAGTGGACTCTTGCCTGACAAGAAATTCTGCATTAGGTCGGTATTAACCACCTGCCTCAAGTCCCCTATAAAAGCCGGGAGTGGACCTGAAAATTGATTCCCACTTATGAGTAGGATTTGAAATTTAGAAAAAGTTTGAGAGAAAAGACGGAAGAAGACCCAAAAGGAGATTGTTTGATAAATTGAGCTCATTTAACATCGAAGGCTTTGATCACCCCTTGCCATTCTCTGGCAAAACTCCTGACAGGTAGTTGTTCTGCAATTCTACGAGTTTGAGCTGAGGCAAGTAAATGAAGCCGTTTGGAGTGCTTCCATTTAAGGAGTCTTGCCCCAACCTTGTCTTAACTAGGCTATAAAATGAGCTTAGCTTCCGGGATCGACCCAAAGAGGAAATTGTTGAACAGGATCAAGATCCTGAGCTGGTTCAATGAGCACAAATCTCAAGGGATCGTTCCAGTGAGCTTGTTGGTGATAAATCAAGATCCTGAAGCTTCCCATTCCTGCCAAGATCCCTGGGAATCACACCAGCCAAGTTGTTTGGCCATAGGCCTAGAGTTTCCAGGCTCAGGAGGTCTGCAAGGAACTCAATCGACCTGTATAGCTTGTTTGAGAAGAGGTTGACAGGTTTCAGCTTCTGGAGTCTCGTGACCTCCAATGGTATGTAAACTGACAGAGAGATCAAGATTCACCAAGCTTGTCAAGTTGCCAACTTGCTTCAGGATCAGACCTGAGAGAAGATTGAATTGTAGATATAATGTGTAAAGCTTCTTTCAATTTGCCAACTCGGGCGGCATGGCACCGTCCAATCCACATGAGGAAAGATCCACGGGGACAAGACTTATCGGACTGCCAAATTCTCTAGGAATGCCTCCTTCAAAGACATTGTAATAGCCCAAGTAAATCTCTCTGAACTCTATCAAATTTCCCCACTCGCTTGGTACTTTTCCACTCAGCCCATTCCCCGCGAGCAGCAAGTACTCCAGAGCCGCTAATTCCCCATAAGTTTCTGGGATTTTCCCCTGAAAGTAGTAGCCTCCAAGACTCAAGTACCTGATCTTCTTCAAGTCAAGAACACCCTTTCAATAAACTCATGAAGCTTGTTATTATATGCATCGAACACTTCCGAATTCGTAATACTGGAGTAGTCTAAGCTCCCGCTGAGCTGGTTGTTGGAGATGTTCAGGAACTTCAAACCACTCAGTTGGCGATGTCAATTGTGCCACTGAAATTGTTCCCATTGAGCGAGAGCTTGACAAGGCTATTGAGCCTCAAAACAAGAGGAGAGACAGAGCCACCCAGATTCAGATTTGTCAGCTCGAGCAAAGAACACGTCCCCTCGAGCATCAAATCCTGGACCATAAACAAATTAAGCCCGAGTTTGAAGAACTCCAAGTGCTTAAAGCCTGTTTGGGGGACTCAAATCTTTGCTTTAGCAAGAGTAGGACATCAACATCGCTAACAGAAGTAGATGAACCAGGAATTACAGTGCACAGAAGCACAATTCATTGAACAGATATGGGAATGACACGATACCAAGTAGTTTCAGATGGGTGTGTGAGCAAAGCATAAAAAAACCTGACCTTTATTGGATCAAGTGGCCTCTCTATCTATCTTTCTTTGGCTTCTACATTTCTCAAGCTTCTTTAAACAGAGGTTGAAGGAAGCAAATACGGCAGAAATGAAAAGAATACTAGAAAGTGGAGCTGCTAGGTAATCTGAAGGTGAAATGAGAGAGAACATGAGTGAGATAATTGACTGGGCATGAAAAAAGAAACAGGCAGGTTGGACATCATAAATTTAAAGCGTAGAGAGAGAGAGAGAGAGAGATCACAGCATTGCCATTTTATCTTTTGCGAAAGGGGGCACCTTTATTCCTTTGACAATTGACATGGATGAGGGGCAATGGACTTGCAACTTTGATAGACCCGGTTGCAAGAACCCCAAAGCCCAACCTCCCCGGCCTAAAAAAACGAAAATCAAAAAATGATAAAGGGTTGTTTTCTTAAAAAGGGTTTGTCCAAGCTTAAGCGAGTTTCAATTAATAATTCAAAAATTAATTGGGAGGCAATGAACTAAGGGATCAAAATCGAGGACCCAGTTGCAAGAACTACACTAGTTAAGTATTGAATGTAGCTTCCGACCAAGGAAAAAAGTATTAAACGTAGCTTCTTCCCTATCTAGTAGTTAGTATAAGGATTACAATAACCTTAATGGTTGAAAAAAATACTGAATCCACATATAACTTACTTTGCTCAGGAAAATCATTTCAATTACGAATGACAAAACTTTTAGACTTAGACGTAAACTAAAATGTTTTTGCTTATAATGAAGTCATTCGATGCACAACTACTGTCAAAGTTCAAGAAAATTTCTACAGCTTTACCCCGGTGATTTGAAGAAAAATAAATAACAAGCTTCATCAATTGCAATGAAGAAACGTGAAAATTTAATATACCATCAATGAGTCATCAATTATTCATAAATATGATACAAAGAAAATCATTTTGCTTTTACAAAAATAAAATCCAGAACACGAGTCACAGTATAAATAATACTCATAGGAAATTCAACATATATATTTATAGTAATGATAATTTGTTATAAATTACTGTTATTGTTACTCCAAACTCTTTTTAATTCGGGTCACATCGACATGCGGCGAAGTGCATGGAGTACCATGACTTTAAATGGAGTAGAAGTGGGACATCTATAATCATTCATAATTTAGCACCATCCGTCATTGGAAGCTACACGCGTGTACAAGAAGTGCAAGCAGGAATCAGTCATAACAATAGGCATTGTCTGTCAACGTGATGAAGTTGACTCTAAGCAAGTCATATCACATTGTAAATCTCCCATGGAGGAAACCAGGTGCCGAACAATTTTTCTTTTCAAGTGGCCATTGGGTCAACTTGACCTTTTTTTGTCGGGTTTGATCTCCATCAAATTGAGTCCATCTCTTTTCGATCAAAAGCAAGTTATTCATATCAGAACTAGGTATTTTTTTCTTGTATTTGGGAGACCGATTGCCAAAACATTTTACTTTTCAAATGATCAACTGGTCAACTTGACGTATTTAATCGGTTTGATACCCACCAAATTTAGTTCACCTCCTTCGATCATAAGTAGGTCATTCACATTGGGACTTGGCAATGCTTCCTTGTGTCATGATCTCAAGTTATTCGGTCAAGTAAAAATTAAATCATAGGTCTCGCCTTAAATTTTACTTCATTTTCAAGTTTGAATTTTGAGATGACGCATATTATTTTCGTAGTGGCTCGATTAAAATTGACGATAACCAAGTCTTTTTCCCTAATCTTTGTAAAAATCTCCAAACAGAAGTTAAGTTTGCCCAAGTTTATGTCTTGAACGTATATTGGTATAATAGGACTTTTTAAATAATGGAATAATCTTGCAAAATAAAATTTCTCACCATTCTTGGCCCCCCAAATTCTCCATTACCTCGAGATCAATTGCCTCCCACCACAATGATTTAAATAGTAAGTAAGGATGATCATTATATCAGTACGAGAGAATCTCACCTTTTCCTTGTATTAGGAAAGGACGCTGAAAACACACACACACAAACACACACATCCGTATAAACGACTCTTTTAGCATTAGTAAAAGAAAGAAGCGGGCAACACACACACACACACACACATCCGTACAAACGACTCTTTTAGCATTAGTAAAAGAAAGAAGCGGTCTCAAAGGTAGTGCCGCAAAAAGAAAAATAGCAAAGTCCATGTATCGTTCTTTGCTTTTGATCATCCACTTGCGATTTCAATATTGAGAATTGCTCGAAGGAAACAACTCCATGCATGAGGCCTGTCGTTCGTGGAGAAAAGTGCTTGGTATTGAAGTTCTTTATTAAATAATTTTTCTCAAAAAAAATAGTTATTTATGTATATTCTCGTGAGATTTCTGCACTTCAATATAATTATTTGAGTAAGCGCTATAACTTATGTCCAATACTCAGTGGCTTGATCAAACCAAGCCTTTGCAATTTGAGAATCTCCTTGTCAAGTGGCGTGTTATCCCTGATCGGACTCCTTAATTTACACAAAAAATGGAATTGTGATGCTAGAACCTTGGTTAGAGGAGGGTGATGTTTAGTAAGTAAATTATGTCAATACCATTTTTCATGCCACTTAGTAAAAAAGTGATCTCCTTTTGCTTATCCTGGTAAAAACCACCCCATCAGAGTCATTGTTAGCCATTGGTATGCAACTTGTTATTTGAGGAGCAAAACGATCGATGTTTGATCACTGATCTTTCTTGTTTTGGCGACAATGAAAATTATCTTGCCTAAACTCGCATTTCAAGTAACTATGATGGGCCCAATTGAAAGACACTTGCTTCGAGACTACTTTGTTTATTGTGATTGATTCGTTTCACCGTATTAAGATAGCTTAATTTCACGCCCAAAGATCATCTGAAAATTCTTGCCTCTTGCATAGGACATGCGTGCCCTATGCGGAGAGGAGATCGCAAATCAGAGGCATTCCAGTGGGCTAGGCCATTTCTGCTTTTTTTGGGTCAAAAAGCCCATTCGAGTTGCATAGGATTAAGAAGCATTAAAGCTATGTCGTATTTTATGTAAATTTCTTAAAGTCCAGTGAAAAAATTTCGAGTTCGAGGAGAAAGATGTTAGATTCGTTTTCGGCTATAAGAGAAAAGTGCCGCATTTTAATTGTTTATCAAATAACAAAATAGAAATATGGAGGATTGTTCTATTTCTTTTTCTGGTCGATAAGGATTGTTCTTTATATCATGCTTTATATTCATATTTCTTAATATTATTATTTGAAGGAGTGTATTTTCTTCCATCGCGAATTGGAGGAAACTTTCCTCTGCCTATGCCTTTAATTCAAGGGTTGCAAGTTATGAATATTATCCTATGCAGATTAGACTAAAATTAAAAGTAAGCGATATCCATATTTGTAACTCATCAATCAAAGGTACGATTACTGACAAAAAAAAAAAAAAATCAAAGGTATGATTGAAGGAAGATATGACATTTGTTTAAAACATCTAAATCTAGCAACATGTCAAGGAAAAAATTGAGTGCAGTTTTTATATCAAAAGGTCTAGAATAAGTCTACCTCTCCAATCAAATCAAAAGCAAACCATCCATTTCAAAATTAGAGAATTCACAAAAAATTACTTCCTAAAGAATTATTTCATTGTGTTCTTGGCACAATGACCCAAGAGGCTCATGCCAAGTAAAAGCAGAACATGAAACCTCGCTCTAATTGCGGTGCTATACCTCGGTCATTTTACCTCGACTAATCCTTTGGGTTACCTTGGGTACCATCTACTGCTAATTAATCTCAAAAGCAATTTCGACTTCAACATTTTATTAGTAAATTCCATAAAATTCGATAAGTATTGTCAAGAAGAATTGTGATCCAAAACTATGAGATAAGGAACCAAACCCAATTCTAGAGTTGTCAAGATAGCAAAATGTCGATTGCCTAAATCTTTATCACTTTCCAATTGGATGTGTTCCACAAGTTTAAGTTCAATTTGCAGAATAAACACAATGTTCAACCCTTCATCTTTTCACTTCTCTTGTCACAGAAACTGCCTCCATGGGCTGCGGGTGCGGCCTCTACGAAGGTTATCACTTCGTAGCTTCACGCGCAGGTCACTTTTATATCTCTTCGGAGATCACCGCTGCCGAGTTGCTGGTCTGACTCCTCCGTCAGAAACACCAAAAACTGCTTTGGCCGAGGCTGCTCTTACTGTCCTCGCGAAACCCAGCAGCGGCCGGAAGATTCCCTGCAATTGAAGCTTCCGAGGAGCTATCGACCCACGGATCCATCAACATTCAGCTTCAAGGAGCCCTCCTCCGGTGGCGTCCACTCTTCCAATGAGAAACAAACCTTTTCTTTGCAGAGTTCTTAGGAGCTCGAGACCGAATCGCTAAGCTCCTCCTGTTCATTGCAAAGATCATCGCCCGCAATCGGTTCAGGAGTTGGCTTGCGTGCTTGAAGAAACGAAGGAATTTCGAGCTTCCCACATCAACCGGTGCGTTAATTCCCTCGTAATTGCAAAGTATTACTTTCTCTTAAAGCAGCTGAAGGGCGAGCGTTTTATTGGAGCAGTGGGTCCCAGAGCCAGATCGATGAGTGGGCCGGTGCCCATGTGGTGTGGTGGGGCCGGGCTCGGTCTAGCAGATGGCCGTTTGCCGACCCCGTCAAACCCGTACTCCTCGATCCCAAACTGCTCCGCCAGCAATTACCAGAAGTGCTCCCACTAGAAAACGTAGCCGTTGCAACAGTTGAAGGCCTCGTTCTGTGCATACGGATCGACCGCTGCCCCAATCTGCTGCTCGGCAATGAGGTCGGCATTGCCTTCGATAGAGTAGCTAGCACTCCTGGCCATCCTTGGTCCCTGGGAACATAAGCGGGACGCCCTTATGCTTGCAGATGGCGGCATAGACGCAAAGGGTGCCGGCAAGGTTCATGAGGCTTGCAGATGGCGGCATCTCTGCTCCCCACCCTCCTCCTCAGGAAGAAACGGCCCTCCCTCCTCCTCCAGTCAATTGACGAAGCACAGTTATTACAGCCTTAATGTGCTTTGTTGACGACGGCCGGGGAACGGCTGCTCGACAAATGACGGAGCAGCAATGAGCGCGGAAAGCGAGTGAGCGCTAAAGCAGGGGCGCATGCTTCGTCGACGATAGCGGGGGAACGGCCGCTCTACGAACGCCAGAGCCGCAACGAGCGCGGTGAGAGAAGAGAGTAAGCACCGGAGCAGGGGCACCTCCTTCGTCGGCTCAGGCGGGGAACGGCCACTTCACGAACATTGGAACAAACGTCGGAGTAGCAACGAGCACGAAGAGAGAAGCGAGCGAGCGCCAGCGCAGGGGCGGCCGTAGTGTGGTTTGTCGGCGACGGCAGGGGTTACGGCCGCTTGACGCACGGCGGAACAGTAACGAGTGCGAAGAGAATTTGGGATTCAAAATTTTGAACCCTTTCTGAGGAGAAAGAAATGGGGTTTGCAGCTGCTGGAGAAGAACGAAAATCATCTGCTTCTCTTTCTTTCTTCCACGCCATAATAAATGCATTGCAGAGGAGGCGTGCAGGCTAAGGAGAGAGAAACCGTGTGCACAGGCTAAGAGAGGGGAAAGAAGGCTAGGGATCGGAGGGAAGGAGGAGAGTGGGGAAGAAGGCAGAAGAATTAAGTGGGCCCACGCTTCCACGTGGCGCCGCGTGAGTGGTTGGGGACCACGCTGACATGGTGCTCCTGGACCACCCAATATTTTCTCGTCGTTATCGGTCTACCCTCAACCACCAACTCTGGTGCAATGCTCACCTTGTTTCCTCCACCACTATTTGGTAGCCTGTCCTCTGTCCTTCCTTCCCTGTTTGTCATTGAGCCAATGGACAAAGTGGAGAGAAGGAGAAGATAAGAGGAGAGGGTCGGGCCAGGCCAAGCCGAGGAAAAAGGAAAAGAAGAAGTAGGTTGGGCTAGCCTAGGCTGGGAAAAGCAAAAGGAAAAAGGAGGAGGGGTCGAGCTAAAGCTAGCCCTAGCTTAGCCCAATTGTTTTTTTTTAATTAAAAATTTTATTTTTTTATAATTTTAATGCTAATAATGCAAATGTTCCTAACATTTATATGCGATACATTTTAATGAAAATTATTTACTTTACTTTTTTTTATATTAATCCCTAATTTTCTATGTGATTGAATCCCAAATAAAAATGGTAAAATTTGGATGCTAACAACAACCGACGGCAACATTTGATATTCCAAGTCAATACCTGCATCTCCATTTATTAAGCAGCACTGATGAAGAACCAAGCACCTGTTGCAATTCCTATGGCATTCAGAATGGTGACATAGAATTGAAAAGCATAAATTTCATTTGCATTGAAGGCGGAAGCTACATAGGCCTCAAAAGCTTCAAAAAACCCAAGACCTCCAAAGAATGCTCTAGTGATGGTAAAAATTTCAGCTTTCCTTCCAATTCAACAGCCAGTTTCACTACAACTCCCCTCTGCTGAGGCTTAATCTCCATTGAAGATCATAAGAAATTCTCCAATAGGAAATTACAATTTCTTCTAACAACCACAATATCTAGTAACCCACAATTCCTTCTAATCACCCCAATATCTAGTAGCCCATCTCTATGCCCTGAATCCTGGGGGTAAAACCCTTCCATGGCATTTAACACCAACTTTGCGACATTAGTTGCTATATGAATAATCTCTAGCACCTTAGGCACCCTTTGTTGAGCTCATGAAAATGTTGATATATGAACTACATTTTCTTTCCGTCAAAAGCAATTGAGGATTGAGTATTTAGACATGAAGCTAGAACACCTGCATATGGGTATTTCCAGTTTTGCGCCATTACCCCAAAATGGCTACTAGTCCTCTCTCTCAACTCCATTTTCCTGAAGCGCTTCTTAGTTGACTTTTCAATTGAATCAAGCCATTGTCACCCACAATTCTAGCTTCATATATTGCTCATTACATTCTTTCCTTTCAATTTAAACTAGCGGAGAGTGTTCTCTAATTGATACATCAAGCCTATAAACTTGCTTTTCTTTAAGTTGAAGATCTACTAAGCATCCCTACTTCTCTTGTGAATGGAATCCACTTGCCATATTTTAGATTCAAGCTCTTGTGAGCATTTTGTAATGGATTTTTGCATCAAATTGCATTGTTTCTTTTTGGACTCAAGGGCCTTGGCGCATTCAAGAGTTGAGATTCGAATGAAAGCAAACTCTTGCTCTTTCAAACAAAGTTGCTCTGTACACCGTATAATATCAATTTGAATGGACTTTAAGTGTCTATATTTATATGCAAGTTCAAGATTTCAGTATTTGTAAATGCTTGGATGGTTTTGAATAAACCACTTTTCAACTTAAGAGCTTTGACAACCTCTTCTAATTATGCCTGGACCAAGATAAGATTTTCCTTCTTTGACTTAGTTTCCTCTTTGCACTACTTTACCAACTTCATCGTATTTTCTAGTTTACCTTCCTTGTATTTAAGCTCTTTGGAGAACCTTGCAATATATGTTTTAACGGACTCTAGTTCCCCATCTTTCAAAGAAAGTGCTATCAACCGCTCATTATCAACCCGTTGATTTTCTCAATCCTTCTCTCTCTTTTTTTTTTTTTTGGATCTGAGCTCTTGTCTATGTTGGTCGATCGATATATTGATGGAATGGAGTTGACTTTCTTTAGATTTAAGCTCCCTAGAGCAATCTTTGATGGATTTACGGATTCCTCCGAGTTTCTTTCACTTTGAAATCAACTTGACAGTCATTTATCTTATCTTCCAGAGACTACAATTCTTTGGCTTTCATGGTGATCTCCTCGTCGCAGCCTTTGATCGTGCACTCCATAACCCTCAATCTCTTCTCACTCTCCATACTGCTTAGGGAATCCATCAAACATTGCTCTAGGGAGCTTAAATCAAAAGAGTCAACTCCATTGCATCAATATGGTGATCAAAGAGCCTGAAAAAAAAAAAAATTGAAATACCAAAAAAAAAAGTGTTTGAGGAAATCAACCAATTGATCAATGAGTGGTTGACGACACTTGCTTTGAAAGATAGGGAACTGGGGTCATTGAAACATCTATTGCAAAGCTTTCCAAATAGCTTAAATCCAAGGAAGGTGAATTATAAAATATGATGAAGCAGGTGAAGTAGTGTAAAGATGAAACGAGTTAAAGAAAGAAAATCTTGTTTTGGACCAAGCAAAACTAGAAGAGGTTGCCAAAGCTCTTGAGTTGAAAATATGGAATTCAAAATTATCCAAAAATCTATCAAAGACCAAAATCTTGAACTCGCATATGAAAAGACACAGCTAGAGTTCATCCAAATTGATATCACAGAGCATGAAGAGCAACTTCGTTCATAAGAGCAAGATTTTTCTTTTGTTCAAACCTCAACTCTTGAATGGCCAAGGCACTTGAGTCCAAAAAAAAAAAAAAACAACAACAACAACACGATCTGATGCAAAAATCAATCACAAAAAGCTCTCAAGAGCTTGAATCTAAAACAAGGTAGTTGGATTCCGTTCAAAAGAGAAGCAATGAATACTTCGTAGATCTTAAAGAAAGACGAGTTTATAACCATGGCGTGTCAAATTGGAGAACAACTTGAAATGAAAAGAAAGAATGTAATGAACATTGTATGGAGCTAAAATTGTGGTAGTAATGGCTTGATTCAATTGAAAAGTCAATTGAGATATGCTTCGTTGACATAGAGTTGAGAGAGAGGACTAATTTGAATATACTTATATATGGACTTGTGTCGCAGTCTTACTTTTTTGCTCTGAGGGAGAAAGACATAAGTTTAGGGATATTACTTAGAAAGGCAGGTTCATGGCCCTCAATTAGGCACAAATCTATTAAGTCCATACCTCACACATCATTGGAATATTCAATGTTAGACTTCAATTGACAAGAAGGGGTCTGCTAAAAATAAGTGAGGCATGTGAATATACCCAACTTCCTATGCAACTAGAGATCTAGGATCGGGTACTTAATTATCCTAATTAATTAACAAAGTGCCATTTTGATACCTAATCTTGTTTATTTCAAGAATAATTTTGTCAAGCAACCTGAATAGATTTTAAACCTATCCACCTACATGTGAGGCGATAATGCGGTTGCCCAATCATTAAATTAACAATCACCAACCAACGTAACATTAAACAAATTGTAAGGCACAACAAGAATCTAACGCTAAGAAATAAGAATTGATACCACTTCTAACTAAGCCAAAGAGAAACCATAATTAACATATCAAAAGTGCGCAATCACATAATAGTCAAATTGGAAATGCACAAACGATGACCTAGCATTTGTCCATTAAAACACTCAATCCCTAGTGTAAAGACTTAATAGCTTGTTTGATTTTAAACACAATTTTTTTATCAATGATTTTCACACATTTTAAGAGAAAACAACTCGAAGAATAATTTTTAAGCTTTTTCCTAACTTATAGAAAAAATAAATTGTTCTGAAAATTATTTAATTTTTTCCAAATTTCTTTCATATAAAAATATTTTTTAATAATTTTTTAAATAGGAGTTTTTAAATCCGAAAATAGGGATTTGGGTTAGATCTTTGGAATCGGTCCACGTCGGGACTGACCCAGGTGTCAATCTGGGCCACAAAGCCCCAGGCCTTAAGCCGGACTGGGCCTACGTGCGGGCCTGGTCCGGCCTAAAATCAAGCCCTGACTGGAAACGCTAGCCCATCTACTCTTCATTTCGGCAAGCCCAGCTTAAACTAAATGAAGCCCGAGCAACCCAAAACCCAAGCAAGCCCAACCTCACTATAACCAAGGCAAGCCCAAAACTCTAAGGATGCATACAAAGCCCCTTCAGAAAATTTGGCCCGACTCTCACTAATGTTATAGGATGGCTAAGCCGAACGGAGCACAAGCCGAAGCTCACCTCCCTGGAGCGTGAAAAACTATCCTCACGGTCAACCAATACGGCCATCGCCGACAACTTTTAATCATCGGACCACCATCCATCAATGTCCATCGTTGACAAACACCACTGTCACATTAATGGCCGCCGCTAACTATCCTTCCTAATGCTAACCATTCAACATTCAAGATTGCAATATTATAAGCACACACGAGAACTAGGCAAGAAACTCACTCAAGAGCATGAATTTCTAGAAACTAAGTATGGCATTCCTCACAAATAAATTTTTTAACAATTTTCCGAATTTTCTGATTTTTGATTTTTTAAAAATTTTTTAAATTTTAATTTTAATTTTTTTAAATTATAATTATATTCGGGAAAACGGGTTTGGACCGGGTTTACCCGATCCAGTCTATTGACCCTACCCATCTACCTGGATTCGACCTGAGTCGGATTAAAACCAATTTTTTAATACTTTCTTATTATTATTTTTGAATTTTTTTCTGATTTTCTGACTTTTTTTCTTTTTCTTCTCTCTCTTGTCTTTTTCCTATTTTGTCTTTTTCTGCCTATCTTCTTCAACCTCCCGTCATCCTTCCCCGAAGCCTTTTCTCCAGCAACCTACCTTTAGCGATGATTTTTTTTTTTAAATCTTTTTTAACGGAACAAATACCATCGCCGACAAGCTTATCACCGGAACTTGGATCACCGCTGAACTATCTTCACCCACCTGTCATCTATTCCGACCGACAGTGACCAACTCCGGCCGCCCACTCCATCTATTGCAAAACCATCCTACTGAACCCGCACTCTTAACAGAAGTAACTCCAGCAAACTAATCGAGCAAAAGTATATTATAATGAAGTGAGATGGGCAAACTAGCATGTTTACGAATTGCGAACTTTGCTGTTGCGGGAGGGGTCAACGGTTGAAACGGTTGAAACATATAATATAATACCGACGAAAAACACAAAGAAAACGAGTATATCAGACGTGATTCAACAAGTAAGGACTCAAACATGGATCACTTTTGAGTTTAAACAAATTGCTCTTAGGTTTTCTTTCAAGCATTGTGTCGAACAATGTTATGCAGTTCAAAAAGTGAAATCCGAACTGGATTTTAAGGCGATCCTCGGCCTGAACATGCTACAAATAGCTCTAGATTGCCATTATCTCTCACAGACAGCTGAAATTTCACTCATTTGGATAAAAAATTTACCATCGGATTTCAACACTTTACGCTTCAATGAAGAAGAGGAAAATAAGTCGTTCGGGGCATTACCTGGCTCGGGGGTGAGACTGCAGCGGACATGGCAAACGCGAACAGCCTCCTTAGGTTTGTCTCTTGCTGGTGAGCCTTCTGGGTTCTCGATCTCAGAACGTCGAGTCCAATCGACACCTTCTTCTTCTTCCTCTCGGTGGAGCACACCTCACGCTCACGCCAAGCCTCTGCGGCTCTCCTCTTCAATGGCCGTCTTCTCCAAAAAACCGACGACGTCCCTCCTCCTTCTATGAGCAACAATGGCCGAACCTCTCTCTCCCTTCTCACGCGAATGTCTTTCCTTGTATTTCCTTCAAGCTCTCCCTCTTCTGTGAAAGTTCCAGGCGGTGGAAGAATGTTCTACTCTCACCAACTTTTCTGATCCCCTCATTTATCTCCACTTTCTCTCGGCAACAACCACTCTCTCTAAGTGAAAATCCATCGTTCCTCCCCCCTCTTTGCGATTTTCGTCTCAAAAAGAAACAAAAGATCTATCCTCCTTCTCGTGCGAGCGAACGTCGCTGACCCTCCTCGCCTGCTCCCCCCCAAATCTTTTATCATTTTCTTTACCTGCGCTTCTCACGTCACGCGCTTTGCTTTCCTTTCCTTGTTCCTTTTTTTATTTTTATTTTTTCTGGTCACCGTCAGCATCCTCCGGAGAAAAGAGCAGCGCACGAAGGAATGGGGGAAAAATATGGGGCGGGGCCTTTGCTTTCTACAGGAGCAGAGAAACCAAACGATGTTAGAGGAAAGAAGGGGCAGGCTGAAAATTCTACACGAGCGGAGATGCCAAACCTGTTGATATTTGCCCTCTGATAAAACTATCTGATCGCTGAAGTCCAAACCAGATTCATTTGTCGTTTTCCTCCCCTGCAAAGGACAATAAGTTCACAATTCCCCAAAGTAATCGGTTCATAACAAGGCGGTTACTCAATCAAAATCACATATCCACATGACATAGTAGGCAATTCACGTAGATCACAATCCACACCTTAGTTCCAATATTTATGAGTTCAATCCCCAAGCTATCTCCTATAATTTGCCGGGTTTTTTGTACCAGCACATGCTTCGAATCTTTCCCCCTGGAAAATGATGATCATGTTTTAAAAAAATTTCAACATTAGAGGTGAGTTGAAAACAAAGTTTGAAATATAAGAACTAAGTAGTGACATTGTTGATGTGGCACTTACTTGGTCCTTATAATAATTATAGATCAAACCGACTTTAGATGGAAGCAACTTCAAGAATTCCAAAGCCAACATCTGAAATGGCATAAGAGGAGAAGTCAGTTTCCATGACTCCTCCAAATTTCTCAACAACCATATTCCATATAGGTTTTCACAAATGATCACATTAGTTGATAGAATAGACAAACTCAAACACACATATATGGTCAATGCAAAAGAGGGAACGAGAAAGAACAATTTGATTAACTCTCAAATAACGAAGCGCCCTAAAGCTAATAACATGCTCGGGCAACACGTAAGTGTTCATGTAGGTGCTCCAAACAATGTATCTTGTTGGAGATGACAAGTTGTCGATGCCCAAATTATACTGTCCTAAGCTAGGATAAGATTGGTCCGAGCCAAAATTGACAAGTTCCAGTTTCCTCCATGGCAAAGCAACACATCCCTGAGGCCGTCATGATCCATTGGGGCAATCCTTAATACAACCCAGCATTACCAAGAGACTCTCTAAGACCATGATGATCACATACACAATTTGTTAACATGACTTCCGGCCGATAAGATCTCTGAGATTGACCAGCCAGTTGGGTTGGTTTGGCTATTCCTTTCTATTGAAAAGGAGTTAGTTGTCTGTGCGAGTCACCTTCTTCTAGGTTTCGTTGGACAAACTGGACGACACGACATTCTCTTTCAAATATAGGTCAAACAACATGCTCGCAAAACATACTACTGATCATAGATTAAAAAGGAGTCAGTTGTCTGTGCGAGTCACCTTCTTCTAGGCTCCGCTGGACGACACGACATTCTCGTTCAAATATAGGTCAAACAACATGCTCGCAAAACATACTCCTGATCATAGATTAAAAAGGAAATATAAGTATGCGTTAAATTGACATATCTTTGTAATCGAACCCCTTTTCTAAAAGGTATATCTCAATCATATATTCAATTTATAGGGTCAGATTTAATGCTGCCAGTCATAAATTAGATATACTCATTTCTACTAGATTTAACCGATTATACGTAAAAAAGAAACTAACACACTAAATCAACATATCTTTGTGATAAGCTATTGATTATCTATGCAATTAATAGAGTGAATCTAACGCTGCCAAAGTGTTACCAATAAATTATTCAAGACCAATATCATCACATGCAAGATATAATGACACAAGTCTAGAAACAACATGACAACGTATGCATTGACATATCTTCTTGATCATTCCTACTTTTCAAACATCATCTCTTAATTATTTACGCAATTCAGAGTGAAAAAACAAAAAGGAATTTCGTACCTCTCTAGAAGACGAGATTCAGGAGCAAAATAAAGTCTACAACCATACAGGCCACTGTTCTGAGGCTTCTCCCTGCAGCCAAAGCCATCGGAGAAGATCTCGGAGACCCCTTCTCTCGAGGTTGCATACCTTGCGTACCTTACGTTGGCGTCGCTGCTGTTGCCTTTCTTCCGCACTGCCTGTAAGCAATCTTGAAACGCTTGGGCCCGTGCTTTGGCGGAGACGCTGGAGTGGCAGTTCTGGTGGATTGCCACCGGATGAATTTCTCCTGGAGAAAGCGGTAGATCATGTCTTCTTGGCTGATTTTGGTCAACCCGCTGCTGATGAATGGCACCAGAGCTAAGCCAGATTGATCGACGGAGACAACGCCCCAGCAATCGGAGTCAGACGATTCCGGATCCTGATCTTCCCTCGGATCGTTGAGATCTGGACGGTTATGATCGATCGCGGGATGGTTGAATTCCTGCTTGACCGCATCAGGAGCGACGTTGTGTACAGTCGGTGACCGACGTTGATGCATGGAGTTGGACATCTTTGACCAAAGCTGGTACGTCCAAAAAAAGTGCACTAAAATAAAATAACGAATCGATTCAAAATAAATAAAATGGTAGAACGAGTGAAGATCCAAAGCCTTTAGTCAATGAAGTGACAATTGCAGAAAAAGAGACTTGTCAGTCACCCAGACAAAACACCAATGAGAGATCGAATGAGGGAAAAAGGGTTCTGAAAACAAAGAGAGCGACAGAACACGAGAAAGTCGATAATCTAATGTTAAGCAACAAAAGCATGCGTTTTTCTACGTTGGCTTCAAGGAACACCGAGATCAAAGCAAAGATGAAGGACACGTACACGATTTCTCCAGATACAGGAATCAGACAAGGACACGAAGCGAACGAGGAAAGCAGAGAAGCAGAGGTGGGCCTGCGTCCGAGCGAGACAAGGGTCAATGGAGTGAGTGGGCGTGAATGGCAGGGTTGAATGAGATTAGGGTTTTTGCTTGACGAAGATACTAGAAGGGGATTTGAGTTGCAAGAAAAGGATTTTATAGAAGAAAGGCAAGGGAACCGCTCTTGGTTCCCATTCTCCCTGGAAGTAATTAAATAATTCACTATAAAATGTTCTACTTGAAGTAAATATTGGCATTTTGTCGACAAATGTTCAGGAATGCTTGTTAATCATCAAAATACATGAATTTATCATTTTCAAAATATCGTCTTCCTTTTGGGATGCATGATTAGGACGCTAATCGTGAAAATATGTTTTTACTATGTATAATTAACGAAAACCCCTAAAAAGCGCGTTAACAAGATCCGGTTAATGATCGATATAAAATCTATCGATGAAACATAAAAGATAAAATATTTATGCAAAAGAACGCGATAAAGTGAGTGGGGGAGGATTAATTGAACATTCGAAGTTCGAATATCCCATCATAAACAGAGATACTATTGGCAAGGGATAGGGTGATAATAAGCAATAAAGCAACAAAAAATCGTTTTTGGTTATATGCAGTTAGTGCATTGTAATGGAAAAATCTACATAATAAGTACACCTTAAGCATGAGAACGCGATGATTGCTTAATCCTAGAATTAATTGAACTCGTGCGCGAAATTAATCGGACCTCTCGAAGTTTGAAGATCCTCTCATAAATAGAATCTATTGGTAGGTGCCGAAAGTGATGCAAGGAACAAATGAGAAAAGATTATTAAATGTTACAGAAGTTAGTACACCAAAATTGAAAAAAATTACAAATTAAGTACGCCTTAATAAGATTATCCAAATGAATAAAATAGAAAAGTGCAACCCACCGGTGGGCAGCACAGTTGGTTGAGTGCTACTACCTTACCGCATGAGAGAACAAGTTCGAATATCTGCATTGTTAACACATCTTAAGTGGGGGGGCCATGGTGATAGGGTCTTATGCTAGCTTTTCCCTAGGTATTGACCCTTGGTCCGGGGTGCACTGCGCACTCTACAAGCCGTGGGCTACCCGGCGGGCCTGGCGGATCTTAGGCATATAAAAAAAAAAAAAAAAGAGTGCAAAATAGAGGCGGTAATGAGTAATGACCACAGGGATGAGATGTTTTAACCCGTGTGAAAAGATAAGCCTTGAAACTGTCCTTACCAAGAAAATTCGTCATTCTCTTTTTTTTGCATTTTTTTTTCTATCTATTGCTAAGGTACAGGCCAAACAAAGAGGATAGGAAAGAGATTTTCGTAATACCTTTTTTGGCATTGTTTTTATTTATTTGGTAAAAATTTTAATCACATGCCCAATGGAGAGGATAAGGAGAGAGATTTTCGTGATCTCTTTTTTAAAATTTTTTATTTATTGGTTAAATTATTAATTACAAACTAGATAGGGAGGATATGGATAGAGATTTTCTTAAAACCTTCTTCGTTATTTTTCTGTTTATTTGGCAATATTATTAATTACAGACAAAAAGGTGAGAATAGAGAAGACATTTTGGTGACACATTTTTTGGCCTTTTTAAATTTAATAGTAGAATTATTAATTACAAACCAAATGAAGAGGACAGGATAGAGATTTTGGTGATACCTTTTCTGGCATTTTTCAATCGCCGTATTTAATTTGTTTAAGGGGTACTGAAATTTGGGCTCATGGTGAGTACAAATGCAATTACATTGATTTTGCTGGAGTTTGTGAACCTAATTTAGTGGTCGGTGAAATTTGGACGGATGAGATTGAGACGAGATCAACAGTATTTTATTTATTCTCTTATTTATTTATTTTTGCTCATGTGATATTTTTGGTGTGCATTGAACATGTGCAATCGGCAGGCATGAATTCTTGCATGGGCTCATTCACGACACGTCAAAATTAAAGAGAGGCCAAGATTGCCACTTAGGTTATAAATTACACAAAAGCTACCGGTGAAATTCTAATGAATACTTTAATAGGTGCATCAAGTACTTTAGATTTTTCTGGCTAAATCGCTTTATAACTAATTATTTGCTAATAACGTGTCAATATCTTTAGTATCATTGGCTTCCTTGGTGTGCATGGACATCTAACTAGTTAGCTATGAGGAGAGAACACACAATTTCTATATGACAAAATTAAAGTGGGAGAAGGCGAAGTGGGCGGCTCGAGACAATCAACAAAAAAATTCATAAATCTATTATACGTATGTCAATTCAATTATAAAATTTTCAAGCGTGTTAATTTAGTCATAAAACTTTTAATGAATTATAAAAACATCCCTTCTTGATAATTTAAGTCGTAAGTCATTGATGCGTTAGTCTAGTTAGCGTTGACCATCCTCTGCTATCTTACATGGCATGGCCGGTATTAATATAGATGATATTTACAATTTTGTTTTTTTTTACAATTTTTGAATTTCCTTTTGTATTTTTTTTTATCTTCATTTGCTAGTCATTGAGACTTATCAATGGCTAGCTAAAGTCACTAGCCCTAAGGTTGCCCCGCCCAAGCCAGGGTCTCACCGGATCTAGCCAAAAAAGGAAAAAATTCAGGATTTTTTTTTAAAAATTATAAAAATCATGTATGTCAACATTAGTCATACTACATAGGAGGGTTAATATCCACATTAACAATTTTCAACAATAATTGGTTAGAAGGATTACACTTGCAAAATTTAAAAAAAAAAATTAAATTGGCCATCGTACAATAAGTTTATGACATTTTTGGTAATTTTCTCTCGGTGGTTAAGAGAGAGAAAGATAAGTCAAGGAATAATGAGAAAATCGGTACAAAAAAAAAAAGAGGTAATATTGTTCGTCCTCCAATGTTATGATAATCTTCTAATGAAGAATTTCGTTACAAACAAATCGAGTTGTTTGCTAAATGAGAGTAACGAAAGTAATTTCATAAACAAATTTCTCAATAATAACCGGCCTATCATTTCTTCTTAATTTATGGGAACTATAAACTAAGGTGTAAATGAATGCACTAATCTGAAAATCGAGTTTCGTGCATTTTAGACTAGCAAGAGGATTTTTACATGGATGTCTCCTGTTTCCAAATAGCTCGTGTAAATTACTTTTGTCTTTTTTACTCCGACTATGTTCCGTTCATAAGTTCATGTGATTACAATGATATTCGATATTCTCTTTTGATGCAATAATGAGAACAAAGAATATATTGGTTCCCTTGAACTCATTTTATTTATCAATAATTTGACAAATATATCGCATGTGTACCTTTGATATTGGATTTGGCAAACCAAAGCAATATTTATGGCAATTTTTTTTTCCAGAGAAGTCAAAAAGATTAAAAAGGAATTTTTTCCATAAAAGGAAAGAAAAAAAATCAAAATACTTAAAACGGAAGGACATTAATTACTGTTAATTTAATGCAGGTTAGTTGCAAACGGTAAAAGAGGAATATAATTTAGAACATGGGACACGGTTTATTTTATGAACATTGGATAAGGTTTATTACTTCAGATAAAAGAGGAATAAAATTTAAATATAGATAAGTTTAATGCTGTTTAGGTAGCAGCTCTAGAAATTGGGACAGTGTGTCACGGAAAAATCAGTAGTAATAAATGGAGAAAGAAGCAGACATTCATCACATGCCCTGTGGAGCCAGCAAAAAACAGCCCCTGCTCACGACGTTAACGAAGCAGTCGAAGCTAAATGGATCCAATGGCTGTTCTCACGTCACGAGAAACGGTAACCCATCCGTCTCGTTTTCCGTTATTCCCCCCCACGGAAAGATGAAAACCACGAGGGTCGATCCCCGGTCAAAGGACACATATGCCCCTTGGCTTACCCATTAATTCTCTACTTGTGTACAATTGCACCGATAAATCATTGATTAGGTGCATGATATCTCTTTAATTCAACCAAAGAGTGACATCCCCTCCGTATCGCAACCAAATCCAAAGAAAATGGGACTTGGCCATTAATATATATCAAAACTCGATATCCGTTCGATCTATAAACGTCAATTTTTTTCTTTTCTCAATTATATACATCCGGATTGATTCGTTCTTATAAAGCGAAAAATATAAAAAACACACCTCACGTTTGAATCAATGATAATTTACTTGCCTCTTTTTTTGTAAATACCCTTTATAGACTTCAAGCAAAACCTAAAAAGTAAAAGAAAAAAAAAAGTCAAATCGCTCCTTTCTTGTAAATTCATTTTAGTATTTATAGTTTAGGCGGGGTTTGGTTTTTATTGGTTTCAAGCGTTTTGAATAGGTGTGAAAAATTTAGGATTCCGCATTTGGACAATTCTTCTTGTTTACAGAAAACGACACTTTAGTAAATAAAGATGCACCGATAATTGATGTGAAGGAAGCAAAGCCTTTTAAAACAAAAACTGGTGTGTTCGTATTTAATGTTCCTGAAAAGTGCAGATGTTAATTGGTCGTCGTCGAATGTTCTTTAACACGCGATGGCAAATTCGGGGACGGCGATCTCCAAAACGACATCTCCCACCGCGTCTGGGCTTGGTGATGCGTGGGGCCCACCTGCGTTCTGGACCCCACTCACGTACACGTGCAACGCCTTCTGTCCTCTTGCAAGCGCGGACACGTGGCGCCACCGCGGCCCGCCAGCTCCATCGTTCTGGACGACGTCGCTTCCATCCATGCACCAATGACCAACGCCCACAAGGAAGGGACCGTCTCCCTCACCAAAATCAAAATGAAATTGAAATATAATAAAAAAAAATTTAAAAAAATCGCCATATATAAAGAAAATGGCGACAGTAGGGAATGAAGGACCAAAAAATAAAAAAAATCAGAAAAATAATTAAAAATATAAAATCGTTTATGTTAGTGCCAATGGTGCCTGGTAGAATAGCCGCGTCTATGACTAATGATTTTCGATAAAAATTAAATACAATTACAATTATAATAGGTTTATGATTTTTTTACTTATTTGATTCATATGAATGTGATCTTTATCTATGTACGAATTTTGTCATTTATTAAATGCTTAATGTCACGTGAAATTTCATAAAAAAAAAAAAAAGAAATTGACCAACCTCAAATCAAGACGTTTATGATAAATTTATCTATCGTTAATTCTCGTTAAATTTTATCATCAAATTGATGATTTGGATAACATTTGGTAAGTGACATATATATATCAATTTAGAGTCTTACACTCCATTTATTATAGGTGTACCGGTTTATGATTTTTCATAATATTAATTCAATCTAATGCTAAATCTTTTACAATCAAACCCCTAAAAAAAAAAAGAACTTTTTTTTATCACAGCAATACAAAATTTTAAAGATTTTGGCAACAGAAAAAAGAAGAAGAAGAAGAAGCTAAAAATTATCTAATATGTCGCAAACTTAATCGATACAAATTTCCTAAACATTCAAATTTTATTGATTTAATTTCTCAAACTTCGCACAAAGTTTATAAATAGTCATTTTCGGCCAAATTGCATTAAAAATCATTTACGCGGTCGCGTGTCACGAAAAATAATCCATACACATATTAAATTAAATATATAACGCATTAAATTTCACACGCGGTCCTGTGTTTTTTCTTTTTCTCTCTCTCTCTGTCTCTCTTTTCTCCTAAACAATAAAAAGGACCCACTGGAAAATGCAGACGCATTTCTTCTGTTCGATCGAGATCTGATTTGTTGCCGCATCACTTAAGAGCGCAACCTTTTCGTCCTCTCTCTGTCTCTCTCTCTCTCGGTGATACGCTCTTATTAATTCCATGGAACCCACCCCTAGCGATCCACATCCAGTCAGAGCATGGAGACAGACAGATTGAGGGCAGTGATTTTGGAGGCTGCGGGGAGGGGCTCCATCACGACCGTCGAAAGTGAACCGGCGGGTGGAGTGGCACCGCCACGTGGCCTTGCTTTCCCCTCGTCGCGTGCCCCAAGTCTGTCCTATCCCATCAACGTGACGAAAGAGAAAAGCAGAGGTCAAGGCGCGGAGAGAAGAACGGGAAGGTACGATTTTTTTCGGTACTTCCTCGTGCGCAGGGGGAACGCACCGATCAGACAGCCCTAAAAGACCCTAAAAACTGCTCGTTTCAACAAAATGGAAAATTTCTCTGACCCCATTTTTTTTTTTTTAAAAAAATGCAATAATTGCTCATATAAAAAAGAAATTATTTATAAGGCATGAGCTGTGGTAATGTGCATAGATATTTAGAATTCAGCTACGATTAACCGTCGTATAAGTGATCATTAAGCGAATTTTGGATTTGATCTCACAATTGCGCTTATTACCTCGGTCTAATGTTTTCATCTTAGCGCCCACAAATTTTGTATGGAATGATACTTAAAAGACGAATTTTGTATGGGTGCTTACGGAGCTGGCTTTATGGATGAAGTCAGTAATTAAATTAAGATCTCCCTGATCGTCCCTGTAGGCTCGGGAAGAATTTGATGCCTGTTATCACTGGAATCTTCCCCCTTCTGCGAAGGTATGTTATCCCCAACCTCACAAACAAATTCTTCGTTATATCTGTTAAGAGTCATATGATAAGTACTGGTGCTGTCAAAAACAGAGGAAGTTGTTGATGGAGTCACTACTAGTGCTGCCGAGAACAGAGGAAGGAAAGCTACTGAAGAATCTGGTGTTGCCGAGAACAGAGGAAGGAAAATAACGTGTAGCATGTTTACATTGAGAATCAATATTCGGTTTTAAGCATATGTAAAGTCGAACTTTCTGTTTTGCTTTGTGTGTGTTAGTTTTTCCATTCAGTTGATCATTTCAGCTGATATATAATCTGATCTGAAGAGAGCAAACTAGTTATCGAGCTCTCATATGTAAAACTGCTTCTCATTGAATAAAAGTTCATCCTCTCTGTTTTTCCTCTCTCTCTCTCTCTCTCTCTCTCTGTTCATAAATTAAGGGGAGAGAAGGAAGAAGGAAGATGATTATACCGGGTGTACGGCCAAAGCTCGTCAATCACATTTTCTCTGTCACCATCTCAATTGCTACCCTCATTCTTGTACGTGCTTTCAAGCAATAAGTTTGCTATACGCACTCTAGCATTAGACGATACTGATGTGTTAGATAAAACTCCCTAAAAACCTCCATCAATTAAATGGAATTTGTCTTCATAAATTAAGTAATCATTGAAGATTGATTTAATCTTTAGAAAAAAATTCTCCTCAATTCCTTCGTGTGTTAATTTTACGGACTGCTTTTCCTAGGATTAGAAAAAACGATGTTAATACTGAAACGACATCCATGAATATCTGCAAGTTACAAAAGCGACGACCAATTCAATGTGATAATTTCTATTACCTACTGTCATGGCCTCTGACGTTCCTAAACTTTGTAAGAAAGCATATGGAGAATGACCAACATAAAAAAGAAGCAAACTCTAAATAGATACCTTGTTTATTGCCTTCAACAAACACAAACTCTATTAAATAGTCCGATTCCATTTATAGGTGTTATGGCAAGTCAATGGTACAATTTGGTAAAATGTACAAGATAAGATAAACCGATCTTAGATGAGGAAAGCAGTAAGAAAACACCCCCCAACCAACCAACCCCAAAAACCCCTGTTTTTCTCAATACGTAAGCAAGATTTTTTTTTCTAGTTAGTAAGGCCTAAGAGAGGAGATAATTATTAAGCATTAACACTTCATATGATGTTTGCTCCCATCCAAATCACATGGCATCGAGATATCACCAAAAGATTAATGAGGTACAACATCCAAACGGAAACATAGAAGAATTCTCATGTCCCCTCCCCTTCTTCCAACATGTTTTACTAAAGCTGAAAACATAGGTCCATAATTTCTGTTCAGGTTTTGAATAAGCATTCAAAGGTCTGGACACTAATTCACTTGGAATGGCAACTTCCGCAATGGTTGAAGTCACAAAGTC
This sequence comes from Eucalyptus guilfoylei, assembly GCA_016097605.1. Taxonomy (NCBI): domain Eukaryota; kingdom Viridiplantae; phylum Streptophyta; class Magnoliopsida; order Myrtales; family Myrtaceae; genus Eucalyptus; species Eucalyptus guilfoylei. The sequence continues at coordinate 5,235,379 of CM027866.1, forward strand.
CGGAGCTGGTTAAATCTAGTGGAGATGGTGTTCTTCCTGTCTGACCAAATGGTCCATAACCTTTTCTCCAGTAGAGTTAGATTTTTGGGCTAAACTATTTTACTCAATGCTCCAACAAGCTAGCGATTGGAATAAGACATATCTAGCAATGTCATTGTCACATCAGCACATCAATGGGTAACCTACGTAAATTACCGTAACGTTCTCAAAGGCCAAAAGAACAAACCAGACTAAACTACCTCAAAAGTAGAATAAGGAAGTAATACATACATGCTGAACCAGTAGCCCGATACATGCTAGCAATGGCGAGATTTTCATAGAAAATCTCTTGAAGAATGATAGAGCAAGTAAGATGGATATCTCACTATTTTAAAGTCAAGATTAAAAATATCAATTTTGCTAATTTTGAAGCATTAGCAAGGACATAAATTTAATGAATGTCCATCTAGAGTAATTGAAAATGACTTGGTAGCTACGAAAACTTGAAAAGAAAAAAATATACATCTATCCATAAAATGAATATTCTTTTCTGCCTATGCCAATTTTAAGATGCAAGAGAAATTGTTATATCTTGACAACAAAAGAAGGATACCAATCTGCCTTCAACATTGGTTCAACCATCTGCACAGAAACGTAGCACATTGAAGATATCCAATTATATAGAGAGGAAAGTAAGCAAATGGGAACAACTAACATTTTCTTTGGAGGTTGAAGGAGAGTCCAATATTTAGCTTAATTTCAGGTTGGCTCAAAATTTGTTTTTCATAACAGCATTGAGCTTAATTGATCGCAAACAGGTGGAGAATCTAGTCGAGTCCAGTCAAAAAGAAAGAAGGGGGTCAAAATGGAGAATGATCAGATAATACCCGCGTAAAAGTAGTTATGTGACGCCATGAAGTTGTTCGATGAAATTAGGCTTCCCAACATCACACTTCCTCCACTTTAGACTAAAGTACAGAATTGTGGAGACATTAGAAGTATCAGAAGCAATGCATGTAGCAAGCCGCTGAAATTTGCTAGAAGATCATTTGCAAGAAACATGGGAAACATGACAGTAATCTAAACCGATTATCCTTGATCACCTCTTAAGGCGCAAACTAACAACTAATGGTAGATCAAAATTAAAAGCGAAAAACTCCTAAGACCACAATGTTATGAGAAAGCCTAGTGCACCTTTCTAAAAGATGAACTTTTTGCCTGGGCTTCTTTCTAGATATCACTTGAAAGCAAGAACTTAATAATTCCTCCAGCTTAGTTGACTGCAAAAGCCTCAAATCCCTTCTTACCTGAAACAAGCATACTCTCACTATTTAAAAATTGCACAATAGTTGATTTTTGGCTTGTCACAAGAGAGACTGTGAGTGCATTGGTTTAAACCTTTTAGGCTGCGCAAATAGAACCACCGATAAGCACTTAAGATCCATGAATCATTCATCGTCTATTCATCTTAACTTTAATCTTTCTCTTTCATTCCTTCAAATAAGACATCTTTCAGATCCCATTTCCTTTTTTGACTAATTAAAACGAGTTTGAGAACAGGTCATGACACAAGTCAAACGGTGGGAGGAAAAAAGGAACCTTCAAAAGATAGTAGAAATAGGAGCAATGCCTACGCCGGTTCTTGTTTTTGTACGCCATCCTTTCAAGAATGGCACATTCCGGATGGAGCTGGACCAAGGAAGATTTCAATCTCACTGAATCCATTATGTTGTGAGAATGGTCCCTACTCCAGTATGCTGTCATGGCGACGTGAGCAAGCTTGGAGAGGAGCTGACACGGGAATGTTCTAGACCCGATAACTTAGCGTCATAATCGCTCAAAAACTAAACAACAGCAGTTCATTCATGCTCTAGTTTGGTTGGATAGGAATGGGAAATTCGGGATTTAGGCAGGGATATTTGGGTAAACAAATGATATTTTCGTTAGCATAAAATGATGTGACAGCGCAAAGTAATAGTCAAATCATTTAGTAATGTGAATGGATGCTTTTCCTACGGTTGCACATTGAAGACGAAAGTTTTTTCAGCGGATTGCAAATGTAAGAATTAGCCCTTTCCAAATAGAGGCTAGAGTCAACAAAGTCTTTCACTGTCGGCGACGCCACGTGTAATTTCTTGGTTGCCGGGTGAGATTTCGATTTCCACGTCTGCAGTGGAAATTCCAATGGGTGGGAGGATGAATGACAGCCGTGGCGCGATGGGGGACCATTAGAAACACCCCACGGAATTTGAGCTGATTTTCTTTTTCCATTTGTCTTTATCTACTCATGTTGAAGGGCGTGACAGTTTCAAGGAAAATTTTTGTCGCATTTCATATCACACGCCTCGTAATTAAGACAGAACAGTGATTAGCTGAACAATTTTCCGTTGACAGCGACAAAAGGTGCTCCAAACGTCCTTGGATAGGCTTTGGTCTGAATTAGTTGTCGTCATGAAGGACTCTCACCGAGTACTTGAATTGATGAAGATTGGAATTCAGACTTGCAGAGAAGCTAGTCAACGCTGGGAGGGGAAATGCAGGAGCATATAAATCCAAAGCGATCATCACAGATGGAAGATGTACCCAAAATTCTCTTGAAAAACTAAACTATCCTATCAACAGTCAATCGGCTATGCATACGGTTAGACTTTTTGCACAAGTATCTGGACACATATCGACCAAGACTTGTTCAATGTTTCTTCCATGAAATGTGTATAATAGTGTTAGGACTAGCACCTAAAAACAACTTCGATGGACATAATGTGCAAATTAAGTTGCTGCTAAACTAATACCCTTTACACCATATAACGTCAAATCTAGACTAGAATATAACTTGTAAATTATGGCGAGCCTCTTAAAGTTTGGATGATCAATTCATATATGGACTATGGACCTGTACATGACAGGGGAAACGATATATTGCACGACAGTTACCTAGTCATCTACAAGGTCCATCTTGGTTCCAACAACATGCATCAGAGGCTTTGGTTTAACCAAAATCTTAACGCCCTAGTCTTCAACCAACTCATCGAACTTCCTCTTTTGCATCTGAAGACTAGTGACTGAATTTCATCCGGTAGCTGTGTAAATTAACATATCACAAAAGAAAAGACAACGAGCATCAATCACTAGCTTGAAATTCACGGAGTATGGTTTATGTGCTTATTTTTCGTGTTTTGGGTTCTAGATATACATGGATAAGCAGGTCTCAATCTGCACTTATTTTCCAAATTAATATTTGTTCTGTCCGATAACACACTTTTTGAAAGATGGTTAACCTTTGCACTTTTTCACTTAGTGAAACGTGAACTAGCGTTCCTAAACAGAAAATTTTAAGATGATTAAGACCTTCAAAGGACAATTGTGGGACAATCCACTTGTTGTATGAGACAGTAATTTTTCAAAGCCTCTCATAGATGAACATAGGCCATGTGGCGTTGGCCAGAAATGACTTGCCTAATACTGAAGAAAGATAAACTACTTAAACAACCTAATCCCTACTTTTGCATGGTATCACAAGATAGGAGCATAACAAAAATAGACATATGCACATGCCTTCAATCTGGGAAAAAAAAATTGCAGATTTGAACTCTCGTTTCTTGACCACACAATTAACATAAAGCAAAAGTTATACCGAGACTTTTTGATTCGTGAGAACTGTTTGTAATCACCTACAATGTAAAGGTTTTTGCTTTCTACAATTAGGCCTTGCCAGCTTTTGACGTAGAAATTTATACTAGCCACTGAATTTTCTAAAAGATGCCACAAATTAAATTAAAGTCAAACCCAAACTTAACCCCCAACAAACCAAAGACGGCATTACCTGTTTAAATTGCTAACCAGAGAGTTGAGCTTTTTGTATTTTCTTCAAACCGGACAAACCATGTCTCTTTCCTTTTCTCATAATTTAGACATAGCCAAAAAACTTTATGTCACACTTAAAATCTCAAGGATTTACTTCCGGAACAGTATTATAAAAAATTTAGAAAAGTGAGTACGAAATGCAGCTGCTCCTAGAGGAATTTAATTTGCCACAAAAGACCCACAAAGTGATGCACTCAAGTCCAAGCAATCGAGAAGACCGGGCAAAAATATCTCAAAAGCATATGCAAAGCCCAACATTGAATGTCAAATCAATTGGTAAAATCATGCGGACAAGGGAAAAGTGTCAAAGAAGTCTAAAATCTATGTATTAGTGCTAATTTAGTTTTAAACATTTTCATGGTGCTAATTTAGTCTTAAACTTTTTAATAATGTCAATTTAGTCTTAAATCTTTTGACAGGATACTAATTCAATCATAAACTTTTTAATAGTGTTAATATAGTGATAAACATTTTAAATTAGTGTCAATTTAGTCTTAAACGTTTTGATTTGGCGTTAGTTTAGTCATTTTGGCTAATTTTGACAGGTTTTTGCTCGCTTAGACGTCGGGCACTGATGTGGCATCATCGGTCTTGAACTATATAATTTTTAATAATATTATAATAATTTTTTGATTTCTTTATTATTTATTATTTATTATTTTTCTTTTTTTCTCTCTCATTTTTTTCTTCTTCCTTCGAAAGCGATGGTTGGCCGACAGGCGATGGCCATTGGCCATGGCCAACGAACTGCCCTCGTTGGATCTAGCTTGGGCGAGGGGAGCCTTGTCGAGTGTCATCTCACCTAGGCCAAGACGTGACTATTGATGATCTTTATTGTAATCATCATCAAAATGATGAAAAAAAGGATCTCACTTCGTGGTGCGGTAGTGATTAGGCATGGACACTTCCATTATGAAAACGAAGTGGGCCAATTAGCATTTTGACGTATTCCGTATTATTTTGGGTATTTATTCATGTAAATTATTATTAATTATTAATTCGAGTTTTATAAACACACACAGATATTATATATATATATATAATGTATATTTTTTATATTGTGTTGGGGTAGGGCATGCGCATGCAAATTGCGCTAGACCTGCCCTTTCGAAACATCGCTGGTTGGTGTCCCCGGTGTTTGCCATTCGGAGGGTTTTGTCTTGAAGCGTTAAAAATAGCTTCTAGAAGAAAAATAATGGCGATGGCTTTGCCGAAGCCAAGGTGACATTACAAAAAGAAAACAACCAAGGAAGACAGAGACCTTCTAGAAGGAAAATCCAAAACTTGCTCTTTTGTCATTTTCCTTTTTATTTGTTTATTGCCTCCTACAACTAGAGACTCCCGATGGACCCAAAGAGAGAGATCGAGCGGCCAAGATGGAACCGAAGTGAGTCATCACAGGCAACAACACGATTGAGGCATGCCTACTGTTGGACACGATTTTCAAAAGTTCCCCTTCTCCGTTTTTTCCCTCCCCTTCTTGAATGATGACGACCCAACATGATGACTTCTGTACTCAGTTTGCTCCAAAAAATGGCACGCAAGGTTCCTACAATTTGGTCCGATACGTAGTACCATTTTTAAACTTTTATTTTCAATACAATTCATGAATTTTTATCCAGTGTGTGATGTTGTCCCAAAATTTTGATTTTTTTTTTAAATATAGTCATTAAATTTTGGTCTAACTTATAATGTGATTTAAGTAGATATTTAACAATAATTGATGAATCATATTGATCAAATTAAAAATTTAAGAATATAATTACATATTAGGTTAAAGTTTAAAGGTGAGTCCAACAATCAAATTTTCAACTTTTACCAATTTATATCCAATGGACTGCGGAGGCAATTGCATTCTTTTGGAGCCATCTTATTGTCGTAACTCATTCTTAAAAATTGTTTTGTCCGTTTGGTGATGCCACGAGTGCACACGACCATAAAGATCAACAGCCTTAGAATTGGTTTGGGCATCTTTTTTCATATGATACGAAGGACCCAACATCCAGGATAATCATAACCTCTTATAGCTATCCCCGAAATGCATTATTCAATCCACGAAGAAAAAAATTAGAGCGAAAAATTTTGTAGTACAAGCAAACACGAAACAAGTCCTTCCTTGGAACTCGTCCTCGTCCAGAGTCCAACATAAGCCGATCAAAATTGGAAGAACCAATCCAAAAGAATGAATTCAGAATTTCGAGAAGTACTAAATTGCTGAATCAGAGGAAAGGGCATTAAGCACGCGGACTTGGCGGCACGCAGGGGAGCAGACCCTCTCCACAACTACAATCACCGTCAAATCCGAAAAAGCTGCCATTTCCCTTATGCTCACTGCCTGATCAGAATTTGAGGGCTGAGATGTCGTTATGCGCGACAAGAAAAACACTATCTAAATTACGTAAAAAAGCCAAGAGCCGTAGCCCTAACCAAGTGCCGCTTGTCCGTGGATAAACCAACAAGCCAAATGCAAGAAGAATTTCACGATGCTTCTTTTTTTCTTTTGTGGAGACATTGAATGGACGAATATCAGGATGCAAACATCATTTTAATCAGATTTTAGAAGTACGTTGTTAAACCGAAACGACTGAATTGGATTTCATGGGTTTAATAACATGGCTATAAAAAGAAAGAAAATGCCAACTAAGGCATAAAACTAAAAGCCATAGGTCGCACTAGCTTGGGTTTCTACTTCATAGTGACTACGACATAGAAAACAATGCTACATCGAGTAGTAAACTTAATAGCATAACTAGAGAAGTGAAAGAGGCTCCATTTGAAAGGTCGAAAAACTTTGAGAGGATTATTAAGTCAACTATCTCCCAAAGGCATTCGAACTTTTTTTTTTTTTTAAGAAAATAAAAACTAAACTACGTAATGGCAATGCATTTGGAGCATAACCTACATCTTGGCCTAATCCTCGGTCCATACAACTTGACTGTCTTGGTGATATTCAAGTTCCTGTAACAACAACCAATATTTCCAAAAGATTTTGCTTATGTGAGTCCACTCTTGTTGATTGTATGTTTCAGACTGGACATGTGAAAAAATCTGTACAAATAGCTGGTCCCAGAATTTTGGAGCACATTATGGATGTTGTTTTGTATCTGGAAGTTGGTACCTTTATCAATATTTCTTTTGTTGTATTGATAGTGGATTTGCTGAAGATGTGGCGTAACCGTAGCATCTCATTTTCGGTCTTCTAGAGTCACTCATTGCATTCTTCGACCGTCATTAAAGTGATTTGAGTCCAACTTAGCAATTAAAGTTTTCTCAGCATATGATGGGTCAATTAGTTGGGGTAACCTAAAGAATCATCCAGTAGCTATTTCTATATTGATTTTCTGTTTTAGGGATTGCGACGGTTCATTTCAACAAAAAGTTTCGTGTCATGATCTTGTGTATTTCATTCAATAATAGTTGCGGAACTTTTCTCTTTGATGTGTCATACTTAGTTTAGGTATGCTACATGTATGAGCTTCTTGACAAGTTACTGCTTTGCACTATCTTAGAGAGAGAAGCACTCTACCTATCGTCTGCTATGATTTGTGAAAATTCGCTTTGGGTCCACCGATAAGGTATGCATTCCACTGTGTTGCATTAGCACATGGACCAGAATTCATGATGTTTTCTTTTCTTTGTTCATGCAGTTTTGTATATCTTTGACTTGTTCTTTTGTTTGAAATGCTGCATTATCGAGATATCTTTGACACCAAATCTTTGCTTTATATTTTTGCTTAGCCACACATCTAGATCATGATTACCAAAGTTGATCCCTAAAACTTTTTCCGGTGATCTTGGTACAGTTGTGGATAGAACAAAAGAAACGTGTATATGTGCTTGAAAGTTGTTTGATTGATGTGGGTGATGGATATTATTCCCATTCACTCTTGATGGGATGGTTAATCCAACAACTGTTGAAAAACTCATCAAGAACAACTATCTTGGTCCCATTGAGATTAGCTTTCATTCCAAAGCAACTAGAAAGGACTTGAATTTTTGTACTACACAAACTATAATTACCTTGCGATTCTAATGCTGCCACCACCGTTCCTATTGCTTCACTTTCAACCACTTACCATCCTTATGACCACCTCCTCCACTTCCTCCTGCAGCAATCTACCACTCCCATCAGTAATGACTCAATCACACTCGAACTACTTCGCCAGTTTCACCGCCAACCAATATATTCAGGACCCTAATAGTGAGAAATTTATTCAGTGATTAGTACGCGCTGCAACCAGTTCAGTCACTTGAACACTAGTTCACATGCTCTTATATTAAGTATCGACTATTTTATCTTCAAGTTGAAGCACATGGGAGGAGATGGTCAAGAAGTGCGCGCATATACTTGAGATAAGGGCAGTGTTGCATCCGAGGTCGAAGTCTTTGCCAGAGAAATTTTGTTTCTTTGGCTTAATTACTTCTCATAAACTATATACATTGGTGAGGACCGAGTAGGGACCATTGCATGGAGTAGTTGTGGGTGGCATAGTGACTCCACAAGCAGGTCCCTAGATCGAATTGTTGCAAGTGCAATTTTACATTTTTATTATCAATGTTCCAGTACTATTTTTTTTTTTTTTTTTGGTGTTCCAGTACTAGTTGACTAGGGATAATTTTGTTAGTAATAAAGGCTATTAAAATAGAAATTCAAGTAATTCAAGTAAATAAGAATTGTATGAGGAAAGAAGAAAGAAAAGCGAAAGACCAAGGAAAACATCACAAGACTATGCAATGTGCGAGGTCAAAAGATGTCCGAATTTGAATAAAAGAGCACAGTATATAAGCAACCCATTACACTATTTTGTTGTGTTCCTTCCCCAAGACTTCTTCGAAGTTGAGCCTCCTCCGTAAGCATTCACACACTAAAAAGCTCAATGGCATGACTTGCAACAATCCATTCCACCTTAGACAAGCTAAGGACGTGAGTTGAAAGCTTAAGAGCAAAGTCGACGAAGGAACATGCGACACCAATCGTAAGAATGAAATTCCGTTTCCCGAGATCCTTAAAATTAAGAATATTGCTCCAAGTTACCGTCCAACAAAACAAAGAGATTTTGTCACTCACTGATGACTATTTTTCATTCCTTAAGTTATCCATCTCTAAGATCATATTTTTTCCAAGTACAACTTGAACTATGCATTAACAACTGTCATTTATAACAGTTGACGATTATCCTTACAGACTACTAACACTTCCTATCTCTCCCTTTCAATGTTGTATTGCTCAAAGCTAACCCGTTGAACACGATTTAATAAGTGTTGAACTGGATTTTATGGTACATCTCTCACAAGAGATGTTTTATAAGGGCTATTTGAATGTAGGAGAGTAAGAGATCAATTTTGGCAATCGACATGAATTATAACTTATATTTTAGTCGATTAGGAGATGAACCAACATATAATGATTTGCCCAATTTTGTTAGAATCTCAAAGTGACGACTCAAGTTCATTACCCTAAGTATGCATTTTTATTTTATTTAGATTTTGTTGAATCTGAATACTCAGATCAGTTATTTGTGCTTATTTTGACATTTACAACCCATCAACACATCTCTTCTTTGAGAAGATTGATTATGGGCCAATCTCTCTTTAATCGTCTTGGCCACTATCGACAATCCTATCGAAAGAACATTCTCTGCCGCTTGAAGATTGACATATGGTTACAGTAGACTCGTGTTTTGACTTGGAAGACACTGGTGCTTTTACGCACTTGCCTTAACTGGAAAAGGTACTTGGATGGCTTCCAAATCACTATCATTCCTTGAATATTGTCCCCCAAAAATCAATTCATAAAGAATTACAAGACAAAAGTATGATGACTTAAGCGGCAACAGTAACATGATTATGAAAACTTCAAATTTGGTTTTGAGAGCAATGCGCGCAGCCACTACCATATAATCAATATTATCACACATCTCATACGAGATCGCTTGATTTCCTCTAATTAACGTAATTTTTGTATATCAAAGAAGCATTTGAAATGGGTGGATTGAGGTCCAAAACAATTTACAATCTCATGTATCCAAAACACCTTCCGTGTATATGTTACTTAGATAAAAACTTCACGTCGAATGAAAAAAATTAAATAATGAAAAATTAGTAAGTAAAATAAAAAAAATATAAAAAAACTTATAAATTGAAATACTTATAAAGACGTAGGGCTGCAAAATGGGTTCTATACCCATTTTGTGACTCAAATTCAATGAGATCAATCTCATATAAGCAACTCTTTTTTCTTTTTAAATGAGTTATAAATGGCTTGAGAAAAAAAATGAAAGAAATCAACAAATTTTAAAACTCATTTTGTAATTTTCCTCCATTTTTTTTTACTATTTAGACTCTAGGTTTTGTCAATTAATGACTTTGAAATTGATCGATTCATATATGAACAAAAATAATGTTTAAATAATTTACAAATCAAGCTAAAATATAATGGAGATTAGATATTACTGCAACTCAAGTATGTTTCGACATTGGGATATCTCATATTTTTCAAATAAAATAATATGAAAGTAAAATTAAAAAATAAAAAATGAAAAAGAAATTAAAAATTACAAACCTAATTTATTGAAAAATGAAATCAATTTTTTTTTTCAAAAAAAAAAAAATTCTTCTTCCCCATTCAGAACTTAAGCTTCTCTCTCTCTCTCTCTCTCTCTCTGAAAAAGAAATTCACTTTCTCTCTCTACTCCAACAGAAAAATGGCGGCGAACACCAGAAGAAGGATCTAGCCCGAGCTGACCACGCCGGTGATCCGCTCCCTCTCCTCCTCTGGCGGGTTCACACACCGCCGTCCTCCTTCGCCTCCTCCTCCTCCTCCTTCACCTTTGCATCCGCGCCTCCACCGCCACCGTCACCTCCTTCTTCCATAGATCCGCCTCCCCAACGGGCATCGACCTCCACTACCTTGCGCAGCACTCTCCTTCCATCCACTCCTCCCTCGATCGCCCCATTTCGCTGTGCCGGTTCGCAGCACAGGGCGGCTAGCTCATCAGGCCAAGCAGCCAGAAGCCGGTGTCGCGGAGGACTTGCAGTACTCACGACGACAAATCTCGGCTCGCTCCGATGTAGCTTGCCCAAGAGTTGCGGATCCCCGAGCGCGAGTGTCGGCTACGCGCCGTCGTGGAGCAGTGTTTTTTTTTTTTTCTCTATGCGAGTCGAGGGAGCAAAATGAGGGCAGCCATATGAGTTGGGGTCATGTGTAGACCCATATAGACCCACATAAAATTACGCTCAGGTATCTTGAACCTGTTTCCATCCATTTGTAAAATTTTAAGCGACTCATTTAAAATCTGATCCCCTAAAAATGAGTCCTAAAATGGGTTTCTAACCCATGTTGACAGCTCGGGTTGAATGATTCGAAAGTTCGTCACGGACAGCTAACAATTGGTATTAGATAATGATAATGGACTAGCTGCGGCGATTCGTGAAGCGACAGAACGAAATTAGCTACGTGATGCACACACCGAATATCAAATGCGACCAATTAGACCCTACCAGACTCAGATGAGAACACACGCTATATGTAGAGAAAGGGGATAAGTACAAATTCGTGGATGGCCCCCCGTTGCATAAAACTCTGGTACAGAGCGATGCAAGTATCCCAATCACTGTAAAAATCAAGCGCCCCGGGTGAGCGAGTGAGCGATGCCTAACTATGTTAATAGAACAAGTTGAGAAAGTAAAGGCGAATTCGTAGCAGAACAAGTTGCACAATCTGTATTGCATTTCAAAGAAGAAATAATACTCAAAATCAAAAGTAACCTTCATATCGATTTGATTGATTTAAAACTTTGGAAGGAAAATGAAAAAAGTTGCTCCAACCTAACATCCACATTGCAATGTAAGTCTTCTAACAAGCTAAGATGAACACTTTTAAGGAAACATAAACTCAAAACAATATTTCTGTATATTCCTATCATCTAAACTTAAATAACTATATATATATTCATATTCATATTCAACGCAACGCCATGCGATGATATCCTCTTTCTCATAAAGCTTATCCACTGACACCCGCAAGCTACCATCTGTCGTCCATCACTCAAACTAGAGAAACGGCAAGATGAAATAGAAAGTCGGGTAATTGGATAGTCAATCACCGCGAGACACTCAACAAAATTTTATCCTAGAGTAGAAATAGCAAGACGAAATTTGTATGATAAAAATATAAGGAAATTCCTGATTGTAGCTTGTTGGTCTTCCACGACTAAGCAGAGACTCTGTAGAAAACATTGTTCGACACCAGAAACCCAAAACCTAAATTCAACTACCCACGAAAGAAAATGGAATACATAATTTTTACACCAGACGCTAAATTTCACTTTTTTGCCTTTCCTTTTTTTAATCATTTTTTGTCATCTTTTCCTTTTTATCAAACTAACGTAACCTAATTAATCGAAAAATAAATAAATAACGTAACCTATATTTCACTAAATAAATACCAAGTGCATCATAAATTTGACTTTAATATGCAATTGGATATGAATTTTTTTGGTCATAAATAGGTATGAATTTAAGTATTGCTAAAAATGGTAATTAATGTATGTCACTATCTATCCTTTTCATTTGGAAGGGAAATGATGACTTGTTTAGGGGAATTGCCTAAGAGACAAGCTATTAGGCTATTGGAGTCGAATAGAAATCAAGAAATTATACCTCACTTCCCACACACTTAAAGAGTCTAGTTAATCAATTAGTGTCCTTTCGATGCCTAATCTTATTCAATTCAAGAAGATGTCAGTTAGATAGTCTGAATTAATTTTAAACTTATTCACTAACATATGAAATGATCATGCAAGTGCTCAGTCGTTAAAATAACAATTAGAAACCAAAGAAACATTAAATAACTTGCAAGTATAAACTAGAATCGAATGGGTAATCTTATTCAATTCAAGAAGATGTCTCTTAGATAGTCTGGATTAGTTTTAAACTTATTCATTAATATATTAGATGATCATGCGAGTGCGCAATTATTAAAATAACAATTAGAGACTAAAAAAATATTAAATAACTTGCAAGTATAAACAATAATCTAACGCTAAGAGATAAGAAAAATGCCATTCCTAACTAGATCCAATGATAATTGAAATGGAAATGCGCAAATAGCGACTTAGTATTTGTTTCTAAAAACATTCAAATTTAAGAGCTTGTTAAATTCTAAGACAATTTTTTGGATCAATGATTTTCACACATTTTAAGAGAAGATTACTCAAAATAACTAATTCTTAAGCCTTTTCCTAAGACTAAAAATTTTCGGAATTTTTAAAATTTTTAAAATTTTTTTAAAATAATATTAACAGAAAAATTAATTCCGAAAAAAAAGGGATTCGGGCTGGGGCCTCCCCAAAACACGGCCTGCAGCTGGTCCCACCTGGACTCCAGTGCGTTCGGGCTAAAAGGGCAATTCGGGCTTACAAGAAAAACTCTTTCAATTAGAACCTCTCCAGCCCAAGTCAGAGTTCAACACACGAAGCCCACGGTGGCTATTTCCTAACCCATTCTACTCCAAGTTCGAATTCTATTCTTCTGAGTGTGATTCAGCCCGCTTTTGCTAAAACCACACTTGGCCCATTTCCAACCAAGACAAATACTCAGCCCATATTTATGAAGCCCAGGCCCAGGTCCTTATGACCTCGCCAACATTTAGCGAACAAACACCAACACCACGTAGGCACCGAGCAAGACTCGGCAAGGAAAAAAAGTATCTTGAACCATGGTCTCGCTTTTCTTTTTCAAAAAAATAAAAAAATTCATAACTAATAATAAGATTTTCTTTTTAAATTATGAATTTTAATACTAGCATTGCAAGAGCTCTTAATACCTATGTGCTATTGAAGTTAATGAATTTTTTTTTTTTTTTTTTTTTAGGGATTAAAAATTAAGCCATGATTTTCCAATGCAATTATACCTAAATGATTTGCCAAGTTTGGTATCAAAAGTGTACTTTTTCATTTATCATTTCGTATAGCACAAATAAACATTTTAATGACTTTTTTGGATGGAAACATTAAATGACTCTAAACACGACGATTTACCACTAATAAGTCATAAGGCCGATTAATCTATATTAAGACCTAAACATGTGACTTTGGCATGAATGCTTCTACTAAGGTATAAGGGACGCTCCGAGGCCGCTAGGAGCTCATTACAAGGCCCAAAGCTCGGCTGAAGGCCCGCTGTGCAACCTTCAAACTTTCTGGACTGTGGGGTTCAGCCCCTTTTTGGGCGTGACTTCAACTCCTAAATGGTCGGGCCGACCGAGGCCAGCCTAAAGAGTCTGAACGCTTGTTGTTCGAGCATTGCACGGCTTGGACAACGGGCACTCAAACATCTAAGACGCGATTACCCTGATGAGGCATAAGCTAATCCATTGTGGATTCGAGACGACGGACACATGATATAATTGTGTTATGACTGAAACGATTACTCGAATCACATGAGGATAATGCTATAGACTAAAATGAGTCCTGAACGTCCTAATTCGAACTGATGTACGTGCACTTCAAGGAGACATAAGCTCATCCAAACGGTAATGCAACATAGTGTTGACACTGAGCATAAATCTTAAACATGGGTGGACCTCTCTCATTACCTTGGAAATGTCGGACTACGGTAGGATTTGGCCACGGAGACGAGCATCGTTCAACTCGAACTCAAGTCGAGCATGTGTGCATTCATCTTTGTCTCATGTGCCCATTTTTTCTTTTAAATTTTCTATAATGATTTTCTTTTTAATGCAAGACAGACTTTGCAAAATTAGTTGTCACCATCCATAAAGTATAATACTTCTAATTTCTATATGCAAAAGCGATACTTTTTTTTTTAATCAATGGCCGAATAATAATTTAATCTTTGAGGTCTGTACTTTTTATTTTTGAAATGCATGATTGGTCAATGTTGGTGTGAATATTTGTGTGTGCCTCGCGTTATTTTTCTATAAGTGTGTAATATTTTGGGAAGGTTAAAGTGAATATAGATTATGCAGCCGAATTTTGATATTTTAGAGAGGTAAATTATCCTCTGATTTTTTTAATGTAGCAACTAATTTCTTTGAATTATCACTTGTCGAGGCGATGATACCTCTTAAAGTTCGTATCTCTCTCCAACTATATTGATCAAAAGGCATGTTGTAAGATGCCTTGAGACCTTAGAATCACAAGCCAACTTATGGATTTATCTGTGGAGTGGGCAGGCTTTTTTGTTTGTGGAGTTTGTTTTCATGCCGGACATTCAATCACGTCAGTCGAGCAAGAGAAAGAAAGATGATATCATTTAGCCTATCCATCTAAAATGAAGTAATATGTGCCGAACATAAAAAATTTCGTTTTGGTTCATAACAATCTCTCCTCACAGAGCATTTTCTCATTGTTCAATATTGTCCCTAAAAATAGTCCATTTTGTTAACTAGTTCATGAAACTTTGAGAAATAGGCTCGGTTTATTCTTATATGTTAAGTGCAGCATCATGTCACGTGCCTATTTTTTTGTCTGACATGGATTGTTTGGTGAATATTATGCTGATAGTAAGGGTGAGCATTGAGTCTGGTTCAACTCAAGACCCAAATCGAGTAGACCTCGACCAACCGGATCAAGGCCGATTCTAAGAGGAATAGGTTCGATTCTTGGTTTCACAAACCTAGAACTGGCCTAGGACTATTTGGTTCCTAGTTCCAACACCGTGAAACCGTCTCAACTAATCCGATTCCTAGGTTGACATGGTTTTGAAGCCATTATTTAATAAAAAAATATATATTTTGTACCTGTAGAAAATTGAAATCACGATCTTCAACATGAACAAACACCAACATAACCATTCAACAAACTTTTTATTTATTTATTTTTTATAGTGAGATTATGCTACTTTTATATTTAACAAGAATTTGTTGTTTTACCCAAAACATATATTTTCCAAACACGATCGGTTTGATTTAGTGTTCCAATCTTTTGAAATCAACTCACCTTATCACTAGAGGCAACGGACATTATACTATTCTTTTTCCAGGTTAGTGAACTCAAGTTTTCTCCTCCCTATTTTTTTTTTTTTTCCGGTTTTTCCTTTCCAATTCTCGTCCTTCTTCCTCTTTCTACCTTAGCTGCTAGTGCACTCTGTTGATCATACCCACACAACGGCGACCACCTCCCTCCACTCTCCCTCCCTCTATGATTGTAATGTACTCTATTTTTTCTCCCCAAGAGAATCAAAGACAACCGAATACTTACAATGAAGGAGACAAAGTTATTGCTTCAAAGCAGATAAGTATATAAATATCAATATATACCAAAAGATGAAAAGATCTCTAAAAAGCAAATACATTTTTTTAAAATTAATAAAACAGCGGAAAACATTGAAATATTAGCAATTGCCTTAAAAAATGAATCTTTATAGAAGAGTTTGGCTAGAAAGCTCTAATATATATAGGAACTTAAACAATATAAATCATAAATGATGCAATGTAATAATTAAAATCAAGCCGATAAATTCAAATGATATAATGTTCATCTAAGAGATCACTATACCCATCGCCACAAATTGTTGAAACTTATAACATACGCAATTAGGATTGACGATAAATTTGGATTTGAGCGAAAATGGAAGGACCATCGTCAATGTTTCTCTCTGATGATTGCCATACTTATCGTTCGGCCTTTGCGTTGCGAGCAAAAAGAGAATGTTGATAATGTCATTCTAGGAAAAAATAAAATGTCGAATCTCAAGTACAGTACATATGTCTTAAATTAAAAGCATAAAATAATTATGGATAAAAGAATAAATAAAAAAAACAAACAAGGTCAAATTGCAGGTAGTTGATTGCAATTCGTACAGATAGTTTAGTGCAATTCGTAGACTTTTTCACATGGCAACATCGATTGGAGCTTTACAAGGCCACATGGTTGGAGACGAATTTAGCTATTTATGCCACAACGTGGGGCAATTCTGGGTCGCATTTGCTAGGGGTCTTCTGTCTAAACTAAGGCCAAGCAACTCATCAAGTTCAATTCTACAATTCAATTTGCCTATTCTCTGTCTGTCATTTTTTCCTTTGATTGTGACTTTACGGTTGAATGTGCATGATAATAGCCAAGTGAAAAGCCTCACGGAGTAATTCGAAATAGAAAGACCCCTTTCGCCGCTACTCAATCCGCGACGAGGGCATCTGTGCAACGGAAAAACATATGCACCAACCGCATCAAACCGCACCACAACTTTTCCGATTTAACTAAAGGAGCCATTTCACGAACTATTCTATGAAGCTTATCGCCGAATGGTTTCTGGTCAGCAAGTTGAGGATTATATTTTAACCATTTAAAACTCGTATTCCTAGCTGGTTCAACTAAAACGAAACTCTCAAGTAATGTTCTAAATAAGATGGATAGAGGTTCAAATGCAAGTTGCTTCTATTTTACATAGAAGAAAAAGAAAATCACGTGGAACTTTATTTCCGTCGAATTGATCATGATAATGTGCAGAAAGGATTACCTTGCTAGTGAGATAAAATTCAAGTCCGATTATAGATTAGACATTTAATATTACAAATCTTGCTCCTTAACAATTCTTTGCTCTCTATGCTCTAAGGTTAATCCTAAAATATACAAACTTACTATCGCGCGCCTTGTGCTAATCTCACGTATGCTCTTGCTTCCAAACAGATTTGCTTGACCCGGAATAGGGACATCCAACCTCCACAACCAAACACGAGATGAAAGGTAGAAGCATCTGTCTACTTCTTTTTTTTAATCAAATTATATGAATTTTAATCAATACAATCAGTATTTAAAGCTGTTAATTTAAAATCACTTTATTTAAGGAAAAGAAATTAAAATAATGTATTAATTATTGCGTACACATACGCATTCAAACCGAATGAAGTTGATATTAGGTACTATTACGTATAAGCCTAATTAACTTCCCTTAGTGTATATTATGAAACACAATGGGTTCATCTATGTGGTGAAATAATTTTTTCTATCATATACCTTTTATTCAATTACATTAAGGAAAGCCATATTCGAGCATTAAAAAGAAGAAGGAAAATGACAAATTATCTATTTTTTAACCAAATCGCAACGTAATCTTTTCTAGTTTAATTATTTCATAGCAAAGCTGAGAAGAGTACCGAACGCCCACAAGGAATGTCGTAATTTGATTTGTAAAGCTTAAAGGGACTTACAAATTAATCCCGATATTGATTTAATATCCTCGTATAAAATTAACTAATCCAGCTATAAACTAGCAATAATTTACTAAAATTGGGTTGCTTCTCAAACTAATTGAACTTATTTACTCAGTGTATTTTTTTTTCCATTGGACTAAACCAGATTTACTTGAAGAAAATCAATTTCACTTTAGCTAGCTCTGGTATATTTATCAATAAAATGAATATTTGGAGTGGGATTGTTCCAATTGCTCTTATTGTTCAAGAAATCATTCACAAATCCTTAATTATCATATTCGGTCCAGATATAAATCAGTTTTTTGTAATCAAAGATGGACGTTGCTTGACTAATATTGTCAGGGGAGTCCGCCCATGATCTACAATAAATAATCCGATAATTATAATCCACGGAAAAATCAGTAGTAATAAATGGAGAAAGAAGCAGACATTCATCACATGCCCTGTGGAGCCAGCAAAAAACAGCCCCTGCTCACGACGTTAACGAAGCAGTCGAAGCTAAATGGATCCAATGGCTGTTCTCACGTCACGAGAAACGGTAACCCCTCCGTCTCGTTTTCCGTTATTCCCCCCACGGAAAGATGAAAACCACGAGGGTCGATCCCCGGTCAAAGGACACATATGCCCCTTGGCTTACCCATTAATTCTCTACTTGTGTACAATTGCACCGATAAATCATTGATTAGGTGCATGATATCTCTTTAATTCAACCAAAGAGTGACATCCCCTCCGTATCGCAACCAAATCCAAAGAAAATGGGACTTGGCCATTAATATATATCGAAACTTCGATATCCGTTCGATCTATAAACGTCAATTTTTTTTTTCCGATTATATACATCCGGATTGATTCGTTCTTATAAAGCGAAAAATATAAAAAACACACCTCACGTTTGAATCGATGATAATTTACTTGCCTCTTTTTTTGTAAATACCGTTTATAGACTTCAAGCAAAACCTAAAAAGTAAAAAAAAAAAAAAAGTCAAATCGCTCCTTTCTTGTAAATTCATTTTAGTATTTATAGTTTAGGGGGGTTTGGTTTTTATTGGTTTCAAGCGTTTTGAATAGGTGTGAAAAATTTAGGATTCCGCATTTGGACAATTCTTCTTGTTTACAGAAAACGACACTTTAGTAAATAAAGATGCACCGATAATTGATGTGAAGGAAGCAAAGCCTTTTAAAACAAAAACTGGTGTGTTCGTATTTAATGTTCCTGAAAAGTGCAGATGTTAATTGGTCGTCGTCGAATGTTCTTTAACACGCGATGGCAAATTCGGGGACGGCGATCTCCAAAACGACATCTCCCACCGCGTCTGGGCTTGGTGATGCGTGGGGCCCACCTGCGTTCTGGACCCCACTCACGTACACGTGCAACGCCTTCTGTCCTCTTGCAAGCGCGGACACGTGGCGCCACCGCGGCCCGCCAGCTCCATCGTTCTGGACGACGTCGCTTCCATCCATGCACCAATGACCAACGCCCACAAGGAAGGGACCGTCTCCCTCACCAAAATCAAAATGAAATTGAAATATAATAAAAAAAAATTTAAAAAAATCGCCATATATAAAGAAAATGGCGACAGTAGGGAATGAAGGACCAAAAAATAAAAAAAATCAGAAAAATAATTAAAAATATAAAATCGTTTATGTTAGTGCCAATGGTGCCTGGTAGAATAGCGTCTATGACTAATGATTTTCGATAAAAATTAAATACAATTACAATTATAATAGGTTTATGATTTTTTTACTTATTTGATTCATATGAATGTGATCTTTATCTATGTACGAATTTTGTCATTTATTAAATGCTTAATGTCACGTGAAATTTCATAAAAAAAAAAAAAAGAAATTGACCAACCTCAAATCAAGACGTTTATGATAAATTTATCTATCGTTAATTCTCGTTAAATTTTATCATCAAATTGATGATTTGGATAACATTTGGTAAGTGACATATATATATCAATTTAGAGTCTTACACTCCATTTATTATAGGTGTACCGGTTTATGATTTTTCATAATATTAATTCAATCTAATGCTAAATCTTTTACAATCAAACCCCTAAAAAAAAAAAGAACTTTTTTTTATCACAGCAATACAAAATTTTAAAGATTTTGGCAACAGAAAAAAGAAGAAGAAGAAGAAGCTAAAAATTATCTAATATGTCGCAAACTTAATCGATACAAATTTCCTAAACATTCAAATTTTATTGATTTAATTTCTCAAACTTCGCACAAAGTTTATAAATAGTCATTTTCGGCCAAATTGCATTAAAAATCATTTACGCGGTCGCGTGTCACGAAAAATAATCCATACACATATTAAATTAAATATATAACGCATTAAATTTCACACGCGGTCCTGTGTTTTTTCTTTTCTCTCTCTCTCTCTGTCTCTCTTTTCTCCTAAACAATAAAAGGACCCACTGGAAAATGCAGACGCATTTCTTCTGTTCGATCGAGATCTGATTTGTTGCCGCATCACTTAAGAGCGCAACCTTTTCGTCCTCTCTCTGTCTCTCTCTCTCTCTCGGTGATACGCTCTTATTAATTCCATGGAACCCACCCCTAGCGATCCACATCCAGTCAGAGCATGGAGACAGACAGATTGAGGGCAGTGATTTTGGAGGCTGCGGGGAGGGGCTCCATCACGACCGTCGAAAGTGAACCGGCGGGTGGAGTGGCACCGCCACGTGGCCTTGCTTTCCCCTCGTCGCGTGCCCCAAGTCTGTCCTATCCCATCAACGTGACGAAAGAGAAAAGCAGAGGTCAAGGCGCGGAGAGAAGAACGGGAAGGTACGATTTTTTTCGGTACTTCCTCGTGCGCAGGGGGAACGCACCGATCAGACAGCCCTAAAAGACCCTAAAAACTGCTCGTTTCAACAAAATGGAAAATTTCTCTGACCCCATTTTTTTTTTTTTTAAAAAAAAATGCAATAATTGCTCATATAAAAAAGAAATTATTTATAAGGCATGAGCTGTGGTAATGTGCATAGATATTTAGAATTCAGCTACGATTAACCGTCGTATAAGTGATCATTAAGCGAATTTTGGATTTGATCTCACAATTGCGCTTATTACCTCGGTCTAATGTTTTCATCTTAGCGCCCACAAATTTTGTATGGAATGATACTTAAAAGACGAATTTTGTATGGGTGCTTACGGAGCTGGCTTTATGGATGAAGTCAGTAATTAAATTAAGATCTCCCCTGATCGTCCCTGTAGGCTCGGGGAAGAATTTGATGCCTGTTATCACTGGAATCTTCCCCCTTCTGCGAAGGTATGTTATCCCCAACCTCACAAACAAATTCTTCGTTATATCTGTTAAGAGTCATATGATAAGTACTGGTGCTGTCAAAAACAGAGGAAGTTGTTGATGGAGTCACTACTAGTGCTGCCGAGAACAGAGGAAGGAAAGCTACTGAAGAATCTGGTGTTGCCGAGAACAGAGGAAGGAAAATAACGTGTAGCATGTTTACATTGAGAATCAATATTCGGTTTTAAGCATATGTAAAGTCGAACTTTCTGTTTTGCTTTGTGTGTGTTAGTTTTTCCATTCAGTTGATCATTTCAGCTGATATATAATCTGATCTGAAGAGAGCAAACTAGTTATCGAGCTCTCATATGTAAAACTGCTTCTCATTGAATAAAAGTTCATCCTCTCTGTTTTTCCTCTCTCTCTCTCTCTCTCTCTCTCTGTTCATAAATTAAGGGGAGAGAAGGAAGAAGGAAGATGATTATACCGGGTGTACGGCCAAAGCTCGTCAATCACATTTTCTCTGTCACCATCTCAATTGCTACCCTCATTCTTGTACGTGCTTTCAAGCAATAAGTTTGCTATACGCACTCTAGCATTAGACGATACTGATGTGTTAGATAAAACTCCCTAAAAACCTCCATCAATTAAATGGAATTTGTCTTCATAAATTAAGTAATCATTGAAGATTGATTTAATCTTTAGAAAAAAATTCTCCTCAATTCCTTCGTGTGTTAATTTTACGGACTGCTTTTCCTAGGATTAGAAAAAGCGATGTTAATACTGAAACGACATCCATGAATATCTGCAAGTTACAAAAGCGACGACCAATTCAATGTGATAATTTCTATTACCTCTTTTGTCATGGCCTCTCGGCGTTCCTAAACTTTGTAAGAAAGCATATGGAGAATGACCAACATAAAAAAGAAGCAAACTCTAAATAGATACCTTGTTTATTGCCTTCAACAAACACAAACTCTATTAAATAGTCGATTCCATTTATAGGTGTTATGGCAAGTCAATGGTACAATTTGGTAAAATGTACAAGATAAGATAAACCGATCTTAGATGACGAAAGCAGTAACAAATTCCCATAAATGTAATAAGTTTATGAAATTTTGGACAATTTTCCCCAATTTCGAGTTTAATTGCATGTCGAACCATGCTAGAATATGACTTAGCAAAAAAAGGAAATTGCCCCTATAGACAAGTCGTCGCAACCAAAAAAAAAAAAAAATTCCTTCTAGACTTGCATAAATTTTCTCATGGCCCATTTCATTTTCCATTACAAACTCACAAATGGTGCAAAAGTTTGACATGCCATGCTAGCATGGTCCGATGGACTATGCAGCTCCAATAGAATAGAAATTTATACAAGTACAGGGCTCATTTAAACAAATAATGAAAGGAAGTTCAATTCTGAGAACAGCTCTATAGGCGTGTCAATGAAATGCCCGATTTATTGAATTGAAAGCAAAGTCGGAAATCTAAGATGTCACACCATGGATATTCCTTCTCAAGGAATTACATGGCCAAGAAAGGCAACGCGAGTAAGCCAAACTCACAATTATTGAATTTAACGCACAAGGTGTAATCTTAAGGGCTTTGTAACACCATTCTCAAGTGCTATTTGTGTTCCTCCTAATTTCTCAAATATCAGTATATTGCTTATGAACACAATTGCAAATCGGTCCAAGTACATCTTAGACACTCAATTTATCTGATCCATAAAACTGTTGGCACATTGGTCAATCCAAACAATGTTGTAGTAAACTTCGTAGCAACCATATTGCATATGAAACGCCGTCTTCAATATATTCTCCTTTTAATCAACAACCAATGATAGTCCATCCTTGGGCTTATCTTGGAGAATACCGAAGCACTTGAAATTGGTCAAACAAGTTGTTTATCCACAGCAAGGGATACTTGTTCATGACCATACCTTGGTTAAACTACCAACACTCGATAAAGTTTAACCCTTTTCCTTACAAACAAAACAGGTGCTCCCCATGGAGACACGCTAGGACAATTAGGTCCTTTGTCTATTATCGGGGTAGAATTACTAATAACCGCCTCCAATGGTTTTGGCCTTAACTCCACTGACTTAACAAGCAACTCAGCCATACACAAATGCGTAATTCCCAATCAACTAACGCATAAGCAATCTGATCGCATAAGGAGACCATACTCGTAATTACGGCTTGCGAATCCTTCGCTTCCTTTCTTGTGGCACATGCACTTATCTTTTTGCCAATGGGCGATTGAAGTTATTCTACGGAGCGTTTCTTGCAAGGTCATCCTCCCTGCGATTTTGACACTTGCGCTCCAATAGGCCTACGCATGCAATTCCTTACATAGTGGCCATACTGACCACATCCATAGCCAGTTCCCGGCTTAGGAGGACATGGGCATTTCTAGCTGATTGTCCTACTTGCGGCTATCGAGGTTGCTTCCTTGGCTATTAATGAGACACTTCCTCGCGATGTGACCTTGTTGGTCGCACTCAAAATACGTTCCTCTCTTAACAGGATACGTAATTGTCTCGTGTTGTCTTATACATAATCGACACCTGGCACTTGAGTTGTATGTCGCTTTCCCAACGTTATTCTTTCAGTCGAGTAAGATTGGATATTTTCTTCTTGTCATTGACCTTTTCCCCAAGCCGATGATCATCCCAGTGAGACGCAAACCGCGATCCAGATGCGGCTGCTTGTTCCGTCATATCATACTACTCGTTGGTCCCTTCATGCCATTCATCAAGATCATTCAAGTTCGGGGGCACCAAATGACTTTTACTTTCCAGTCTCAGACCATACTTAGACCTCTTGACTCGGTCTATCGGATTCTCAATTATCATCGGCGCCTACTTCGAGAGCTCTGCAAACTTAACCTTATATTACTCGGCTGACAAATGATCCTAACGAAGTTGCAGGAATTCAACTATCTTCTACTCTCGTGTGCACTCGGAAAAGTATTTTCCGTTGAACACCTCGACCAAGACACCCTACTCCCGGGTCGTGCTTTTGAGAAAAACCTCTTCTTTGGGTTACTTCCCACTAATCACTGGCATTACTTGCTATTGGTACTCAGCCAGGATTATCTTTTCTTCCTCCGCGCACTCCAATAGGATTATCTTTTTCCTTCTAACCCATACCAACACATCCACCTTTACAAACCAAATCAAGCACACAGCACTCATAATTGAGCTTAGAAACTCTTCCTATTGCGCATTTGCCTATTACTCCACCCCCTAACGGCCGCCTCGACTTCAAACCCTCTACTCGACCACTACTATAAGCCTCGCAAGGATCGTGACATTAGACACCCACTTGACACTCATACTCCGAGGTTGCTTCGAGTTCTCGAAGCCGCTATCTCTTCTCACGGAATAGGGGCCCGAAGGAAATCACCAGAAAAGAGAGGGGAAGGTGTCGGGAGAGTGAAAGATGGAGAGGGAAGGAGGAAGCTGAAGGAAGCAAGGAAAGAAGTATAAGAGGAGGTGGTGGCCATGGATGAAATTGGATTGGTGAGGGAAAGTTTTGGAAATGATGAGGCCAAGGGGAGGCGGACGTGAAGGGGAAATGAAGAGACTTTTGTCTATTTTTTGTGTAATTTTTTTGCCTTAATGAAGAAGGCAAAACCAGTTAGTCCTAATACCCTTTTTCCCTCAATTGTCCTCAAAATTTTGATCAAAAAAGAAGACAAATTCTCTCCTTTTGGATATTTCATCCTATAGCTGCATTAACACCATTACTAAGATTTTCTTATTATGTTTAGGCTTAAAATCTAATTCATCATTGGACTAATCTAAATCCTATCCTAGTCATCGTGGATTACTTGTTCCCTTCCCTGGCCTCTCACAGTCTGTACGGCCCATTGGGCTCATTCACAGCCCGGTCTCTCTGTCTCTCTCTCTCCAGCCAGTCCAAATTTCTCAATCTTCCCGGCCCATAACTTCATAACTCGTGCAAGGCCCACAGCGCTCGTCGCCCGGCCCAAAATCCTATTCAGCAAGCCCGTTTAGTCAGTTCTAAGCATGGAATTTCAGGGCGTCACCCACTAATGACCATGATAAAGTTAGAGCTAATTGGGTCCAGCTCCATAATCTATTAAGAAGGGGTTACGATGTCATATGCGAGGATCCTAAGGTTGAGGATAAAATCAAGTCTTTGCTCGCATATCTGACCAACCTTCCATACTCTATAGCGTGCCATGCCTTGGAATTCGCCGTCATGGAATTTTCTCTCCTATCTCAGAAATTTATAGGGCTAGGATGAAGCATGTTAAAGCTGTCGAGAAGCGTGAAGAGGACTTATCTCTCAAAGAGAAGGAGCTAGCTAAATCTAAGGCAGCACTCGACGCATACAAGGCTAATGATCTTCCCCATTGTATGCTTTCCCATCTTGAGGCAACTTGCAAATCTATGGCCTTCAAGCTTTCTGATGCTCGTGCCAAATGAGACGAGTACTTCGAAGCCAATTGTGATCGAGAAATGCAACTTCACAACTTCGTCTTCGGAATTAAGCAGCACCTGATGTAGCTTGTCTTAAACTCTAGTTTTTACAGTTTTTCTAATGGTGCCACTATAAATACGTACGACTTTTCCCTTAATTCCCCGTATATTGTTGACTCTCTCGCCTTATCTCTTAGGCTCAAGTTCAATTTGTGGCATCCAGTTTTGTCCCGTGTAGCTAGCTGCAGTAAATGCACTAGTCATGTTATCTTTACTTTATCCCTAGAAATATCTTACCGCGACAATCAAGGTGTATGTACTGCGGATCAGTATATCTCATCATACGCCGAGATTCACCTAGATAAGGTGGCTTTTCATATCCGGACTTTTTGTGACCTTTCAGTCCGCCACATTTTACTAATTCTTGGTCTTTATTAACCTTGAGTTATCACGCAAGCCCGACACCATCTCCATGTGCGTCCCCCTCTCTTCTGTCTCTCTCTCTCTCCTCCCCATGCACGCCCGACCACCCCCTTGCAGCTTCTTCTTCTTCTGCTCGGACTGTTGTTGCTCGGGCTGATAGTTGCCGAAGCCCAACCATCGAGCTGCCACCACAGTAGTTCGGCCGAGCCACCCTGTTAACACATAAATTTTGACTATTTCACTTGTTCATCACACACACACACACACATATATATATATATATATATATATATATATATATATAAAATAAAAAATATCAGAATGAGAGAATAATCCGATTGTGGAGGGAGGTTTAAAAGGTTTTAAAATTTTGGATAATGGAGCCATTTTTAGTTGAGCCGATTTTGAAAAGGGATTTTAAATTTTGGAGCCATTTTCGATTGAGCCGTTTCCTCTATATGCGGAAGATCATCATTTGTTGAGTAAATATATGCTACAATCGGGGGAAATCTTCGCTAAATAACAAATCGTTCGTTTTTTTTTTTTTTTTTTTTTGTCTATAAATAGAGGCCGAAAGAATTCGTAAAGTGGAGGGACGTGAGAAAGGTGAGAGGGGACGGAGAGGAGTGAAATTGAAGATTCTGGGAAAAGTGAAAAAAAAGCAAGAGAGAGGCGAGAGTTCGAAGTTGCTGCTTGCAGAGAAAAATAAGGAGAAAAAAAAAAATAGAGAGGAGGGGACGGAGAGGAATAAAAGTGAGGACGGGTGCAAGAGAGAGAGGAGCCGAAGGAGAGAAAATCCCACTTGTTCGTCATCTTTCATCGCTGTTGCCCTTCGTTGCCATCCATTGCCGCGTCTTTGCTGTTCGTTGCCTTCCATCGCCGCTGCGTCACTGCTGTTTGTTATCTTTCATCGCTGCTGCTCGTGGTCGTTTGCTGTCCAGTTTTGCCGCTGCTGCTCGTGTCATTTGCTGTCCATTTTTGCTGCTATTGTTCACCCTCGTTGGCTGAGCCCTTACCAAGTTTACATGAATATACCCGTACTCAAACCTTTCAAGCTGCGAACAATGCGAATGCGGAAAGAGCAGGAGTTTCGCCAGTTGCTGCTGTACAACCTCGACTTCGTGCTTGCAGGGCCTTGAAACAGCACAATAACAAAGATGTGAAAGGCAGACAGAAAAGAAGAAACACATGTAATGAAGACAACTAAATGCAGAGGGAAGGATAGAGAGTCCATAGTTAATGATTGTCGCCTTGTCAAGCACAGTCAGTGAGCTTCTATTTCGAGAGGCAAGCTCTCACTCAATCACCGGCCACACCTCATACACAGTGATGCCACGTCAGAGTGATATGGATAAGGAAAAACGAGATATAAAGAGAAATCTGAGCATATAGCAACGATTTGAACACTGAATTCTGTTCATATAGAAGATTCAACTCAAACAAGAGAAATCAAGACACAATTTCCAACATGAGAATCATAACACCAATTCAATAAAAAATGAGCATCGTATTCCCATCTAAATCAGTCACAATGAGGTCTCAATAAGCCAAGAATGAGTTGAGTTGATGTGTTACAACTTTCGGCTCAATGATTTAATAGAAACACATCCGGATCTAGTTCGAGCATTTCATCAAACATGTGATATGATTTCGATCAAGGAATTTGTACCCGTATACGAACCGACGATTCACTTTTAGATCATCAGAACAACATCAGAGCAAGATTAAATCCATAATAGGACCTCAATCGTGGCCCATTTTCACACGAACAGTAACAATTTTACCTTGATGATGATCGGACCTGACAAACAGAGCAGAATAGGGAGATGCGATCAGTGAAGCTCGGGAGCGCCTTCGATGGGCCGCGACTTCGGCATCTTTCTGTCAATACTTCGTTTCATCTCTCCGACCTGGCTGAGCTCAAAGTGACCAGAGGTGGAGGCGCCTCGGTCGACGGAGATTCGAATGTTTGCGGCGGCCGAAGATTGGACTGGAGTCGACGTCGTAGGTTCAATCGAGTATCCAGAAGAGTACTCTCATTCCTGTAGTCTCGATGCTTCAATGAATAGAGGTCGGAGAGGGAGCAGAAATCAGATTTTCGCTCGACTTCCTCTCCGGCGAAAAGGAGTGGTAGTGATAGACCTGGAGCGCGGCGGTCTAGCTTCGACTGGATTTCGCGTGCGATCGGTCGCTGGAATAGAAGACCCAAGAAAGATGATTGAACCGCAGCAGATTTTTTCAGAAGCTCGCCGGACGAATTCCTCGTGAAATTGAATTGGAATTCGAACTTGAATGATCTTGGTCTGGTGGAACTTGAGGTATGATGGTGGATAACAGCAATTTGAGCACCTTTTATTTTTATTTTTCATTTATTATTTTGTACATTTCATTTTTATATCCCCTTCTTCTTCTTCTTCTTTTTCACAAAAAAAAAAAAAAAAAAAACAAAAAAACAAAAGTAATTTGCCAGCAAAAATCAGGTCTCCACGCTTGATTGTACTAATTTAGCAAGTTTTATGAATTAATTATGTTTTTATTTTTAGAATTTCATGATTTTTAGTGCACAAATCTCAATGAATTTCAATGACTGCATTGACTACGGAAGGCAAATTTATTGCTAGGGGGTAGTTGTTGTGCTTAAGTTTCATAGATAAAACATCAACTGTGTGATTATGGAATAACTGTTAAAAAAAATAAATGTTGCCAGTAGGTTTGTCAACAATAGCGCTACTAGCTTGTCTTAAAATCTAATTCAACAATCTCGTGCTAAGCATAACGATATCTCGTGGTTGAGTTTGTGGACACCTCCTTGGGTCAAATAAAAAAGATGAATTATGAATGATTTTAGGTTAACTTCTATCTGCTGCATATTCTTTAATAATTATTTGTAAAATCACGATTTGTCTCTCTAAATCCACGAATCTCTCTCACGTCGAAATTTCATTAACTCAAATCTTCATCATCCACTCCATTTTACTTCAAATTTCTTCAAATCAAAGGCAAAATTCACTTGTCTTTCACTTCGATCTTCCTCAAAATCCAAACTTTCTCCTAGACACTCAAAACCTAACCCTTTTATCACCTGAATCATGTCTTTCCTCGGAGTATTCCGATTGAATACAGAGCCAGGAAGAGGGGAATCCATCAAATCGAGATCAATGACCCAAAGAAAAGAGGTTGAGTCGAGTCCTCCACGAGTTGGGTTCGATGAACAGCACTTCCCAAACTGAGCCTCTTTCAATAGATATCAGCAATTTGATACTAGAAGCGTGTTAAAAGGCCGAAAGATAGACTTACAATTCTACGATGTTTCAAAAGGTTGCAGTGGATTAAGTTTCTATTTTCTAAAAATCGAGGAGATTCATGCAAATGCTGTCAAGTGTTATATGTGGATGGGACTCTGATTATCATTCAAGGGCCTTGGATGATATTGTCTCAAATAATCCTCAAGATCGTCTTGAGGATATTAACAAGAGAGATGACATATATATTAATAGAGTGTCAGTTCATGATCTTAATGTTCGATATTTGAATGACATTATACATCTTATTCTTCATACGATTGCGATATATTATTTCTTTCTCCCCATTTCTTTATTGAGTGCACATATTAAGTGAAAAAGTGCCATATTTGACATTTTTGATAAATAGAACAATCAATGATTCTTAAAAGAGTAGGTCATGTGTTTAATTGGCAAAGATTGGCGCTGGTTTATTTGGGATGGTACTGGTACTCCTTCAAAAAAGAAGGAAATGGAGAAAAAGAAGTTTGGGTGGCAAATGTTAGAAAACTTTAAAATTCTCTGAGAAAATTAATACGTATGAAATTTTAAAATTTTCTCCCATAATTTTCCTCCCCCCATCTCAAACATAGCAAGACATGGAACTACTGTACATCCAATTCTGTTTTGGGCCTCTATGGTTCCATGAGTTATTCGCACTAAATTCTTAATTTGGGCTCAGAATGAACCATAACTCGTGGGCCTATTAGCTTTTGTGCAGAGCCCCATAGTCACGACTCGTAAATTTTAAACTTTGTATTTGATGAGAGACAAAGGAGGATTACGTCCGGTTGTCACTTCTATTCATTCAATTTATCAACGATTTTCAATCTAGTCTTAATTGTGAAATAGATCCTTGAAAATGAAAAAAAAAACGTTCTTTTTTTTTGGACCGAAGGAACCGCCTCACAGCGAGCGCTCGGCATAAACCCCTAGGGAGCACTAGTGCAGGGACGCACCTCCCATGGTGCTCCGCTTAAGTCACGCTTTAATGCGCACGCGGTGACTCGAACCTCCCCCCTTCCGCAATTAGAGGGGGAAAGTTGACGTAGTTGGTCAAGACATTAGGGGATTTCTAAATCAGAAATTAAATGTCACCTATTCGAAGGCAACAAAAAAACGTGTAAATAGTTTTGCATCCATGGCCACTCATGCATGAGCAAAAGGCGTGGATAGTTAGTAAGTCCATATTTAGAATAGTCCAGAACTTTATTGGAATGACATTAAATTTTTGGCAAGATCTAAATCAAGAAGGGAAAAAAGCATGGATTAAAATACAGTTGAAACATCACTAGTGTGTACTAGATAACTTTTTTAATGGGCTGTGCTTGTAAAAAAAGGCACAAGAAAATCACAACGAAAACCTACAAAATCTTTTCGTTATATATATGAGCCTATTAGCGAATCTCCTCTTGAAATTTTATTGGTGTTCGGAAATTTGGTTATACAATTCCTCAAGAGGTGGTAGAAGAGTGCACCGGTTTGATCAACATCATGCTCACTTCCTCTCATCTCTTTTTGAGGTTTGTTTCCTGTCGCATCTTCATTTGAATTGTGTTTCTACTACAACATTGGGACTGTCCTAAATAATAATGATGACGTAAGTATTGTCGACTTTAAAAATTTGCTTAAATTGTTGCTTTAGAGATGCGAGGGCATGCGGGTCAGGTGATTATCTTCATTTTTGCGGAATGGATTTAAGGTTCTTGTATTATATTTTGATCTCGTATTTTTAAAGAAGTGTTGACAGAAGCTTTTCGTGCCAAAATATATCTCATCAATAAATTTTGGTGTTGTAGCCAATGCACGGTCGTAGCAACAAGGGAGGACCATGAGGCGCTATTTAATGGCAATATGTGGCAGCAATCCTCGGCATTCTCAGGTGATATTTATCATCTCATCATTTCTGTTCATTTGCTTCTATTTTTTTTTTAATGAAATTTGTATTAATAACACTATACTGCAAATCTCGCTTTACATTGATTGTATTGAATTTTGAAGTTCTTTCTCACGTAACACGCAAACATTTGCTAGTACAGAATTAAGTTGTACTTTAAGTATAAATTGTCGCGACCTTCCCGAGGGTGATATTAAATATGTCCGAGAAAATTTGCGGATTGCTAAATGAAGAATGATTTCTCTCAGTCAATGGGGCCTATGCCTAGCACGTACCCTTACAAGTCATACTAATCGTAACTTAATTTTTCTAATTAATCATTTATTCAAGATCAAGCTAAAGAATCATTACTAACCTATTAGAAGCCAGTTAGAAAGTTGGGTAAGAAGCGAGAGCGTAGAAACCAAAGATTCACGTGCCTTGGGACTTGAGTACGCTACATTAATTTAATACCATTTTGATACCTTTCATAAAAAATTTTGCAATTAGTATTTTCAATTTTTGTTTTCCTAAATCCTCTAATATGGGAAGATGATAATGCATAGTGCTCGAGTAGTAAAAAATAAACAAGCAATCAATAATAAATACTAACCATAATAATAAATAAAAGTGCAGGAAAATAAAGAACCCAAGCCGTAAGGGTAAAATTTTATGATACCTTGTTATTAATGCTCATCAGGACTAGTATTAGCTTATTCTGGGATAACATGTGAAACTTTATTTCTTGTAGGCTCTGACTTCTCATTGTTTCTTTTCCACCGCCATACATGAACTTATATTTGTATAGAACTCTGATGTGGATGATTCTTGATTTACCAAACTTGTTGATGCAATGCAATTTCCATTAGAAATGTCCTATGTGATTTTGATGTGAATAATGATCAAAGTTTGCAGTAAAATGTCATTGGCATCCTCCCTAAAATTTATAGTTGTGCAGATTTGTGATTTTGGGTTGTCGTGCTTAAGCATAATACTTCCTTATCATCCAAGTCAACTGTTGGAATGGTAAATTTGGAAGCTTTCTTGAAAATCAGTCTTGAAGAGTTTTCAAGGATGGAGAGAGAAAGATATCCAATATCCAACTATATTGAAATAGGAAGACATATGGATGGTTTCTACTGATAGCTTTCAGTGAAGTTAAATGGACAATTAGCAACAAAAGAGGAAACAAAGAGAAAACAACCTGGAAACATCATTTTTGGTCATTTTGGAAGTAAACTTCTTCTCTAATGCAATCTTAAACAGTCGGACAAGCAAGTTCATAGTGTTTCAATTTGTGAAATTAGAAAACGGTTTGCCATAGCATCACTAAACAATGCCCTACGAGTCCGAGAGTCTTGTTTATGCCTACTGAATCCACTCCTCTTGAAGGGTGGAACATGGGATTTACCTCCGGACATGAGTCTCTTTCCTTGGCGAATATTCTTTCAATGAGAGCTAAACCTCAATCCAGATGAGACAGCTCTTTCATTCTGATCATTTTCAATCTTCTGCGCTCTCTTATAAATGTCATTATAAGTCCTTAAGTCCAGAGAAACCAATATACTTCTCATGTCTGGTCTGAACCCTTCCCTAAACCTTCTCACTCGGTTTGTTGGATTCTCAATCAGCTCTGGAGCATACTACGAGAGTTCAGCGAACTTCGCCTCATATTCATCTACAGTTAGGGAATTTTGGCGAAGACGTTGAAATTCTGCCGTCTTTACCTCCTTAGCGGTCTTTGAGAAATATTTATCATTGAAGGCTTTAAGAAAGGCGTTCCACTCCGGAACAATGCCTTATGGAAATATTGTTCCACGAGTAGTCTTCCACCAAGTATTCGCAACTCCCTCCAGCTGGTAAGTTGCTAAGACTACTTTCTTGGTCTCGTTGCACATCAGCAGTGCAAATGCTTTCTCCAACTTTTGAACCCATGAAGTAGCTGCTTCGGGATCTCCTGTCCCGGTGAACAAAGGTGGGTTCAACTTTAGAAATTGTTCCACTAGCTTATGGATTGGTCTTTTAGCGACCACAATCCCTGGCAGAACTTCAGCTTCTGCGGCGGCAGGTGCAACAGTAGGTGCTGCAGCAAGGGCAGCCTCAGTAGCCGCAACTGCGGCAGTAGCGGCGGCCTGAGCAACGGCTTCAACAATAGCGACTTGGTTTCGTGCTTGCTGATCCATCCTAGTATCCATCGCTTCCAGTACTCACATGATCCCTTCTATCTTGTGATCATTAGGGGCTGCTACTCCGACACCTACTATAGGTGGTGCTGCACCACTTGCGCTAGCCTGTGCTGGCGCTCGACCACGGCCTCCTCGGGTACCGACCCCGGTCGATGTCCTACCCCGAGTTACGACACGCACGGTCCTCTTAGAAGGAGTCCTCTGCTCCTGATGGCTCATGATTCAGCTTTACAAATTGACACCTGCTTCCAATTCCATACAGAATTAGAAATAGAACCATCCAAATAACAAGCAATTCTAACACTCAGCTACCACAGACATGCACTAGTTGTGAATTTAAAGGCTTTTCCTAATACTATCCCATAAGTCATCGCATCTTATCACTCCAATCTTCAACTTCACCCTGATACCACAAAAAGGGGATGTCACGCCCCGATCCTCGGGCACGCACCCATCCTTCTACTTGGTCGATTTTAGAAGCGATATCCCAGGACTACGTATCGCCGACCCATTTATTTTAACTATGCACATACGGAAGCAATTATAAATCATGAGACAATAAAACAATGGGATGGAAAAACAGGGCCACATTTTTCATATTGAAATTCACAACCATACTTTTATACACAGCATACCTCATAGTATATATCACAATACTATTAACAAAGGTCTGGTCTAACATTTGTTCACACATCAACTTACAACCCGGGGTTCACAAAACAAGGTGAGGTCTCAGTCCTCATTCAAGTCATACTCAGGGTCATCACCCTGATCCTCCTCAGACTCTTCTTCACTCAGTTCATTCTTTTCAAGATCATACTCTTCATGCTCCTCCTCTGCTACTCCCCACTCTTCGTCCTCCTCCTGTTCCACGTTCTCAGCTTCCTCTTCGCTTCAGTTGGCGTCCTCAACTGTGTACACCGGAGAAGTCGGCTCACTCCCAAGCGTGGGATCTCTGGCATTGTCTACCGCTCCGTCATCGGGGTCAGCAATCCCTGCTCCAAATGCTTCCTCTAACACACGCCGTGGCACATCTTCTTCCGGTATGGGGCCCACTCTTCGCCCATGAAAATAGTAGCGGTACCACGACCTATACTTATGGGGTACCAGATCATCCTTACCCACGTCGACCCAAACCGTGGATTCTATCAAAACATACTCTAATCCCTTTGGGTCAGGATGGATGTGGAAGTGGGTAGCCTTCTCTGAGATGCTTTCAGGGATGCCAAATTGCTCTGGGACAAGGGGAGGTGGAGATACCGGTGCTGCCATCTAAGGGCTTGAAATTGGTTATACAATAACCAATGAGACTACGTTTTAGCGAGTTCTACCCTCCTAAGACTCGATTAGGAAACCAATACACCTTAGGGTCGCCTATGCACAGCACGAGTCAAAGGACTTACCTTGGCTTCAGTTCCATCCTGCAAGTCAGTATATATATCAAATATACACAATCACCTCACATCAATCACTTAATTCACAACATCAAATCAAATCATTGATCAATCGACCTAGTCGATTACATGTCAACAGACCATTTCTCGGTCATTTCAATTCTTATTATTCAATCTCCTGATAATATGTAACTAGTCGCCGAGCCATGTGTATTCTCTAAGGCTGACTTAGTCACCGAGTTACGTGCATTCTCTAAGGTGACCTGTTCGCCAAGGCGATGTACCAATCACTGAGCCCATGCATTATCTAAGGCGACCTATTCGCCAAGGCAACGTACCAATCACCGAGCCATGTGCATTCTCTAAGACAATTTACCAAATCACCAAGCCAAGTGCATTTTCTAAGGCAACACATTCGCCAAGGTGACGTACTAATCGCCGAGCCATGTGCCTTTTCTAGGTGATGTATATAATTAATTCTCCAAGACGACACTCTAGGTCTCCGAGCCATGTAATATAACTTTCTTTCTTAGCTTAATCATACCCGATTAGTCTTAACCAAGAATATACTTAATTCACTTTAACAACTTTCGCCACTTAATAGTCCATCAAACATTACTGGTGCTATAGACCCATACTAGGCCATTGACCAATCAATTACCCAAATTCAATTCAATTTAGGAAAAATTCCTAAAATTCCACAATTAAATCAATTCAACATAACGTAGACTTCAAACAAATAAACGGACGTACCACGACAATCGAGTATAAAATTTTGGTTGTCGGCTATCCCTAAACCTAATTTCTGAAAAGTAAATAAATAAATAAATAATTATAAAAACTAATTATTAAATACCAATAAATCCAATTTAGGCCCGTAATGCCTAATTAGAGCCCGAGACGGGCCGGCAAAATTCCCGAGAGACATTCAATAAATACTATCAACTATCCTCAAGCTAATTGCACTAACCATTTATCTAACATGCATTGAAATTAACTAATAATCACTAATCTATTCTAATCTAACCACCTAATCCTACTTAATTAACACTAATCAACCCTTAAACACAATTAGTCTACTAAGCAGGGTTTAGTGAGCTAAACTCACCCATTTAACAATCCGTTCGGATTGAAACGTCGGGAACGTCGCAAGGGACGTTTTACTCCAAAGCGGGCCTAAGGTTCGAGCCCCGGAACCCCCTTAAAGCGGGCCTACAAGATGCTGTGAGACCCACAAATCTGCTTACTATTCTTGCTGCAAAACAGAAGGAAATCAGCTCGGTTTGGCGCGGTGAGGCTCGGTAAGGATAGGCGGCAGCTTAGCGAGGTGCACGGCGGCCCTGGCGGGGCTGAACGGTCTCCACACGAGCTGAGGGGCTGCTGGATGGTGGCTGAAATAGGTGGCTGGATGTGTGAGGCGTGAAGGCGGGCGGTAGTGCGCGTGGCCAGGTGCGGGTGAAAGCAGACGACGGCGAGCAGTGCAGTTCCGGCGGCGACTAGGCATGCGACGGTGCTGGCTTCTCCTCCGCTGGCTTCTGGCTTCGCACGGGCTTGGAGGGAGAGAGAGAGAGGGGTTTCGACTGGTCAAGGGGGGAGAGGGAGAGAAGATAGAGAGAAAAGGAGACAAGGGCCCCATTTGGTCTTAATTTGCAACAATTGTCCCCCAAAGACTTGCCCAATATGCCAGCATCCTAGGGCTGTCAATTGGCAACCAACACACCTCTCACAATCTCTCAAATAGTCCATTTGGCTAGGGGGAAGGGAGAGCTACGAATTTGATTCAATCTCTCTTCAATTGGACACTTATTTCACTTCAATTCAACCTCAATTGGCCCTCATAAATTCAAAAAACCCACCATAGGTCATCTCGGCATTTTCCCTCACCTCCAGATTCAGTTTGCTTCCTAAATTTACGATCAAAAATAAACCGCGGCCTTAATTGGACGAAAACGATCCTAAGCCGACTTTTTTCCCAAAAAGTCTTGGTTGTCAAAAAAATCTTCTGTGACTAAGTCGTGGGTCCTAGAATTTATTATGACATGACAAAATCTTCAATTTATGAAATTGGACTCAAATTGGCAGTTAATTTCCATTCGGCGCGTTTTTAGCGTGACCTAGGCTACCAGGTAGTTTTCAGTACTTTTTAGGGCAAATGACCCATGGTTGATTTTCTTCGAGCCACACTGAACCCACTCGACACATTGGCGACTCTCGATTGTCGTAAAAATCTTGAGGACTCAATTACTGACATATGGTACTAAAACGATAGTAAAATCAAATTAGTGCTGGTCGACGAGAATTTTCTAATTTAGTGGAGTTACCCACGATCGGCTACACATCTCTGTCGAACCGACCTATCTCTGATCTCAAATCGATTTTTAACTGTGCCGTAATGACCTCTAAAGATGAATACGGTCAAGAAGCCGATTCCTGGTCGAATTCTCAAGTCTATTGCCTTAAAATTCCTTAATGGCTTACCTGGATAATCTAATTATCTCGAGAGTGATCAGCTCTGAGAACAGCCCTATAGGCGCATCGATAAAATGCCCAATTAATTCAATAGAAAACAGGGTTGAAAATCTTGGATGTCACAATAGAGGCAAGCAACAAGGCAAGTGAAGTAAGCAAAGAAAGGTGAGCTGCGAGTAGTGTGCAATGCAAGTGGTGACCAAGGTGAGTAGGGAAGCGAGACTAAGGTGAGCAAAGAGGGTTTATTATTTTTTGTCAAATAAAGATTGGGTTTCTTTCTATTTTCTATTTTACACAACAAATTGAACCGTGATGAAAATAGAGGAGGGGATGCTAAAATTTAGAGTAGAAAAAATATATTATATATAATATATTATGTACAAGATTAATCCGGATTGGACTAATCCTAAACTCTCGGATCGAAGATTAACTCATACCGTGTAAGGTCAGAGGTCTTAGGATCAAGAATCGACTCAATTTCCTTGGAAACTAGATTAGGGCTGGCACAGTAAGGTCGATCCAGGGTTAGTCTAGGATTAACTCTAAATCGATGCTCATCCCTAATCTATGATTTATACACAATAAAATAAAATCATTCATTAATTACTTTATGGTCCAAAATTTCTACCTATATTATAATAGATAGCAAACCTATTTTACGGGACCTTATACAGTAATGGGAAGCTTCTTTTAATTAATTTGGCTTGTTTCACAAGAAATTAAATTCACTCATATCATTTGTGTGCTTATCGAAATCACTTTCTTAAATCTGAAAAAAAAAAAAACTTGAAGGTCCGCAGTACAAACCAATTTTTGGCCCATTGTGTGATCACTTCCCTTAAATCTAATTAAAAAAAAAAGCCTTTATGGTTTTGGTTGCAATGCGCATCAGTCAGTGTGGCATCGTATGAACTACCAAGTCCATGATCAATTTTTTCATTTTTCTACCTATCTTGCGAGCTTTTAATGAGTTAAAATGAGGATTTTTGATGAAATTATTGTTGAAATTCGGTTAAAAAAAAAAAGAATTGAGTGATCCGAGCTGTGCACATCACATCAATTGCCAGCTAAAATGATCTCGTCCCTAGCGAACTCAGTTTAGACTAGACTGAGTTGGATTTCGCCTGTAAAGTATGACGGTCATGAGTAAAAACAAATGCTTTTAAGGCTAAAATGTTCGTTGGTCTCCTGACCCTTTGCCACTCGATTTTCTTATTTTGTCAGTTAAAAAATTACCATCACGTTGTACTAGCCTGTGCCCATTAACACGAGATTGTACAACAATACTCCACCTTGTAGACTTTAAGGATATTAACTGAATCACGTGGCTACACAAATCAAATTGAGGACGTTTTGTGTCCATCCATATTTTTGTGCCCATTAAATGAGAATCTCTCACGGCTCACATTTTGTGTCCAACTTGACGAGGAAAGAATTCACGACTCTGGTTTTGTCCAGCTTGTTCAGATATATAATTGCGTATCGTACAAAGACAAACAAAAGAAGGCGACAAAAATGGAGAAACTTGATTGCAAGGCATGCGGTCTCAAATTGATCTTTCGCTAATGGACGTTCTCCAGTAAATTGGTCTTTTTGCTTAGAGACCGTTCAATGAACACTCGGGTCTTTGGCCAAAAAAAGTCGACACTTATGTTGGATTCAACGTGTCACACCCCAAAACCAACGTGAATGGGGGATGACACGGCCGTCCTTCCACTCAAAGGACGCAGCCTCAAAGCTCCCAAAATCCAACTCTTAAAAGTCCCCACATCCATATCGCTCTCGTACCTACTCATCATTAGTCGAGGAACCTGAAAAAGATTGGAAAATAGAGGGGTGAGCAACCACGGCTTAGTGAGTAGTGCATCTCTTCTAAGCGGATCGAGCACCCACTATGCATATTTACAAAACCAAACCGCAACTCTTTTAACCCAAATCTAGGATATACTAAACATATAGTAATAATAATAAGTTACATACACATCGAAATAAACATCAATAGTCTAATTCACTGATCAATCTCATTAATTCACATGCCAATAGTCCATTCCACTGGTTAATCTCATACCACACTAAACCCAGAAATTTTTAACAAATCTTCAAGGCCAAATTATAACATTTCTTACTTTAACACAATATGTTCAAAGCAAAACTATTCAAGATAATAATAGGCAAATGCCAATGGTCTAACCCATTGGTCAATCTCATAAAACATGTATCAATGGTCTATTCCATTGATTAATCTCATCAAACCACAGATTGATAATCAAATGAAATTATACGTCGATGGTCCATTCCAACGTCTAATCTCAAATTACACGTCGATGGTCCATTCCATCGACCCAACTCATATCACATGTCGATGGTCCACTCCATTGACCAATCCGCTGCTCAATATCAAACTATGGCCACGATATAACGCCTGGTGACGAGGCGACCAAGATTCCCCCCTTAGCAAGGTCTCCACCTATTATTAGCCGGTGGCTCGGCCCACAAGGATATCCTAGAATAGTATGCACATACCTACAAGCCCCTCGCTGGGCTCACAGCGATATTGAGCATCCACATCAATCCATAACAACACCATCCATAAACCTCAAACCAAATCCATAAAACATTTCATATATCACGAAAAGATTTCACAACTCAATTTGTTCGCCAGAAATACTTTTCATAAAATATTCTCAAATAATTTCAAGACCCGTCTTATAAATCAATTTCAAATCGTATACATTTCAAAAAGCTTATCACAAATCAATATCTATATAACCTTCCATAAATCATCTCAAAGTTGAGCTTTTCGTGAAATGATTTCACAAACCCAAAACATGTAATATTTCTCAACTTCGTTCATCAAACAGAATATATATTCATAAAACGTTCTCACACTATTTTCAAATATCAAAACTTAATAAATGCCCGATCCAACTTTTATGCAATAAACATGCTTATTTATAACTCATAAAATGTCAAATATTTATCATTTTGAAGACATGAGCTTATAAATTTTACGAGATCATCTCTTTGACTTTTATTTATTACAAAATATTTGGAAATCTTCAAAATAGTGAATATCAAATACTGAACCATGCATTGATTTATTTTCAGAACTTAGAGAAATTAAGTCTTTACTATATATAGAAATTTTGCCTGAGAACAGCAAATGGATGATGGCTTCCACGTCTGCCTCTGGTTACTTTTCATTTGATTTGGAGGAGCTTTTGGCGTGAGTCATTTTTGAGACTTCATTCATGTCGTGAGTTATGCGTTGGAACCTTCTACCTTAATTGTCATTTTTGGGACTTTAGTGTCACAAGAAGCTTCTAATGGAAAGAGGGATTATGATACTTGCACCCCCGTATGATCCAGAGATCATAAGCACGTCCCTTCTGGAGGGTCCCTTAACAAACCCTTTGAGAAATCAAGTAATTGCTGCTTGAATTTTTTATTTTTTTTGGGTCGAAAAGAAAGCGTACATTGAGTTATTACTTCCCATCTTTTTTTTTTTAGTATGAAAAAAGTCATAAAAAAAAACCCCAACTTTACTCGCTAAAATATATTTATCCTAAACTATTTTTTTATGACGCCAAAAACCTTAAACTTGCACCAATGTAACACATTTATCACAAATTTTTTCTATGACACCAAAATCCCATATTATGCCCGTGTGACACATTTATCTCTAATTTTTTTTTTCGATGAGACCTAATTTTTGAATTAAATATATCGCATAGGCAAAAGTTTAGAAACAACAAGTTTTAAGTAGTCCATGATAAGAAGGCGCTCCTCCTAGTCCCAATTGATGTGATCTGATCTGTAGACCCGCTTATCAGAGCTTCCACAAGATCAGCATGGCCGGACTCATATAGCAAAAAGTTCACATATCTATGTCTTCACTCGAAGTTGCAAGTTGGAACACTTCAAGTACGGCAAAGCCCGTAACAATTAGACCAGCATGATCTCAACAAATGCTAGTTATGGTGCCGTCCCCAGCGGAACCCTAGTCTGCGACGTGATAAAGGTGGGCACTTTCCTTGTTTATGATGCATGAGAGTTCCATTTTCTATAATTTGCTTGCAGGAAATATGATGATTCC
This sequence comes from Eucalyptus guilfoylei, assembly GCA_016097605.1. Classification (NCBI taxonomy): domain Eukaryota; kingdom Viridiplantae; phylum Streptophyta; class Magnoliopsida; order Myrtales; family Myrtaceae; genus Eucalyptus; species Eucalyptus guilfoylei. The sequence goes on from CM027866.1 coordinate 5,276,829, forward strand.
AGAGTCATTGCGGAATATTTGCTCTGGCTCGAAACACAGAGTCACGGTGGGATATCCAGCGGTTGAATATTTGCTTTGGCTTTGGCGTAGTGTAGTTCCATTCCCCATCAAGAACTGTAACTTCAAAGAATTTTTACTTGGCCATGTTCCCAATTTTCTTGTAAAAGTGTATTTCTGATCTTCTCAATCTTTTGAATTATCAGCGATTCAGCAGTGTATTATTGGAAGCCTCGAGGATTTATAGCTAAGTTTAGCTATTTTCTGTTGATTGCCTGATGAGTGATAATTAATGAAGTTGAGTTCTCTATCCATTTTTGCTTAGAGAACTAGAGAGTTCTTTTGGACAGAACGTCTGCCACATGCACAAAAGAAAGTAGAAACTTCAAGCAATTTTACTTTTCTATATCTGCTACTTCATCAACAGAGTACTATTCAATCAAAGGCAAAGACTAGGTTTTGAGGAGCATCCGGTAAGAAACTATTGTACTTGGTTGCCGCTAGAAAATTCTTGATCTTGCCTTTGCTAATCAATCATGTCTCTTTAGGTTAATTAGAATACTGGAGGTCGTTAACATCACCTTCAAACAGATGCAAAAGACTCTCCAGATGATTTGCACTACTTGGCTATGAATTCATTTAGCCGAATTACTTGACTATGAAGACATGAAGAAAACCTAGATGAGATTCCTCTTACAGAAAAGTTGCATCATGTGTTTCAGCTCCAATCCTTGCAGAAAACACAAGCAAACTGGAAACCGCCTATTAAGCTTCTTATGAGATTGTCGATAATATGGCCAAAAGGAACAAGAAGAGAACTTGGACTGCCTCGAAGAAGGTGAAGCTTCTTGCCTTCTTGGTAATGTACACGCACAAAAATTGCCATAATATACCTGATTGCCCCCAGAAAAACTAAACCTTGATTGAACTGCCTCAAAGAAGCTTTCGGGTGATGGGGACTTCTTATTCAACTAACTAAATAAGATGAGAGCATGAAGTCCAGAGACTTGGTCAGGAGGGTACAAAATCTGGTTTATCTACACTTTTGATGAACGGGATCAATCATGGCTCACGTTCTAAACCTGCCAATTGATTCAGAGACTGCTTACGTTGTGGATGCAATTGAAAAAACTTATGTACAACGTACAAAAATGTAGATGCGACCCCCTAAACATCTTGTGTGATCCACAGAATTTAGAAAGGAATCTGCCAGTTGGCCTAACATGCCTTACTTTCCAATTCAAGGAAACATCCAGTCCTGAACAGAGGAAGGCATGTTGCAAATCAGGTGGATGTGTGTGTTTTACAATGGATAACTACGACAACATACTTCAACTTGCACTCAGGGACATGGAAAAAAGATCAGCAGCAAGAATCTACCTGATCTATTGATACAGACTAAAACAATTCTATGCTATCACTACAATCTTATTCTACTCGACAGAATCAACTCCTCAAAATGCTTCACCACTTTCAGCTCCAATTCAAGCCTCTGTGGACCTAGGCTCGGGTAGCATGGGCTTGAGGAAACCATATTTTAACAACCTCTCGTGGGGACTTGAGGAAACCATATTTTAACAACCTCTTGTGGGGACTTGAGGAAACAATGTTCAATGTTCTAGTTTTTCGTTTGATCGATAACCTGCCTTCTGTCTTCCATAATCTCTTGGGCATTCTAAGCGGAATGTATCGAGTCCAGGATCTTCTCTAGCATTTTGCTGTTGTTTTGGAGGTTTCTCTGTTCTTATTGGTAGTCAATTGCAGATTGCAATTGCAGGCACTCCTTGCTCCTGCAAAAGCCATTGCAACTAATGCAGGAGTGGATGGCAATATTATAGTAGAGTCAATCCCGAACATGTGATTGGGAAATCAGTTGCAATGCAATGATGCGAAAATGTGAAGATCTTCTCGTTGCTGGAGTTATAAATCCATGCAAGGTTTCATGCTGCACGCTACAAAGCGCAGTCTCCATTGCAGGGATAGTCCTGACAACCCAAGCGATATTGATGGAGAAAACAAAAACGCCCAGGCCACCCGTTCCACTTGTGCCCAGGACAACCCCTTAAAAATAGGGGTGTCAATACCCGAACCAAAAACCGAACTGAATCGCGAACCGAGCCAAACCGAACCGAAAAATTCGATTTTTCCTGTTTGGTTCGGTTTTCGGTTCGATTTTCATCAAAAACCGAAAAAATTTTATCGGTTTGGTTTTTATCGGTTAATCGAACCGAAAACGAACCACAAAAGCACAAACCGATAAGATCAAATCTAATTCGGTTCTCTCCTTACTCCCGTCTCTGAGTCCTCTCGCGTCTCTTGGTTTTCATCGGTTTCCGTCTGAGTTCTCTCAACAGCGACGACGACTGCGACTGCGACTACGACGGCGGCAAGGACGGCAACTGCGACGGCTACGGCGACCGATTGAGGGACAGAGCCCCTTTCTTCTGCAAGTCTCTCCTTCGTTCCTCTTCCTTCTGCGACGGCGACGGCGACTGAGAAGAATTTGTAGCGGCCACGTGCCCGAGCATGTCCTGCGCGCACTCTGCTCTGGACTGAGGGGCCACCAGTGGCTTTAGATCTGCGACGCCTCTTGCTTGCTTAGTGAGCTGGGCTAGTTCAAATCGGTAAGATTCTCCTTTGATCGCTTTGCGTTCATTGAAGAATGCCATGTTCGGGCGTGTCTAGGGAGTGGTCGGTTTGGGGGTTCCTGGGTTCCGTGTTTGATTGAGAGGGTGCCTGTGTTTTCGTTTTGCTGTCTTGAGAGGGTGCCTGTGTTTTCGTTTTGCTGTGGCATGGACGTTGTCTTCTGTCCAAATGCTAAGATGGGTCAGGTGCTGATGAAGGTTTTCGGGCTCCTGTTCGAGAAAGTTGAGCCAGTTGCTGTGAAAGAGTTGTTATTGGCTGTCTCTTTGCCATTGATTTCATGATATTAGTTGAGCCAGTTGCTGTGTTTGGAATTGGGAAGTTCCATTTCTGGGTTACTTCTTGATATGGAAAAACCGATTGCTGATTTGGGAGGGTAGAAGAATTACGTGCCTTTACATTTCAATTTTTTTAAAAAAAAGGGGAAATTCTTCACCTCATTTGGTATGTTATTGATGAGGCAGACTGTTATTATGGCCTATTATTATGGGATCTATCACATGTTCTGTCAATCAGTATGACCTCTGTGGACCAAGAGGTTTTTTGGTATGGTAATCTGCACTTGAGAAATGATATCAAAGAAAATTTGATGTAGTTGGAATCTGAAAAATATCAAGTGAGGTCTATTTTACATGGTGCAACAGAAAGTGCTAGTTTCCTCATTTTTGGCTTAGGTTGCTTATGACTGGGATGTAAACCTATGGTTTTTGTAAGGTCGATGTTGATTTCTGCAACTAGTTGCCGAAATTGTACTTTTCTTTCTATCCTGAGAGTAAGCAGGGACTTTATTTTAGGAGATTTTACTGGGGCAGCTGCAGGTCCCTGCTTATTCTGTAATTTAGAGATCATGGTGTTGTTTATATCCTTCTGAGATCCTTTTACGTGTTCAATCTATTAGGTGCTCTGTGGTGTTTGAGCAAATTTTTTTTATTATTATGTGGGAATTGAGGGTGACTTCGAGTGTTGACTTGATGATGAGCTTTTCAAGATATTGGATTTGATGCAGTGTGCAAGTGAATTTTGCTGATTATGAGCTAGGGGAGCTGCTTTCAATGGCTTAGAGTCTGGTTGTAACTGAATTAAGAATTACACTACTGGGAACTTGATGGGTGTGGGCTTTCTTGGCTTTGAAGAAGATGATGAGGTCTATTTTGCTTATATTACAGAGGCCTAATGCTTGCAGGGGGTCACTGCGCCTCCTTGTTTTGGCCTCTTTTAGAATTTTTCGGGTGCGAATGTTCAGGTGTGATTTGTAATTCTATTTTTTGTTTGGTGATTCGGCTGTCCTTAAGCCTTTTATGACAAAGATCTGTCATCCGTGCATGTTTATAGTGTTCTGTCATAAGTTGACTTGTATGGCATATCTCCTTGGTCCTTAGGACTTGTGTGTTTGTCCTCTTTTTAGTTGACGGTATCATTAGTTGATTTGATAGACCTGTTGCTGATATTTCTTCTTATGGTATCTTTGCTAACTGAAGATGTTTCGATGTCCAAATTGGGTTAAAACTGTAATGATTCGATTGAACTTGAGAATCTAGTCTGCAGTTTGAGCAATTTTATTCTATTCCTATGGTGATGTACCCCTTTCTTCACCTTTGAGGTGGAACTACTTATTTCCCTCTCTTCTTAGATATGTTGAGCTTAAAACAGTCTTGCATGTTCATAGAGAGTGACTTTCTTCCTTTTCAAGCAATGATGCAAATAGAACACACAAAAGCGAAAGTATATATTGTGACATTAGATTCCTAAGTTGAGATCACTAATTTTATTTCAATTGTTTTAGTCAGGGTATACAAAAGAAAGGAGCCGCATTGTGGTTATTGGGCTTAGCGTGCACACAACTCCTGTGGAGATGTGTGAGAAACTTGCCATTCCTGAGGAGAATGGCCTCGAGCCATTGGAGAACTTTGTAGTTTGAATCATATAGAAGAAGCGGCTGTCCTTAGCACCCGCAACAGAATGGAGATATATGTTGTCGCTTTGTCTCAGCATCGTGGGGTTAAAGAAGTGACTGAATGGATGTCTAATGTGATTTACTTTTGCTCCTTACCATGACTATAATTTGGATTCTTGCAATAATTAATTGCCCTATGATACTTGTTTTATGGATGAAAAGCACTAGTTTCCTTTGAGTTCTTGTTAATCCGGGATTCTTCCTTTTTTTTTTTTTTTCTCTTCTTCTCTGGTGAACGGAATCCCTGTTTCAGAGCTTTGTCAACACCGGTTTTTGTTGTACAATGGGGATGCTACACGGCATCTTTTTGAAGTCTCAGCAGGTCTTGATTCTCTTGTCCTTGGAGAAGGACAATTTCTTGGACTAAATGGGTATACTTGCTAAGTGAAATGTGATGTGAAGCATAAAGACTATAGTAGAACATTCAGATGAGAAGATAAGTCGTTAGCATACTTTAGCACGATTTTATATGCTTATGGCTGTATTTATGAATCGCTAGTGTCAAAAAAACACTTAAAATCGCTACACCGCATGTAGGACCAGATATTCCTTCTGGGAACAAATTAAGATTGGAAAAGCAAAAAGCAGAGCAGTTTTTGATCCAAACCAATTGCCCATGAAACCTAGAAAGTCAAAAGTGAAGCTTTCGCTTCCTTTTAAACCCAACTAGATTGGAAGCAATGCAAAACTCGAGCCATTTCCAGGCTCAACTAGGACAAGCCCACGAAAGAAACCACGTCTCGGGATGCCATCCTCCTTCCAAAAAATTCTCTCGCAATGTTCCGAGCTTCCGTCCTCATCGTCGCTTCTTATCCTCTTTGGTTTCTTCTTGCTTGACTTCTCTTCAAAGAGAAGTCATCTCGCTTCCGATGATGTGATAATTTCAAGAGAGTGAAAGGGCTGTAACAAGGGAAGAAGGAAGAGATCTAGCTCAAAGACATAGATGTTCGTTTCTTGAATGTAGCGCAAAAACTAGAGAGAACGTCGATCAATGCTTCAAGGAGCTTATACAGAAGGTAAGCCATCCCAAAAAAAAAAAAAACCGAAAAGCGAAAGTTGAAAACCGAAATACTGAACCGAACTTTTGGTTCGGTTCGTAATCGGTTCGGGTCTCATTCGGTTCAGTTTGGAAAATTTTTCTAACGGTTCGGTTTGGTTCGGTTTTTCAAAAAAACCAAACCGAACCGAACCGTTTACACCCCTACTTAAAAACAAATGAGCGGACGCGTCATTGCTCAAGATAAATACCAAGTCAAAGCTCTTCTTGATAAATATATATCTGTGCTTCGTGGATGCATGCTTTTCCAAATGAAGATGGGTACGACATGTTTCGGAGAACTGGAGAGGTGTAATCTCACTTATCTAGCTGGTCTTCAAGATCCGCAGTCATGATTGAAGAAACTGAGGTTGGATATCAAAAGCCAGATAGTTTCTCTAAAATGCTTAATGGTAGTCACATTTCTACAATCTGAGGAACATGTGAAAATCTCTGTCAAATAAATATTGTTCAAAAAAGTGTTCTTCAGCCAATGCTCTTCAGTGTCTTATAATTTTGTACTTTCTTTTAAGACCGAACAATGTAATGCCTTGTACTGTGAAGATATTTATTGCGATATTTTCATCCAAAAAAGATAATCCTCATGAGTCTGATACCCTTATAAGAAGCTTTAGCAGCATCACAAGCATTGAGGAAGGTGCATTGGTGGCTAGTGAAATCGGCAAGCATCATTCCCATGGCTTGCCTACTAGTGACACGTGATGAACGCATTTGTTTTCACCCACGTCGTTGTCATTGCCATTTTGCAAAGTAATGTAAGGGGTATGTCATCAGTTGCATCAGATGAATAATCAGAAGGGGAAAAGATAAAATGAAACAGGTTTCTCTAGGATTAGTGCTCCACAGAGCTTTACTTATTTCTGGATTGTAGGTGATGACGCTGGATTTCGACTGCCATTTGTCACCATTAGCCAGAGTCATCGATTTCGACTTCTGTTTTCATTCCCAAATTGTCAAAGCACTAGTGATAGCGGGAAGATGTTCCCGTCTTCTCCTGAAAAAACTCTCTGCTAAGCCAGAAGGAACGAGGAGACTGACTAGATTGGTGCTGCTATGTCATAGTAGAGAGTTTATTTGCAACCCGGGAAACTGCATCTAACCGACATTCATTCATCAATCACAGTGCCGCAAGATACAAAAATGAAAAAGGATTCAAAAGCCATTGTAATCTTATGAGTTCAGAAAAGATATACAAGTAAAATGTGGGTTTCAAACAGTACATCAAGTCGCTCTCTCCTTGTTCTCAAACAACCCTCTGTATGTAAATCATCATGGTAGGGGCAGATTGAATTCGTTGTTGAATGTCAGATCCAGATGCCTTCTGTCGCGACCTAATTTTTCGGGTTCACCACCTAAAACTAGGTTAATGGACTACTAAGCTTAATAGCTTAGCTCGGGCTCACCAAGCCCATACCAAATCGCGACTTAAGTCTAAACTTTTAAACATGTAAAATATTATCAACTAAGAGTCGCCACTAATCGGTTTATGGTAGGTCGATTAGACACCTAAGGAAAATAATGGGAGAATTACTTTACTCCTACGAACCAGAGACTAAGGGTACGGGGACTTGGTTACGCTAGATTGCTCTAATGCCCTTTCGGTACCATTTCTTTTATTTTTAATTTTCAAAATTTTTTTTAAGGGCAGCTGATTTATTTTAACCTAAATTACTATCATGCAAATGTGGTAACCACACGGATGCTCATCCACTATTAAACATTTAAATAAATAAATAAATAAATAAATTGCATCACACAAAGCAAGCAAACATTTTTTTTTTTTTGGGTTTTCTTAATATTGGATTTTTTTTTTTAATAAAGCATGCATTTTAACTACATGACTTAATCTTGTTAATATGCAAATTCTAATTAAATTGGCCTATTATGCAAACTAGTTATTATGCACCTCATGACCTAACTTCACTAATGAACAAATTCTGATTAAATAATCCTATTATGCAAACTAGTTAACATGCACCTAGTATTTTTGCATTTTTTATTGAAATTCGGAATTAATAAAAACCCTAATTAAACTATCTAAAAAGGGATAATTTTCTAATTTATTCTAGGGATTAATTTGACTCAAACCCTATCTTATCTTAGAAAACTATTTTTTGAAAAGTGAGATAATTAAAATATGCGAACATTATCTAAAAAATTAATTTAGGTCCAACCCTAACTTATTTCTAAAAATGCAACTCTAAAAATGTAATCCTAAAAAAAAATTCTAATTTACTAAACCTACATGTCCGATTTACTAAATCTATAAGCTCATGCAGAATTTTGATTTTTTTGATTTTTTGATTTTTAGTTTTTTTTTTAAAAAATAAGTAATCATTGAATAAATATTAAATCTAAGCTATCAACAAAATAAAGGATTTAAATAATCGAAAAAATAACCTGTTGTCTCACAGGTCAAATTAACGATTATTTAAACCCTAATTATCACGACAAAAAGCTCAAAATAATTAAAAATCTGATCCGAAATCTTACGGATCAAATTAATAATTATAATGATTTAACAATTAGAATTCTACCAAAAAGCCCAAAAATTAATATAATTAAAAAAAAATGATCCAATGTCTCTCAGATTAAATTAATAATTATAATAATTCCGGACCAAATCCTTACGGATAATGCCTACAAAAATTACAGATATTAACATCCAATATTGCAATTTAGATAACTAAACTAAAAATGCTATCAAATAAAATAAACAGAAAAATGACATAAAAATAAAAAAGATAAAATAAACTAAACTACAAAAAAAAGGTAAAAGTAAAAATATAAAAAAAAAACTACCTAACCGGGGGGGGGGGGTAAACCAACGTCAACGGGGGAGCGGATTCGCAGGCAGAGGTGGTGCGGAGGCGCGGCGTCGGCGAGGTCAAGAGCGGCGGGCTTCGATCAAGGAAGACCTGCACTAATAAAAATTCAAACGAAAACAAAATAATTGGATCGGTGGAGGTCTCGGGCACGTCAAGGACGCCTGGAAAATCGGCCTGGAATTGCTGGATGAAACACCGGAAAGCTGCACAGTGGGCGAGGATTGGCTTCGTTGATGTTGGTCTCAGAAAAGCGGCATCCGAGATTTGAGAATTGCGTGAATTAATCTTCACAAATCACCACTCACAACTCATCTTTAATTCCTTATTTTTTATTCCTCCACTCACTAATGGCGTCTCAATGCTTCATGCCCCTCCTGCTCTCTCTGGATTGTCTCTTGCAAAGAGAAAGCGCGCCAATCAAGAACGTTCTGATGAAGGTGCCCAGGCCAGCAACGTGAGATGCAACCCAATACACGGTCGTGTATCTCCACCGTGTGGTCTCCCTCTTACGAAGTGATAAAAAAGAAGTCCTGCCATATATTCAATGTGTGGCTTCCATATTGCGATGACTTTTGTGAATATGCTGAGCATTGTCGAGAGGAGAGATCGTGAAAGTGCCAGCTGAATGTGACGGAGATGTGAATCCTCGAGAAGTCTTCTTCCAGAGCTTAATCTAGACAAGAAATGTAAACACGGATGGAAAAGTGCAAATAGCCAAATAGAATAGTGCACAATCAAGCTAAATATGTTCGACTTAGCTTAATGATTTTAGCATTCAAGACGCACGCAGGACGTCGAGAGGATCTGAACCACTGTTGAGATCGCCGGAGTTGCTGCAATAGTTACTGGTTGTTTGCTGGAATGACAAAAAAATATTTAGAATGTCTCTCTATTGCAAACTCAGCTCTTTTCATCCCCCTCTCTGTGGTGTCCCAAGTGTGGACTTGTGCATGAATTCTTGCAGAGTAAAAAAGAATGGCAGTGAGATGTTGATGTAGATTAGGCGTGAAAGCCCACGGTGACCGAGAAATTGAACCTGGACAGCAAGTGAAAATACGGAAATAAAAGAGTTAAAAAATTTAAATAGCGAAATGGAATTTCACATGATCAAACTAAAAAAATGCTTGACTTAGCTTTATGTTTGTCGTCAATATCCACAAAGCGAGATGAACGCGGGACGTTGAGAGGACTGCCAACGCCATAGTCCAATCGGCGAATTCTCGGGACAGTGGACATGAGATGTTTGAGGGTGTGTCCCCCCTTTGTTGAAAAATGCAGCACTCTTTTATAGTGGTTCCAGATGGCTGTATTTTTATGGCATTTTCCAAGTTTCCATCTCTTGCCACATTAAATCAAATCTGTAAATTAGAGCATGATTTCGCAATCAACTCGGTCTTGCTCAGATTTTTTCCATTTTGCAAAATTCTTGCCCCTTATTCACTTGATTTTTAAATTACTTCTGCATTTAACAAAATCCGAATATCCATTAGAATTCCAATTTTCCATGCATAATCAATCAAATCAATTTCCTCCAATTTTTCATTTTTTCCTTTTATTTATTCAAATGCAATTTTTATTTTCCTTATTTCCCTAGATTTGCTAAAATTATGTGTCAACAGCTGCCCCTCTTTGAAGGTAAGCTCGTAGAGATTGCCTTCAAAGATAAGTTGAGACCTAAATTTTGATCATGCACATGTACTGAATGACTTTTTTTTTTTTGGAAAATGAATCCCATTTTGAAATGCAATTTATGTGATGCATGAAAATGCTAATGCAAATAATAAAAGAATTTACCTAGAATTATTTACCTTCGAGGATGGTAGAGTAACTCAAGATAGATTGGTGTTACATGTCCAGGACCCGTACCATTCTACGGTTGCCAGAATAGTAACATGACTTCGTAAAGAGACTGCTTTCCTAGGCCCGTACCATTCTACGGTCGACTAGTATGGCATTGTTTGGTTGTGTCTAGGACCCGTACCATTCTATGGTCACCTAAATGGGGATTCATTTTTCAGGACCCGTAACATTCTACGGTCGCCTGAATGTTGTCTAGGACCCGTACCATTCTACGGTCGCCTTGACGAAAAAATGATTTTCCAGGACCCGTACCATTCTACGGTCGCCTGAACTGAGGTTGTCTAGGACCCGTACCATTCTACGGTCGCTTGAATGCTGTCAAGGACCCGTACCATTTCTACGGTCGCCTGAATTGAGGTTGTCTGAATAGGTGTTGTCTAGGGCCCGTACCATTCTACGGTCGCCTAAACTGGGATTCATTTTCCAGGATCTATACCATTCTATGGTCGACTGATTAGAATGAATCTGGGAAAAATCTTTGGGGGGGCGACTCCATTGAGCGCCGGTGCTTGAAAAGGAATACCTATACAATGACAAGTATTTAAAGTATGGGTAGAGATATACTTACCTGGTGATATCTCTGATTCTTGGGGATATGTCTTCTGGAATTTAGATATCCTGTGGAGGTCTTTCACCTCCTGGTAAAAATTTGGAATATCAAGGATGGACCTTGAATGTTCGTGATAGTTCCCCATCTCCTAATATCATGAGGCGTTCTGAAAGGAACTTGAATGTCAAGAGCTCTTAGGTCTTTGAGAAAACATTACTTGTCAGACATGATTAGAGCAAAAGTGCATTCACCAAATAAATAAGCAATTAATGCTATTCTGGAACACAAATTTCAAAATCCACTGAAGTTTTTATCAATTTAATCGGGGTTCATGCATAATGACCTTTACATCACCCAAATTTCCACTAGAGAGAATTATCGTTCAAGATAATTTTCACTCATGACATGGATTTATTAAGAATACTAAATGAGAGACTTTCGGTTAGAAAGGACTTTCACTCACTCTCATTTAGAAAAGAATCACTCCATCTCACCACATTGACAGGGGTCCGAGTATTCTCGCAAGCGGTACGACCTTACCAATCTAAGAGGTTTTTAACATGGACCATATTGTGGGCTTGGTCAACGGCTTAACAAATGGACTCTTTGAGTCAAGGCTATTGAAAGAACAGCTTCGCAATCATCTCCGAGTTTACAAGTCAAGAACCCTGCAAAATGAGAAAGAAATAATCTTACTCTGACTTCTTCGAGCGATGCTTATAAACATATGAACCCCTACGTTAATTCAAGTGCCATAATCTGAAGAGACTTTGTAAGGGACATAACATAGGTTGAGTTCATGGGTTGAGAAATGAAAGGATCATTAGGCTCAAAATATGTGTGAAGGGTTAAAGCCGATGATCATCTAGGCATTGTCGCTGGTCTTCTCTTTCGCCAGGGATGCGCCATTGATCTTGACTCTTTGAATACTGCCCTTTTGCAACTGATAGTCACCTATCATGACTCTTTCTTTTTCTTTTTCATTGGCATTGCTTCTACTAGGCACATCACTTTTCATGCCCCTAGTTTTCATGCATTTTTTTTTTCATTTCTTTTTCATGGACATTGGCCTTGCTTTTACCAAGCACACTGCTTTTTCACGCCCCCTTAGTTCTATTTTGATTTCAATTCTTGCGCACGGTGCATGCGTCAAGGAATTACACTCTGAATGACACTTGAACTTTCAAAGGTCTTCATCTGTCTTTTGCCTTGCCCCAGTGTGGGGGATGATCACCAACTAGGTTTAAAGAAATGAAATTGCAGGCTCAAGTGGGCTATGCAAAGGGTATAAGTATGTAGGATAGAGAAAGAAATGCTCTTCGTCATCCTAAGATACTTAAATTAACACATGAATTCAATGTAATAGCACGACTTGAAGATTGATGCAAGTGAGAGCAAGAAAATTTCAATTCATTTTCCTCACCTCATGATGCCATTTTATCTCCCATTTGCCCTAATGTGGGGTGATTCTTGACGGGGGTAATTTGAAAGGAATATCCATAAGTGTATGGGCTCAAAATAGTTAAGCAACGGATCACCTGTAGTGTTTGGGATAGAGAAATGAATTGCCTCTCATCATTTCGGTTGCCGTACCTTTTGCGAGAGAACTCTTTACCTTGTGTATATGAACCTTCCTACACTCATCTCACAAGTGTATGTGTAAGGGACTGTGTATAGGATAAGGTTTGCCTTTCATCATCCCGACTCGTCTCATTTAGTATGCTCAATCAATTCCACATCATTCATTAAGTTAGTCCATCTTGATGTTTTTTAGTGGAATTCGTGGCTAAGAGTCATCATGCAAAATCCTTTTTTAGGCATGAAAAATTGTCAACTTCAAAACAAACAGTTTTCCACACTGCAAAATGGTTTTAAGCATTCATTCAAGGATTCCTCTACAATGGGATTGCCTCAGTAGTTGATGTCTTTGGATTGTCCCTATCATTCAAGACTGAAAATCCACTTTTGCCCCTGCACAAGAGAACGTGCATGAATATGATACTATGTAACATTAAAGTAAAAGCAGATAGAATATCCATTTTTGGCTTGGGCCGAGATCTTATCTCAGTCGGGTCACTACCAAAATCTGTCATGCCCCTAATCTGTCACATTAATTCCTTGACAGTTTTGATTGGGCCAATTGCAACTTGGTGTGCCTTTTCGAGATGCCTTCTCATCGGACCGAAAAAGTAATGTTTTGAAACATGAAGTAAATGAGTTAGAAAATTAAACAAGGCTAACCTATTGCATGCTTTTGGAAATGGCTTCAAAAATGATTTTTCTTTTGGTTTTTTTTTTTATGAGGAAGCATGAAGAAGCCCGGTCCTCGAATTCTTCTTGGATGATATTTTCTCTTCATTGTTGGATATCGTCACCGGGCTGGTTTGGCATACCCCATCATGTCCTCAAAACTTGTAATTTTATTGATATTCATCAATCAAATTACATTTATTGGAATGAAAAATGTGATATTCAAGCATTAAAGCAAAATAGAAAAAATTGAAACCAAGCCCTGAAAAGCAATAAAAAATTCCCACGCAGGGGAAGGTGCAACTGAACCAAAGAAATATATAATTTGATTCATCTACTTGACTTTGGAGGTGTGCAATTCGCTTGTTCACATTGTCAATGATACGGTCTAGCACATCGTTCTGATCCGCCATTTTAGCTCTCGACCGTGTACGGATGGGTGAGCGAGATCGCTCCATAATCACCTAATTCAAATAAATGGGAACATGTAAGCATGAGGCGAAAATAGAGAGCTAGTCCATGACAACAATCTAATCTTTTTTTATCGGTTTTTTTTTATATTTATTCATGAAAAGTCTATGCAAGAAGGGAATTTCCTAAAAAATGGATATCCTAGTAAAACCAAATTTTCTAGACATGACGTAAAAACAAATTCTCTAAAGTTTTTTTTTTTTTCAAATACATCATTCCCTAGCAATTTCTCATTTCATTTCTAGTTGACAAATGAATCAAATCAATGATTGACCTAGATTGTCATGGACCGACCCAAGAATATGACAAAATAAATTGCATGGTATAGGGATAGAAGACTTACTTCACCAAAGAAAATCAATGGCAATCACATAGACATGCACATGAGATGTGAAGCTCGATTTCTACTCTAAATGGCTTAACAAAGTGGAGCTAAGAGGATGATCTGACCATTGCAGTCTCGCATTAACGTGTCAGGTCCTCCTAACCCCGGCTCAGTCGAATGGAATGCCCAATAATCACGCAGTCTCGCGGATATGGACAAACACATTCGACACCATGAAAGAAATTTTGGGGAAGAGAAGGTCAACCTTCATATAGCAGTCTCGCTTTGGATGAAGTATCCTTCTCAACACCATCCTAGAAATCCTATCGTAGCCCAGGTCCGGCCACAGGTTGTGTGTGCAAAAGTGTAGTGCAAAAGCAATAAAGCATATAACAGTTTAAATGCAAACAACACTTCTAATTAGGGAAAAATAAATCATTCATCCCACACTCCAACCTGCAAGACAAAGGTTAACAAAGACTACTCACCTTATACCTCCCATCTGCAAGAACATTTAACACGTTAGAAATGTTAGGGATGTACCTGGTGTCCTTGATGCCAAACAAAAATAATTTTAAAAGAAAAAGAAAAATTGGGTGGCCTAAGTCCACTAAGTGCTTCAACACAAGTATCCCCAGTGGAGTCGCCAAGCTGTCGCGACCTAATTTTTCGGGTTCACCACCTAAAACTAGGTTAATGGACTACTAAGCTTAATAGCTTAGCTCGGGCTCACCCAAGCCAATACCAAATTGCGACTTAAGTCTAAACTTTTAAACATGTAAAATATTATCAACTAAGAGTCGCCACTAATCGGTTTATGGTAGGTCGATTAGACACCTAAGGAAAATAATGGGAGAATTACTTTATTCCTACGAACCGGAGACTAAGGAGTACGGGGACTTGGTTACACTAGATTGCTCTAATGCCCTTTCGGTACCATTCTTTTTTTAATTTTCAAAAATGTTTTTTTACAGGCAGCTGATTTATTTTAACCTAAATTACTATCATGCAAATATGGTGACCACACGGATGCTCATCCACTATTAAACATTCAAATAAATAAATAAATAAATAAATTGCATCACACAAAGCAAACAAACTTTTTTTTTTGGGTTTTCTTAATATTGGATTTTTTTTAATAAAGCATGCATTTTAACTACATGACTTAATCTTGTTAATATGAAAATTCTAATTAAATTGGCCTATTATGCAAACTAGTTATTATGCACCTCATGACCTAACTTCACTAATGAACAAATTCTGATTAAATAATCCTATTATGCAAACTAGTTAACATGCACCTAGTATTTTTGCATTTTTTTTATTGAAATTCGGAATTAATAAAAACCCTAATTAAACTATCTAAAAAGGGATAATTTTCTAATTTATTCTAGGGATTAATTTGACTCAAACCCTATCTTATCTTAGAAAACTATTTTTTGAAAAGTGAGATAATTAAAATGTGCGAACATTATCTAAAAACTTAATTTAGGTCCAACCCTAACTTATTTCTAAAAATGCAACTCTAAAAATGTAATCCTAAAAAAAATTCTAATTTACTAAACCTATATGTCCGATTTACTAAATCTATAAGCTCATGCAGAATTTTGATTTTTTTGATTTTTTAGTTTTTTTAAAAAAAATAAGTAATCATTGAATAAATATTAAATCTAAGCTATCAACAAAATAAAGGATTTAAATAATCGAAAAAATAACTGTTGTCTCACCAGGTCAAATTAACGATTATTTAAACCCTAATTATCACGACAAAAAGCTCAAAATAATTAAAAATCTGATCTGAAGTCTTACGGATCAAATTAATAATTATAATGATTTAACAATTAGAATTCTACCAAAAAGCCGAAAAATTAATATAATTAAAAAAAATGATCCAATGTCTCTCGATAATAATTCTGGACTAAATCCTTACGGATAATGCCTACAAAAATTACAGATATTAACATCCAATATTACAATTTAGATAACTAAACTAAAAATGCTATCAAATAAAATAAACAGAAGAATGACATAAAAATAAAAAAGATAAAATAAACTAAACTACAAAAAAAAGGTAAAAGTAAAAAAAAAAAATACCTAACGGGGGGGGGGGGGGTAAACCAACGTCAACGAGGGAGCGGATCGCAGGCGGAGGCGGTGCGGAGGCGTGGCATCGGCGAGGTCAAGAGCGGCGGGCTTCGGTCAAGGAAGACCTGCACTAATAAAAATTCAAACGAAAACAAAATAACTGGATCGGTGGAGGTCTCGGGCACGTCAAGGACGCCTGGAAAATCGGCCTGGAATTGCTGGATGAAACACCGGAAAGCTGCAGAGTGGGCGAGGACTAGCTTCATTGATGTTGGTCTCAGAAAAGCGGCATCCGAGATGTGAGAATTGCGTGAATTAATCTTCACAAATCACCACTCACAACTCATCTTTAATTCCTTATTTTTTATTCCTCCACTCACTAATGGTGTCTCAATGCTTCATGCCCCTCCTGCTCTCTTTGGATTATCTCTTGCAAAGAGAAAGCGCACCAATCAAGAACGTTCTGATGAAGGTGCCCAGGCCAGCAACGTGAGATGCAACCCAATACACGGTCGTGTATCTCCACTGTGTGGTCTCCCTCTTACGAAGTGATAAAAAAGAAGTCCCCCGAAGAAAATAAAACCCCTACGAAGTGATGAAAAGAAAAGCCCCCTTTGTGCGGCCGTATATTCAATGTGTGGCCTCCATATTGCGATGACTTTTGTGAATATGCTGAGCATTGTCGAGAGGAGAGATCATGAAAGTGCCAGCTGAATGTGACGGAGATGTGAATCCTCGAGAAGTCTTCTTCCAGAGCTTAATCTAGACAAGAAACGTAAACACGGATGGAAAAGTGCAAATAGCCAAATAGAATAGTGCACAATCAAGCTAAATATGTTCGACTTAGCTTAATGATTTTAGCATTTAAGACGCACGCAGGACGTCGAGAGGATCTGAACCACTGCCGAGATCGCCGGAGTTGCTGCAATAGTTACTGGTTGTTTGCTGGAATGACAAAAAAAAATATTTAGAATTCTCTCTATTGCAAACTCAGCTCTCTTCATCCCCCTCTCTGTGGTGTCCCAAGTGTGGACTTGTGCATGAATTCTCGCAGAGTAAAAAAGAATGGCAGTGAGATGTTGATGTAGATTAGGCGTGAAAGCCCCCGGTGACCGAGAAATTGAACCTAGACAGCAAGTGAAAATACGGAAATAAAAGAGTTAAAAAATTTAAATAGCGAAATGGAATTTCACATGATCAAACTAAAAAAATGCTTGACTTAGCTTTATGTTTGTCGTCAATATCCACAAAGCGAGATGAACGCGGGACGTTGAGAGGACTACCAACGCCATAGTCAATCGGCGAATTCTCGGGACAGTGGACATGAGATGTTTGAGGGTGTGTCCCCCTTTGTTGAAAAATGCAGCACTCTTTTATAGTGGTTCAGACGGCTGTATTTTTATGGCATTTTCCAAGTTTCTATCTCGCTTACATTAAATCAAATGCAATGATTTCGCAATCAACTCGGTCTTGCTCAGATTTTTTCCATTTTGCAAAATTCTTGCCCCTTATTCACTTGATTTTTAAATTACTTTTGCATTTAACAAAATCCGAATATCCATCGAATTCCAATTTTCCATGCATAATCAATCAAATCAATTTCCTCCAATTTTTCATTTTTTTCCTTTTATTTATTCAAATGCAATTTTTATTTTCCTTATTTCCCTAGATTTGCTAAAATTAGGTGTCAACACCTTCATTCCTTCATTTATAGCTTGAACATGATCTTTTAGTGACGTTCTAGAGTTAATCAAATGAATTGTGCCAGCAGCCTACCAGTAATCCCCGTAGGAGCACACCCCATCTTTGAAATGGTGAAAATGATTCATATCCTGAACGAGGATCTCTCTCTTTGTATACCGGGAAATGAATTTCGTCAAAGAGTGTCAGTCTTCACACAACCTTAAGTTCTTGGTAATCCATATCATCTCCCCCTTAGCGCTGTCGATGAGTCCAAAGGCCACAGCTAGTTTTTCACTGTGCCCCAACAAAATGCGTTCCTTCTTACATCGAGACTGTGATGCACATTTCCAGTTTGTGGCACGTGGCCGTCTTCCTTTATCTCCATCGACAACTTCAGCAATAAGGAATGAAGCTGCTCAATCTGTGGATTCAATTCATTGACTGAAGCAAAGGGATATATCCTCCTTTTGACTTCAATCCAACTGCAACCGGGGACCATTTTCAGTCTCCAAGCTTCTAAAGTTCCTTCACTCTTCTCACCTCATCCCACATCTCGGCCTCCGTTTAGATGTTGGCTAGGAGAACATAATTCCCAGCATTTGTGGGTTCAAGCTCAAAAAACCTTGTGCTCGCTCTTTCTGCAAGCTCAACATTGCAATGAATCCTGGACGATCCAAGGAGCGATCCCCGAACTTTAGGACCTAATTTAATCCGCATGTCTTCTATAATTTAGGCTGCTTCATGCAATCTATTTGCCCTGCCAAGAATATCCGCCACACTAGGGAAAATCCTATGTTCCCTTACCATAAAGTCGAACGACAACTTCCCGTCCTCGAAAAACCCTGCATGACAGCAGGCTCCTTAAATACTAATGAAGGATATGGGACTTGGCAAGATTCCACTGATGATGATCATGTTGGAAACCTGAATTGCCTTCTCTCCAAACCCACGAACCCCATAACTTGAGATCAAAGAATTCCAGGAAACTAAATCCCACTCATCCATCTTATCAAAAACTTGTTGTGCTCAGTCGAGCTCACCGCATCTTGCATACATTGTCACCAGGGCACTAATGACCTGCAAGTCTGTAGATCTCTTCGCAGAACGTATCCGTGAATCAACCTACCCTGCTCTAATGCAGCAAGTGCAGCACAGGCTTGCAGCTCCCTGGCCATTGTCACAGAATTTGGAAGCAAATCATGGGTCTTAAGCATCATCTCCCTGAAAAGTTTGAAAGCTTCAAAAGGCATCCCAAGCATAACAAGCAATCATAGCACAACAAGAAACTACATTCTGCTCAGGCATCTCACCAAACATGATTCCAGCACATTTCGCCCTCCCAAACCTGGCATACATGTCCACCAAAATAGTCATGATATGAACATAACCCATGTACCCATGCTGCAGAATATGGGCACGGTACTACCTTCCCTTTTACAAAGGCGAGAGGGCTCATGCCGAAGTTACGCATGCTTTCAACACATAGGGGTAAATGAACCTATCCGAAAGAATCCCGATCCGGTTCATCCTTCTGTACAAGTCAACGACCTCGTGTCCATGACCCGCCAAGGCGAGCGCCCTAAACAGCGCGTGCTAAACATAAATAGTTCTCTTGCGAGTTTTATCAAACACCATCCGGGCATTCTCGATGGCGTCCACCTCGGAGTACATGTGGATGAGCTTGGTCGCCAGGGACGGGTCCTGGTCGAAGCCATTCTCCAGAAGATGGCGGTGCGCCAGGTGTGGTCGGGTTCTCGAGAGAGGACGCGAATCGCCCGCTTCAGTTCGCCCTTTTCGCGCCAATATTGATTACGCGGTTCTTATCGGCAGTGGCTGTGGAGGTGGAAACGGTGGGATTCGATGTTAAAAGAGCAAAGAGCCGGTTTGGAGCTGCGAGTGGCTGTGCCCTTGAGGTGTTTGCTGAAAGGAGGAGGAGGAGGAGGTTGTCGAGCGGTCTGGGAAGACCGAACCGCAAACATTACTCCGATGTGCAATTTGACCTTTAAGCTTTTGATTTATTTAATATGATTCATGAAATTTAATATAATTTGCAATGTGATCCCCGAATCTTTAATCCATGAACTTTTAGCATGTATTCAATATAATTACCGAATTGTATAAAAATGTTTAGTGTAATCTCTAGTCTTAAAATAATGAAAAGACTAAATCAAACGCTTTCATACAGTTTATAAATTGTATTAAATATAGACCAAAAGTTTATGGATTATATCAAACAAAAGCTTATGGATTACATTGAACAAATTCACAATATCACAAAAGATATTTAGGACTTTATGTTAGTTGGCGTTAGATTAGGGTACACAGAGTCGTAACATGTAATTAAGTCATATTTAAGTTGAGTTCATTTTGTAAAAAAGGAAACCTTTAGAAAGTTAATTGATATTGCATTCTATGCCTCAATCTAAGTTATCTCGCATAGCTTAAATTATACGTTAACCATGTTCATATAAAACTTCTAATTTATTGCCACGATCATCGTCATCATGAAGTAAATAAAGAAAAGAAATTATATATATATATATATATATATCTGTTGGATGTATGCCCTAAAGTTACTATGTAATGGTTACATATTAGGGATTTTAGTTGTACCTTCATTATTATTATTTATTTAATGGCAATGACATATTCATTCATTTGTCCAATTATTTTATATTTATGAATGATTCCATAAGATCAGTTGCAACTAGACCTATTCTTGAGACGTCAAGAATATATGTGACGGGTTTATAGTTAGACTGAATCTTTAAATTGTTCACGGTCGATAGATTATTGAGTGGATATTAATAATCCTGTTGAGACCAGTGTGTTCTTAACTCCGCCTTTAAGTATTGGATACTTAAGGGAATGATGGGTCACATGTCATTGGGTATTATGATGCGTGAGTTAGAACACATGTGTTTGACAAATTCATTGAACGTGACGTATATGGAACGATTAACGACATGGAAGCTTTTAGCGTGGTCAATGTCTAATTGTTCATGTTTTGGTCTTGTGTAAATAATCTTTAGACCTGAGGCATAGTGTTAACTTGTGTATCGAACAACTATGGTTCACAGGTGCACGTAATGCCAGGTCGTTGATCCGTCTTTGTACTTGATGGTCATAGTTTGTTCATATACGAAGTTGCACGTGTGCGCAATATGGAATCTGTCTCTTTATTACATGCAAGATATAATAATGATGTCTTATGCGATCTAATTATAACACTGCATTGAAATCCTCGGCCGGGGTTGTAACCGAGAATAAATTATTTATGTCTCGAATAAAATGCATGTCAATTAGATTTGTGCATATGATCGAATTGGTGACTTGACAAATATTCAATGGTCTTTATTTGATCAAGACATAGTAAGACAAAGGGATTGAATTACACTGTAGCCAATACTGACAGGTTCGTTATGTTCTTAAAGCATTCACACTTTCTGGGTAGCTATGACATATTGCTAGCTGTCAATCATAGCTTGTAAGACCCAAAGATTAATCGGGACAATTAATTCTTTTGGGAGTACTAATGTGTTAGTATAAGTCTTACTACCAGATTAGTGATGAACTTAGGGATGTCACACACCATAAACAATAAGGATGACGTGAAATAAGAGAGAAATATTGTTACAAATGTGTTTGCAATTACTGCAATCGAATTGAGTTGATTTGAAATTAAATGAAATGAAATTTAATTTAATTTGTATTATAGTCACGAGCCTATTAGCATATGATGCAGATACATGTCCAATGTAAATTTATGTTAATGTATTCCCAAATGTACATATAAAGATTATGTTCTTTTTATTTTTAAAAGGGATTGATTAATTAATTATTCATTTATTTAATGCCTTTTAATAACTAATAAAAAATAATATTTAAAGCTTCATGCATGTGCACGCATCCACGAATTCGTGCATGAACGGTCAGCAGTTGCTGACCATCATGGTTGCTCATGCACGATCCTTCGTGCATGAGCAGGGACGATCAGCAACGGTTGTTGATTTAAGTTTATATATATTTTAAATTATTTTGGGGACATAACGAAGTGTTGCTGAAAATAGAGAGAAACGGGTTGTGTTCTTGTGTTGTCTTTGAGACATAAGAAAGAAAAGAATTTTCTCTCATCCGGGCCGTGACTAAAATATCAAGGATACAACGGATTGTCTCCACGAGATTGCTAGCACGATCATAGTGGTGAATATTCGAAAGTTCCCTCCTCCGTTCGACATCCATTGTTGGTGTGTCTGAACTAGAGGTCCGACGTTTGTGGGGCTTGAACTGTAGAACATCCTGAACCAATTTGTATAAAGCGCGTTTCGAGAGGTAATTCGTTTAATTCTCTTTTCTATTTAGATTTTTGATTAAAAACGCACGAACAACGCTTTCGGAGAATCATATATAAAATATTTATTTGTTTCCGCTGCGTTCTTTTGTTAATTTTACCTATACATGATTCATGAAACCCCAACAATATCAACTTAGCTTGCACAGTAGATCTACATTGTAGCAATTCATTGTCGCTGCATAATCAAATTTGTTCGATGAGTCATATCCAAGAGATGAAGTTTGCAGAATCCTCGTTTCATCATACGATAAATAGGGATTCACCTTGGCTCACTCATGCATTTTACGTTCTTTTTTCATTTTTTTCAATAAGTTATCTACCTTTTTCGGGCTCTTTTATCTTTTCACCACGTGATTAAGCCCTGATTGCGAATGTTAAGAAAATGGTAAATCGCGTACCATATTACAACTTTAAAAAAATGCAATAAATATCTTTCAAAGAAAATCAATTAAGAAAGAAAAAGAGCCAGTGAATGGACGGGCTTGAAAGTGAATGGGCCGGTTTAGGCCCACAATCAGGCCCGAGTGTTCTCCCTCCCTCCCTCTCTCTCTCTCTCGCCCTCTGTGTTGTTGAGAGGCGGCTTCTTCCACTTTCAGCCGCCGTCGAGCTTTGCGACCACCGTCTAGAGGGCCTTGCGGTTTCCCGCCACTTTCGTGCTCCCGGCGACCGGAGGATATTTGCGAAGAACAATGAGCGGCGAGAACGACAACTCGTGGCGAATCGTCCATGTTGCCGGCAGTCTGTCGGTTCCGTCTGATCAGCAACTCACGGGTATCTTCTCAATAGACGACTGACCGAATCCTGAGCGAAAAATCCGAACTTGACATTTTGCTGATGTGTTTTGCACTTCGGAATTGGTGTTCCTTTGCTTTTTTATTTTTATGATCGCAGCTCAGATTGAGCAGCCGAAGCTCACGAACACTATCATCAGGTCAGTCTCAGTGTCTTCTGTCGGACTCTAGGTAGTAAGCTCGTTCTGCGCTTCTCAGACCTTGCTGTTTCGTTATCTGGTTTTATTTTTTCACTCAAATTTGGGAGTCGATTGTTTGGTTATTGGCTAGGCTTTTGAGTCAAATTGCGCCATTGGAGGACCTCCATCACGCGAAGCGGGTGAAGAAGAAGTGTCTCGGAGGAGGTACGTTATGGGTTCAGGGGCATATGGGTGTTATGTTTGTTACTGGTGTGATTGGTCACTTAATGATGATATTTGAGCATCATGGTTTCTTGCATCTTTGAAATTGACGAACAATCTTTGCCGTGCATGTCATTCTGGAGAATTAGGATGGATACCGTAAGTTGGAGCTTTAGTAATCGGGATTGGAGTTAAGTGAGCATAAGAGTAGTTGCTCAATCTCAACACGTTCTTTTGTGTGCTTCTCGAACCAATGTTTTGCTTTCAGCAGACCCTAAACTCAAAAGCTTGTTCAAGTAGCTTCTTGTCATCAAAACCACGATCTCGCAAAATGATTTCTCAAAGCCTAATCTCGCTATTTGAGACACAGCATCAAGCAGATGCAGCAAAAGGCGGAAGAAAAGTTTGAGAAACTAGGCTACTGAAGGAACCTACCTTGCAGTTTTGTGAAGCAAACATATGGGTAACATTCCAATTACATATGAGCAAATAAACGCTCAGAAGGAGAGGTCCGTACACGAATCTGCAACAAACCAGGAGTTGAAGCATCGCCCTTACTTTCAATAAAAGGTGGCAGTATCATATATCCATAACTTCAAACTTGCTACTGGCAACACTCATATCCGGTAGCTAGCATGTATTAGGTTAAGTGGCACCAACAATAACTGCCTGCTTCTCGTAAACTGTTTATTGTATGTTGATTCGTGATACGACACAACATTACAAATTCAAAACCGATGTGGCTTGACACTTCTTGACCTTTACATCAAAACATTTTAATAAAGATATGAAACAATGTAAGTAATAAGTGCAAATAGAATGACAAAAAGAGAAGGGACAACAATTTAAAGAAAGAGATGCCAATCAAAAGTCAATGATGAGGACATTAGAAGAGAAACACATGTGCGTGAATCTTGATTTAAAAGATAACAAAGATGATTCTTATTCCATCTAAATCGAGAATTATGAGTTCTCTATCAGACATTCACATAAGAGGTTTTGGATTCCATGGATAACAAGCGTCATACTCTGGGGAGTCTACCCTACAAGGACCATCGGGCAAGATATTCCAAATACACTGTTCGCAATAACGCCAGTCCCTCTTCTCCTTGTATATATCAAAGAACTCAAATCGACCCGGCCATGAAAAGCCGCAAAAGAACAATGTGCCTCCGAAGAAATTGGGTGTGAATGAGAATGACCCACTTTCCTTTATATCGTGGACTCCAAGATCGACGTCCTTGGATTTGCAATGAACTCTTAGAATAGCACCATCCCCCAAACGGTTATTGATCAAAACAGTTGCCTCGCCCATAACAATTCCTGGACAGCTAGCTACAAATAAAAACCAAATGAACGTAAGCGTGGCTAATGTCTTCATCATCGTGGCTTACAGTGTTCAGATTCAACATCTTAAAGCAATTTAAGGATGGAGAATGGAGCATGTTAGAGCTCACCAGCTGGCAGCGACCATATTTCTTTCTTAATTTGATACAATTAATTGCGGAAATAATTCCATATTTCTTTCTTAATTTGACACAATTAATTGCGGAAATAATTCATATTTTTGTTTTTATCTACTCTGAGATAAGAATTGTCACATAAGGTAAGTTACAAATCGAGTTTTTGTTTGATAACAAAATCTTTCGCAATGCTAGTCATATTGAGAACTTATACTAGTATGATGTATCGACACATTTAAGGGACTCTTTTTTGGGGGGAAGCTTGTTTAAACTCTAAAAGGAAACCATTGCACAATTCCATTTTGATTATGTAAAAAAAATTATCAAATAATCTTTAATAAATAAATTTCATGGTACGGACCAAAACAATTTAACTTTGATGGTAGCTCTGAATATCTCTAGAATTATTTGTAAGTTCTACGCCAAATCCTTTGCAATTAGGGATCCAACTATCATTTTGCTAAAATAAAACCATTGTGCAATCTCGTTTTGATGTTGTGAAAAGAGAAATGCTTATGTGATAGTTCTTGAGATCAACAGTTTGTTTTAAGTCATGAAAAAACAAAAAACAAATAATTAAAAATTGTTGCATGATCGGCTACTTCAAGAATTTACGACTTACAACCTACTGTTATTCTCATAGTGGCCTAAAGGCTATTTTGCTAGCAAAAGTTGTTGTGAAAAAAAAAATCTGGTCGGTCATTATGAAAAAATTCAAATGGTCCTTGTATGCCAAATCTTTTGCAATTAAGATTGATAAATTGTAATTGTCTTGTTTAAATGCCAAAAGGAAACCGTTGTACAATCTCATTTTGATTTTATGAAAAATTGATCCAATGATCCTTT
Organism: Eucalyptus guilfoylei; assembly: GCA_016097605.1. Lineage (NCBI taxonomy): Eukaryota > Viridiplantae > Streptophyta > Magnoliopsida > Myrtales > Myrtaceae > Eucalyptus > Eucalyptus guilfoylei. The sequence continues at coordinate 5,302,327 of CM027866.1, forward strand.
TTAAATAACTTTTATGGTAGCTTTCAATATCTCTAGAATTATTTATAAGTTCTATGCCAAATCTTTTGCAATTAGAAATCCAGCAATCATTATGCTAAAGGAAACCGCCGCACCATCTCATTTTGATTTTGTGAAAAAATTGATCAAATGATCCTTTTATGCCGAATCATTTGCAATGAGAGATTGATAAACCGTAATTGGCTTGCTTAAATGCTAAAAGGCAACCATTGCACAATCTCATTTTGATTTTGTGAAGAAATTGATCAAATGGTCTTTTTATGCCTAAACTTTTGCAATTAGAGATTGATCAATGGTAATTGGCTTGTTTAAATGCTAAAAGGAAACTATTGCACAATCTCATATTGATTTTGTAAAAAAATTGATCAAACGATCCAGAATAAATAGCTTTAATCATAGCTCTTAATATCACTAGAATTTATTTGTGAGTTCTATGCCAAATCTTTTGCAATTAGGGATCTGGCTGTCATTTTGTTAAAGGGAAACCCTTGCACAATCTTATTTTGATTTTGTGGAAAAATTTATCGAATGATCCTTTTATGCCTATTCTTTTGCAATGAAGATTGATAACCGGTAATTGGCTTGTTTAAATGCCAAAAGGAAACCATTGCACAATCTCATTTTGATTTTGTGAAAAAATTGATCAAAATGATCATTTTATGCCAAATCTTTTGCAATTAGAGATTGATAAACAGTAATTGGCTTGTTTAAATGCTAAAAGGTAACCATTGCTCAGAACCATAAGTGGACCATATCTAATTTAAGCCTGAGGATGTCAGTTTCACAAGAAACAAAAGGCTATTCAAGTATTATAATGAACTGACAATTATGCCCTTTCTTATAAAAGTTTACAAAAAGAATTTTATGTTAATTTACATTGTATTGTATATTTAAAAGTTTTGTACTGAGTTAAATAAAATTCTAATTGAGCGTGGTGTAAAGTTCGAAAAAAAAATCTGTAACAAGTTAAAAGTGAACATCATTCCAAGCAAATCCAAAGATGCTAATGAGAGAAAAAAATTAGACATTAATTATCACAAAGTTGTTTGCATTTTCTCTCATTTAATTAAGCTATGCATGAGATATTATACTTGATTTGTAGCTGATCGTATTTGGCAATTCTTATCCAAAAGTAATAAAGAAGAAATGGCAAATCTCATGCAAGAGTCAAAAGGAAAGAATTTTAAAGGTAATATGGAAATTCTTATCCCAGACTATAAATGAAGGAAAGAAAAAAGAGGTCATATAGCAATCCTTTTCCCATACTGACGTGACGTCTGCCAAAAAGGAAAAAAACAAAACTGATATCACAATTCTCCTCCCCAGAAAAGAAGAAGAAAAATAAAAGGTAAAAGATGGTTGCGGCAAGCTGGCAAGATTCGATATGCTCCATTCTCCATCTTTAAATATCTGAATGACGATGATATTGGAGCAATGTAGTTAATCTCACGTGACAATTTTTATACCAGTGTAAAAACGAAAGAATATAAAATGTAAGATGGAACGGAAAATGTGATATGGGAATTCTTATCCCAGACTATAAAAGAAGGAAAAAAAGAGAGAGCTAATATTGCAATTCTTTCCCATAGTGGCGTCTGCCACAAAGGAAACTTCGATAAATGGAAAAAAAAAAGGAAAAAATAATAATAATGTCGCAATTCCCGTCCCAAAGTAAAATGGAAGAAAAATAAAAGGTAATAGATCTGATACGCCCCATTCTTCATCTTTAAATAGCTTAATGGTTTTGATATCGAAGCAATTGACGCCACAATGAAGACATTAGCTACGCTCATATTTATTTGCTCCCTATTTGTAACTGGATGTGTCGGAAAAAGCATTTGGAAAAAGACCTATGTCGAGATGAAGAGCAATATGGCGGATGGAATTACTGTGAGAGTTCATTGCAAATCGAAGCAGGATGATCTCGGATTCCATGATATTACGACGACGAGGAGCTGGAGTTTCTCATTCACACCCAGTTTCTTTGGGAATACGTTGTTTTTTTTGTAGCTTTTCATGGCCCGGTCAATTTCATTTTTGACATATATTACCAAAAGAGGGACGAAATGCAATGCTCCACTTGTATGTGGAAGATTTCGCCCAATGGTCCTTGTTTGCTTGATAAGATTACCAGAGGTTTTGTTGGAAAAATATGGTTTCGAAATGGGTTGAACAATGAAATCGGATCGAGTAAAACAACTCGGACTTTGAGGCGTGATATCACTTTCTTTAAGAATTTATTTGCCCCACAACGTTACTGATGGTCACCGGCAAAAATTCTCCAGGATACAACAAAGTCTCAAATGAGAATACTAGACAGCAATTCTAGTATTTCTTCAGGTTCTCTCTAGGAAACAATCTAAAAATTGGCTGTAGTTTTTTTTTCAGAAAGAAGACTCGAAAATGACCACCCTTTTCCTTCCAAAAATTGACAAGTATATATATGAAACAATCTTGCAACTCTTCGTGAAAATTGCAAAAGAATGAACAGCACGTCATTTAGAAAAATTGTTCGAATAAGCAAATGCGACTCTTCGGAAGAAGTAGAAAACCGAACAATTGCAACCCTTCGGGAAAAGTTGCAAATCAAATAAGTAATTTTCCAAAGGTTGTCTTGAAAAGACACAAACAAAATTCGGAATAATAATTTTTAATTAATTTTAAAAAAAAATTCGAATTTTCATTTTATATTTCATTTCTGAAAATTCTCAAAATAAAAGGCAACCTTTGAATTGATTAATTTTTTTTAAAAAAAATAACAAAGGGATTAGTGCTAATTAAATCGAGGGCGAGGGCGCGCAGGCGCTCCAAGTGCTAAGTGCGCCAAATAATTGTGCAATTATACGCACACCCACATGCGGTAATGGTGGGATCTAACCTCACCCGATCATTCCTTTATTTATTCAAAGGAAATCCACACTTTTAAGCTGGCCCACTTCCTCCCATTTTTCTTATGTGGGACAAAGAAAAAAGCATTTATTTTGTTTTAACAAACAAAACTCCAACAGGTTTCACAAAATGTTCTCCTTGGAATCCTCCCTTCACAGATGGGGAGAAAACCTCTTACATGAATGTATGATGGAGAAAAATGATGTGGCGAATTGCCATGTCGTGATTTGGATGGAATAAGATCACCTTTATTAATTTTTTTTATCTCTTTTAATTTCCTCATCATTTCGATTTTGATTTGCAACTCTTTCTCTCTTCGTTTTGTCTCATTAATACATTGATTTGTTCTACGTTGGAATGTCTTTGCTTAGACACCCTTCTACTTTGGTTCAATTGTAACATGAACCCTGTAAATATACATAAAACCTTTCTTCCGATCACGAATCACGGTTCCTTAGCAGAAAACCTTTCTTTCGATCAACTCGACTGAAAGAAGAGGTATGAGATCGCAGTGGGATCGGCCAAGGGGCTTGCTTATCTTCACGAAGAGTGCTTGGAATGGGTTCTCCATTGTGACTTGAAGGCATAGAACATACTCCTCAATTCTGTTACCAACCAAAGGTGGCGGATTTTGGGCTCTCTAAGCTACTTAACAGAGAGGGCCTTAAGAATACAAGTTTCTCGAGAATCAGAGGAACAAGGGGTTACATGACTCCTGAATGGGTTTACAATATGCATCTGATCCAGTCTTGTGAATGCACAATTGATCTGGCACGGTTTAGATCAGTAAATATAAAGGTGCCATGAGCGCACGAGATGATACACTTCTTCTTAATAACAAATTATTGACTAGATAAAATAGATACAATTTGTAATTTCTGTTGACCCTCGAATTTTTGTCAACGTTTTAAATATCAATTTATTTTGCAAAAATATATAAAAAGGTAAAAAGAAAATAAAAATAAAAATAGAAATTCAAAAAAAAAATGAATGTAATAGAATGAAAAGTCGGGTCCAGTAGGCTTCCAATGAATTTTCGGCCCTTTCAAAAAGTTAAGCCCATCTTCCCAATTCATTTGTTCCTTTTGGCCCACTTTTTCCCCCTCTCCGTTGAGCCCATCTCTTTTAATGTTTTCATGGTCCATTACAGTTTAAAATAACGAAGAGAGACAAGAGCCCAGCCCAAAGTGATTTCTTCCTCTTTGCTTACATGATGAGCCAACGCCATGAAGAGGAAAAGAAAAAGAGGCGCGGGTAAGGAGAGGACGGCAACGAGCAAAGTGCGAAGGTGTGCCCGTGAGCGAGAGAGGAACAGCAAGCTGTGATGCAAGCAAAGCCAAGCCTTTTAGAAGGCTGAGCTGGCGTGAGGGATGTGGAGCCCTAACCGAAAAAGATTCGGAGAGAGGTGTGGGGACTGGGGAGCATGCGTTTTTGGGGGGGGAGGAGGCTTCGCAAAGAAGAAGAAGACCAGGTTGCAGCGAGGGAGGAGGGGCCAAAAGTTTTTCTTTGGCTGAAGAAGAGAGGATCGTTCGGCAGGAGAGGGCATCATTCAGCCATTAGAGAAAGAAAGAGAGCGGGGGCTTTTCTTTTTCTGGAAGCGCGGCTCCTAGTGTGGCCACCACGAAGAACGTTCCCTTGGGTTCAGTCCGTGTTCGTCCTTACGAGCGACGTTTCCCGGACTCTCCTCGCACCAGCTGGCCATTTTCTCGAGCTTCGCAGACGAACAAACAGCAGCTGCAATGCCGCTTCTGATCAGGTAAGCATCTCGGTCCCCCCAGACATCCTGTTTTTTCTTCATGCCGTTTGGGAATTAAGAACAGAAATTCCAATCCATAAGATTATGGTCTACTCTTGTGAAACGAGATATATTTGTGAGGGAAGATATTATTTGGAGTCTGATATATCATTTTTAGACCGAAAATCATATCAATCAAAGTGGGATCGGAGGCTTGTTCTTGTACTGCACGTCACCTATTTGATAAAATGCCTGAATGATATACTGAAATCCATGCTATCCGATCGGCGTTAGAAGTTTAGTTTAATGTTTCATTGTTCTTATATTGTTGAAGAACGTCTGACTTTCGTGTTTTTATTTTTTATTTTTTATTTTTTATGTGACGTGGAAACTAATCGTTTGTCATCGAGTTGGCCATGGATGAATACCTCGCGCGGAGACGCTGTTCCTTTAGCCGGAGAAGCCCACGGTTTAAAGCCGTTCGAGTCAGCATCTCTCTCTATTTTAATGTGCTTATTTGTTTGCCGAGATTGCTGGTGTAAGAGGTTTAGTTATGGTGAGATGTTTATTTTTTATGTTTTAATGATCGCCGGAATGGCCGACCGGAAGTGATGAACGCCGGTCGGTCGTGTTGGCCGGCGATGATTAGGACGGTGACTGGCGGCCAGATGGCGGTGGTGTCGAGTGTTTCCCGACGGCGGAGACGTAGCGGGAGTTCGGCCCCACTAAAGGAGGAGCCAGAAGTTGAAGAGGATGCCTGGTCGAAGAAGATGGGCAGAAAAAGACAAAATAGAGAGAGAAAAAAAAAAAAGGAGAGGAGAAAAGGAAAACAGGAAAAAAGGAACCGTCGAAAAATAAAAGGGCCAGGGGGTATTCTGTTGTGGGCTGGGCTCATTTCAAAATGCGGGCGGCAAAAGAGTTAAAAGGAAAAAAGTTCATGGCCTTTATAATTAATTCCGAGCGGGCTTTTAGCGTTAATGTTTTTAGCCCAAACCGATCCAATAGGGTTCGGGTTGGTTTACATGGGTCGGGTCCGAATCCCTTTTATATTAATAATAAATAAATAACTATTAAAAATTCTAAAAAATAAACAATATTAAATATTAAAATTTAAAAAAATTCGAAAATGAAAAATATTATCATTAAAGATTCAGAAAATGATAAAAAATTTTAAAAGCTTTAGGAAATAATAAAAATTTTAGAAAATTCGAAAATCAACAAAAAAATTATAAATTTTAGAAAATCATTAAAAATTTGAAAATTCAAAAATGATAAAGTTTTTAAAAAAAATTAAGAGGATCCTTTAGAACTAAAACCTAGAATTGGATTCTTTACCAAAAAAAAAAAAAAACCTAGAATTGGATGAGCCTTTACGGTTTTGTGATAGGGATTCTTGTTTTGCTTTATCTTGTTTTCTTTTTTAGGGATAATTTAGGATGCTTGCATATTCTCTATTATGATTATAATTGATTGCACTTTTCAATGTTGGGATGCTATTCCCTTGTTTTAGAATGGTTAAGATAATTCTTAGAATTTTCTTGATAGGTTGCCATGGCATTAATTGGCACATGATTAGGTTAAGAATCGAAAGGGTGTTAATCTTAGGGCTAACATAATCAAGTACCCGCATCCAAAATCTCTAGTTGCGTAAATACTAAGATATTCTCCTGTATCTTGATGGGTTTTTGGTCAAGCAAAAAAAGGGCTAGTCGCTACTCCTTAATCAAAATTTGCATAGGCTTAATTGATTAAAAATTTGAATGCTCGATATCGCGCGAGGTATAGGTTTTAAAAAGCTTGAGTCAATGGAAGGCCATCAGCTCGAAGTTGACAATACCCCTAAATATAACAAACTCACTCCCCTGCGAGAGGGGTTACATTGCAACAATTTCCTTTTTAGACATTGTTTTTTGAACATAAATATCTCCATACACTTCTTCATTCCTTTTCAACTGTGCTTTGCTATGAGCTAGTCTACTACCTAAACCAAAGTGGTTCACTTGGGTTAGGGAATTTGCCATCTAAAAATAGTTCAAACCTGTTGATACCAAAAGTTGATTTGGTTATCGATAGGCTTGTGCTTAGCATGAGAATGAGAATTATGTGGCATATTGTCGTCACCCGATCTCGCCGCCCTTGAATTCCTCAGAACTAATTTGTAAAATTCTGGGAAATTGAAGGTGTAGAAGTGAAATTGAGAGTGAGAGGGTTCTAGAAATAGGTGGTGGAGGTGAAGAACGGTGGCAAGGACCAGATCGGCCAATCCGCTGGGTGCGGTGTGACCGGTCGGACCGGTTCGGTCCGATTCGGCCGGATTTTGATCAGTTCTTGACCGGTTTGGTCTGGTTCCTATTGTTTTGTCCACTTGGGACCCCTGTGGGTCAAAAATTTATGCAATCTTACCCCTAAAGGACCAAATTGAAAATGAATTTTATCATTTTTATGAAGAAATTGACTAACTAATATACAATTAAGCTAATCAAACCTTATGAATGTGATCTAGGGGTCTTTTCTTGACATAATTGAATGATTGTCGTGGAAAACAATGAGTCGAAACCATGGGTGCTTTGAATTGGGCATAAAGGGCTAAAATGGTCAAATTTGCAATTCATTGGGAAAAATTGCAAATTAACTAAAATTAAACTCAATTAATGTCACAATTGCCCTATCTAATGAGCTACTCATAGGTAAGATCAGTTACCACATTCAAATTGAACTTGAATTGAAGTGCTCGAGCTTAGGTCAAAAATGGATCTAAGCCTAATATTAAAATTGGACCTAGATTTATGAAATTAAACCATAGCCATGAATGGGTCAATTTGAGTTTTGTCAATTGAAGCTTAATTTCTTGACTTTCTAATGCTTGGGAGGATTAAATTCTTCAAATTGATGAGTTTTTGTGTGAATTTCACAAAATCAATCTCAAATTTGGACTTATCTTAAAAAAATGAGTGAGAAACAATCGTTCATTCGCAAGTTATGTAGGATTGATTTTGGTCCCCTAATTAGGGCTCAAAACTGCAATTCGTATTTTGACTCGATAAATTGCGAAATTGAATACTCAAACAGATTTAAGATAGTCCTTAAACCAAATGTCAAAGAAGGAACTATACCTAATTATGACTAGAATAAAAGTAATTTTATTTTTGGCCGATTTAGAACTTAAAACTGAAAAATTCAGAATCAAGGTTCTTAATTAAATTTTGTGAAATTTTTGACACAAAAGTCAAATTGGCATTAGAAGAAATGTGTTTGTGCATTTTTTTTTTTAAATTTTTGGTCAAAGGTTTGACCAAAAAGCCAACCATTTAGTTGACGTTTATTAAAATCAAATCTTTGAATTTTCAAGAAATTGATTTGAAAAAAGTGAAATTAAAGCTAAATGGAATTTTATTGGTGTAAAAAGTCAATTTTTGACTCGGGGTTGACTTTTGGTCAAAGTCGAAAGTCAAATATTTGACTTTTCGAGTTTTTCTTGAAAATGAGTTAAAAATTGCTTAAAAATGATAATGCAGAAGAAAGAAAATAAAGACGACACTTTTTGATTGAGAGATACGGTTCCGTCACGATCAGAAACCTAAATCTCGATTTTTTTACTTTTTAATGATGCGTCGACTAAAAATCGTGTTTTTTTTTTTTTTTTTTTTGGTGCTGGAGGAACCATCTCAACCGATAGCCGAAGCGTAAACCCCAGGTGTTACTTAAGCGGGAGGACCCACCACCCCCGGAAGCACACTTAAGACACCAAGTAACTTCGCCAAAGCCTTTGCGTTGCAAATGTTTCGAACCTTTCACCTCTCTCACAAAGGTTCACTGAAGCCTACCCAGCGGAGCCACCATGGCCGGTGGTAAAAAAAAAATCAGGTGTTAACACATATGAGCACGGATAAGTAGCAGCCTCATACATAATGCATGAGCTTCACCTTATACAGTCATCAAGAAATACAATAGCTAACATACGGTGATCAATGAGGATATTCTTTAATATTATGTGTCTAGTTGTTGAAATATGATAATGAACAGTTGGTGGCTACCTATATGAGCACTAGTAGCAAGTTTTCATTGGAAGTATTTCAAATACTATTCAAATTACCAAGACGATGGGTATCGAGAATGCATGTTGTGGAGGGAGCTATTGCCATTCATACACCTTATCATGGAATGATCGTCAATAACTACAAAACCATCAACACACAATGAGGACTGTTATACAAAACATGGGCAAATGAAGCTTGTGGGAATGAAGGAGTATGGGTGAGGCCAATGGAAGTTACTTAGATAAACACAATCACTAAGCATAATCGAGAAGCAATTACTCCACCTTTGTTATAAGTGCCACCAGCTATCCAAAAAGAAACCCTCCGCATGAATCAAACAAAATATTATCTTTCAATTATCTTTACTTTCCTACGTTGTACTTTAAATTTCCTTAGCTATAGTTTCATATTCATGTTGTCGATTAGATTCTAACATGCATTTTTATCCCGATACCTCGTTGGTGATTGAATTTTAGCGTTGTATCTCAATATCCTCGATTTATGTTGTCGATTAATTCTAGCATAATTCAATATTGATCTTGTAACTTTTGGGCCTTTTCATTGATTCAATTTTGACAATGCATGGGATTGTATAGTGTCACGCCTCGATCCTCTGAGCGCGTGCTCATCCCTCTATGGTCGATTAAATAGCAACGTCCCAGGACGCGTCGCCGACCCATTCATTTTAATGCGCATGCAGAAGCGAATAAATAACTCCCTAGACAACAACGAGATGGGATAGAAAAGTAGGGCCATTTTTCACAAAACAATTTTTTTTTTTATAAACACATAGGTTTATACACAGAAGCCTACAAAAAGGATCAACTCTCAACAAAAAGGGAATTGTCTTATGACTAACTAGTCGACACGTTCGCCAATTCTTCGAACTCCACCTCCTAGATTCCGGACTCCGGTCCTCCACAGTTGTCAACTAAGGACCTAAAAATGTTATTCCACAACGAGGTGAGACGACGTCTCAGCAAGTTCGTCCTCTAAGCTCCGACTAGGAAGGAAATACGCCCCAAGGGTTGCCTAAACACAAATACGAGTTAGGGGACTTACCTTTGCCTCAGATCCTTCTTGCAAGTCAATACAATTTACATATTTAACCAACCATTTTGACACATCAAAGCATCAACTCAGATTGAGTTATCGATCAATCGACTTAGTTGATTTCATGTCATCAAGACATTTTCTCAGTCAATCAACTCAATACTATCTATCAAGTTCGACCACGTCAAGAACTGCTCACTTTAAACTGAAAATAGATAGTATAACTCACCCAAAGCTGATAATATAGTATACTGCTCACCCAAAGCTGACATATCCAAGCCCTCAGGCCGATATAGTATATTGATAATACTCACCAGAAGTTGCTAAGGTATACTGCTCACCTAAAGCTGACATATCAAAATCCGTAGATTGATATAGTATATCGGTATACTGCTCACCCAAAGCTGACATATCAAAGTCCGTAGATTGATATAGTATACCTATCATGATAAAGTATACTGCTCGCCCAAAACTGATATATCAAGGCCCGTAGGCTGATATAGTATACTTGTTCTTATCAATTGAAAGCCACCATTTTTATCATTGCCAATAAAAATAATTGTTTGTGAGTACGCGGTTGGCGTTAGCCAAAATACAATATTTTCCATTTCATAAATCCCACCATTTCCAATAGTCCATAAACACATTTTTGGCGCCGTAAACTGACACCAGTATTTTTTAATTAAATATTGAAAATAATAAATTTTGGGATAAATACCCTAAAATCACAATTCACACTCAATTTGACAAAATAGCAGTTAATTAAATAAATCAATCACACCATTGCAATCAGTACGAAATTCGATCAAGCTATTCGGTCTAATTTCCGAAAAATAATAATTAATTAAATATTTACAGAAATTAATTATTAAATACCAATAATGCTCACTTAGGCCGTAAAAGCCTAATTAAATACCGAGACAGGCCCAGAAAATTTCCAAACCTATCTAAATAAATACTACGGCCTATTTACATGCTAATTGCACTAATCTAACCACCTAACATGCATACACGATTAACTAATTTACTAATCCATTCTAACTAACCACCTAATTCAAGCTTAACTTAAACTAATCAACCCTTAATCGTAATTAGATCCTTAAGCGAGTGTTGTGACCTAAATTTTCAGGTGCACCACCTAAAATTAGGCTAATGGACTACTAAGTCTAACTTAGCTCGGGCTCTTCCAAGCCCATACCAATTCGCGAATTAGGTTCAAATTTCTTAACATATGAATGGATTTTATCTAGGAGTCGCTATTAATCAATTTATGGTACGTCGATTAGACACCTAAGTAAAATAATGGGAGGATTAATTTACTACTACGAACTAGAGACTTTGTATACGGGGACTTGGTTACACTAGACCTCTCTAATGCCCTTTCGGTACCACTTCTTTTATTTTCAAAAATGTTTTTAAATGCAGTTTGGATTGATTTTAAATCTATTTCCCTAACATGTGGGGTGATCATGCGGGTGCGCAAATCACCAATTTAACACGCAAGAAAACAAATAAAAAATGCAGGACTTACCTCGTAGCAACGAAAGCATCTGCGTTGTTAGATTAAAATTCACATCATCAATCCTAAATATGATTTCTAATTAACACGCAATTTCTTTTTTGTTTTCATTTAATTAATGATAATCATGCTTTATGCAATGGAATATAACTAAACGACCTAATTCTAATGACAGGCAAGTTCTAATTAAATGGACCTAGCAATAATCACTAAATGACATGCATTTCATGAATCTAATTCTATATGACATGCGATGACATTTTTTATTTTCTTTTTTCTTAAAAAAAATGAAATCTATCCTAGAGATTGAAACTAATTTATCCTAAGTCATTTCTTGCATTTTTTTTATGAAATTCGGAATTAGAAAAATATGAAAATTATCTAACTAAATTAAGATTCTATCCAACTTAATATTAATGATTAGCTTAGCTTAAACCCTAATTTAAACCAATTATTATCATTACATAACAATCTCTAACCCAAGATGCAGTTTATCTAAATCAATCTAAATTTAAAATGAAATATGCAATTTTATTATGATGTGTAATGACATATAAAGGATGCCCTAATTCTACATGACATAATATTGATTTTTTTTTTAGTTTTTTTAATTAATTTCGATTTTTTTAAATGTCATATAATTAAACATGCAATTTAAGCTAATGAAACAAAAACCTAACATCCTAAATTTATGTTTTGTTTTTTCTTCTTTTTTTGACAATTCATGATAAATAAAATGTTTAATTTAAATATGCAAATAACCCTAAAGCATGCAATATCCTAACTCAAACACATTTCAAGATAAATAAAACAATCAAGCCAAGATAGACCATTCAAAATCGCCAAAAGTATCATACATTGTTCTGATCAAGGGATAACATTTCGCTAATAAAATTGATAAATTGATCTTAAGTCTTAAAGATCAAAATATCAATTTTATTCCTGCTTGATTAATTATTTCATCTAAAGCCTTATAGATGAAATAAAAAACCTAGGCGCAGTTGCGAATCAGGTAATATGACTGAATTTCCAATTATGCATAGGGAAATATTTCAAATAAGGAAACAAAATAAAAATATAATAATAATGACAAAAGAATAAAATAAAAATAAAATAAAAATAAGAAATCTACCTAATTGGGATTTTATGCTCCTAAGCTAGGGTTAGCGAACGATGGCTTGGTGGGTCACGGGAGCGTTGGTTCGCCGTCGGTCGGAGCTCCGGTGAAGGTCTGGCAGCGAGCAGCGAGGGAGGTGCAACAGCGGGCAGGGGCGGAGCAGCTTTGGTTGTAGTGTCGAGTCAATGGTCTTCAGCTCTGCGCAGCGTTGGCGCGGCGAGTAGGGACGTCGGGTCATAGGGCTTCGGCTCCGAGTAGCAGGGAGTCGAGTTGCGGGGCTTCGGGGAGAGGAAGACACAGCAGCGGGGACAATGGCGACCGGCTCGGACCGCTGCAGACAGAGGCACGCAGTAGTGGTAGTACTCGAGCAAGCTACTGATGGTCGAGCATGGGTGTCGCAGTAGAGGGAGGTCGGCGTTAGGCAGTGGCTTTGCGAGTTGGGGATGTCGAGGCAAAGGTACAGGCGCGAGATCTGCTGCCGAGGGGTGCTGGTGTCGGCGTGATGGAGCAGGTGGGCTGAGGCGGAGCGGCGGGAGGAGGCGTGATGGCGGAGCGTGGGCAGGCGGGGTAGACGAGTCTACTATCGACATTAGGGTTCGAGATCAGGGGGACGGTTGGCGTCGACATTAGGGTTCGAGATCTGCGGTGCGAGCGTGGCAACAGTGGCTTCTGGTGTCATGGAGGGCTCAGGCACGGCTGCTGGCGTTAGGCAGCGGCAGATTTACAGGGGCAAGGGCGATTGCGACGCAGTTTTGGGCGGTTGGAGGTGTAGAATCGTCGCGGGTTGGTGCGAGCAGCTGGCGGCAGGCTCGATGGTTGCTGTTGTGTGGCGGAACAGGGGCGTCGAGCCGGCGAGGAAGGCCCGAGATCTACTACAGAGGCGGGTGTCGCAAGGTGGAACAGAAGCGGGTCACAATTGGGCGATCGCGGACGACTGGAGGAGTGGCGGTGGTTGGCGAGACGAATAGCGGTGTCGCGCGGTGGCCGGCGCGACAGAAGTCCAGTTGCTGGTGTGCTGGCGAGGAGCAGTAAAGGGGCGTGACAAATCGGGCAGCAAGTCTAGAGGAAGAGGATGAACAGTAAACATCCCATCACTTTGTACTTTTTTTGCTCTTTCTTTTCCTTGTGTCTCTCTCAAGCTTTTTTTTTTCTCTCGAAGACCCACGGAGGCTTCCTCTCTCTCTTGCTTTTTCTTTTTAACCTTAAGCTTTTCCTTTTCCTCCCTTTTTGAGTTTTTGACTTTTTTTGTGTTCTTTTTGTTCGACGAAGAGAAGCCCCTGCGGTCGTATGAGCACAATACCTTATATAAGAGGGGAAATTAAATTTTGGTAAAATATTTCACTTCCAATTTCGTTCGTGCATAATCCCCTAAAAATATCATTGAAATATACATACTCGCGCAATATTCTCTTTTGCATTTTCTGCATATTCCATCCAAAAAATTTCCTTTCTGCTCAAAATACATCCCCCAGTGTATATTACCTGGATACGTGAAAAATCTAAACGAAATATGTGAAAAATCCTTCCCTCACCGGTGGTATAAAAATAAAATAAAACAGAACAAAATGACATAAATGTTCCTAAACTATATGCCATGTGATTTTTAAATTTTTAAATATTTTATTTTGGTAAAAATTAACCCTAAAAATTATGCAAAAATTTAGGTGTTAACAGCTGCCCCTTTTTGAAGGTGAGCTCACAGAGATTGCCTTCAAAGATAAATTGAGACCTAAATTTTGGTCATGCACATGCAATGAATGATTTTTTGTTGGAAAATGAATTCCATTTTCAAATGCAATTTATATGATGCATGGAAGTGCTAATGCAAATGATAAATTAATCTATATGGAATAACTTACCTTCGGGGAGGATAGAGTAATTCGAGATAGTGGGTGTTACATGTTCAGGACCCATACCATTCTACGGTCGCCTAGAATAGTAACATGGCTTTGCAAAGAGACTGCTTTCCCAGAACCTGTACCATTCTACGGTCGCCCAATATGACAGTGTTTTGTAAGAAATTGCTCTCCTAGGACCCGTACCATTCTACGGTCGCCTAGTATGGCAGAAAGGTTTTGTAAGAAATGCTTTCTCAAGACCCATATCATTCTACGGTCGCCTAGTATGGCAAAAAGGTTTTGTAAGTAACTGCTTTCCCAAGACCCGTACTATTCTATGGTCGCCCAGAATGGCAGTGTTTGATTGTGTCTAGGACTCGTACCATTTTACGGTCGCCTAAACGAGGATTCGCCTTCTAGGACCCGTACCATTTTACGGTCGCCTGAATAGGGAAATAGGTGTTGTTTAGGACTCGTACCATTCTACGGTCGCCTGAATGGGGAAATTGCTTTTCCAAGACCCGTACCATTCTACGGTTGCCTGTTAGAGCAATAAATGTTGTCTAAGACCCGTACCATTCTATGGTCGCCTAAACTGAGGTTTTGCTTGGCTAAGACCCGTACCATTCTATGGTCGTCCAGCCTTGCAACAGAGATCATTTGACCAAGAGTCGAACCGTTCTTCGGTCGCCTTAATTAGATTGAATTTGGAGAAAAATCTTTGGGGGACAACTCAATCGAGTGTCAATGTAAAGGACTCTAGGCTACGAAAGCACGCCAGATCGATAAAAGAAAACCGGGATACGGAAGCACGTCGGTTCGATAAAAGGGAACCTGGGCTATGAAAGCACGCCAGGTCAATATAAATGGACACCGGGCTATGGAAGCACGCCGGGTCAATATAAAGGACACTAGGCTACGGAAGCACGCCGGGTCGATTAAAAGGGACATCGGGCTATAGAAGCACACCGAGTCGATGGAGGGGACTCTATGCTATGAAAGCACGCTAGGTCGATGGACACCGGGCTAGGGAAGCACGCTGGGTCGATGAGAGGGATAGCTTGACCGAGTCAAGTGTCGATGTATTTGAGAGAGAATACCTGCACAATGACAAGTATTTAGAGTATGGGTAGAGATATACTTACCTGGTGATATCTCTGATTCTTAGGGATATGTCTTTTGGAATGTAGATATCCTGTGGAGGTCTCTCATCTCCTGGTAGAAATAGATTTTGGAACATTAAGGATGCACCTTGAATGTTCGTGAAGGTTTCTCATCTCCTAACATCATGAGGCATTTTGAACATTACCTGTTCAGACAAGATTAGAGCAAAAGTGCATTCACAAAAGAAATAAGCAATTAATGTTATTCTGGAATGCATACTTCAAAATCCACTGAAGTTTTTATCAATTCAATCAGAGTTTATGCATAACGACTTTGCCATATTTGCATCACCCAAATTTCCATAGGAGAGAATTGTTGTTCAAGACAATGACATGAATTTCTTAAGAATATTAAATGAGAGACTTTCAGTTAGAAAGGACTTTCACTCACTCTCATTCAAAAGGCCTATTTTAGGAGAATCACTCCATCTCACCATCATATCGACATGGGTCCGAGTATTCTCGCAAGCAGTACGACATTACCAATCTAAGAGGTCTTTAATAGGGAGCGTAATATGGGTTTGGTCAATGGCTTAACAAAGGGACTCCTTAAGTCAAGGCAATTAAAAGAAAAATTCTGTATTCATCTCCGGGTTTACAAGTCAAGAACCTTACAAAATGAGAAAGAAATAATCTTGCTCACACTTATTCGAGCAATGCTTAAAAACATAAGAATTCCCATGTTAGTTCAAGTGCCCTAATCAGAAAAGACTTTGTAAGAGACGTAATATAGGCTTGGTTTATGGGTTGAGAAACGAAAGGATCGTTAGGCTCAAAAGTGTTTAAGGGGGTCAGAATTGGTGATCATCTTGACATTACCACCAGTTTTCTTTTTCACCTTCGGGGATTGCCTTCATGAAGTGCCCCATTGATTGTAAAAACTCAGCATTTGAGTTCTTTGAGTATTGCTCCATTCTTGCAATTGACAGTCTATCTTGACTCTTTTTTCATCTATGGGCATTAGCCTTACTTTTACCAGGCACACCGCTTTTTCATGCCCCTAGTTCTTATTCATTTTTTTCTTCACTTTTTTTTTTCATGGGCATTGACCTTGCTTTTACTAGGCACACTACTTTTTCATGCCCCTTGGTTATATTTTGATTTCAATTCTTGCGCATAATGCATGCGTCAAGCAATTACACTTTGAATGACACTCAAACTTTCAATGGTCTTAATCTACCTTTTGCCTTGCCCCAGTGTGGGGGATGATCACCAACTGGGTTTAAAGAAATGAAATTGCAGGCTCAAGTAGACTATACAAAGGATATAACTGTATAGGATAGAGAAAGAAATGCTCTTCATCATCCTAAGGCACTTAAATTACCATATGAATTCAATGTAATGGCACAATTTGAAGATTGATGCAAGTGAAAGCAAGAAAATTTCTATTCATTTTCCTCACCTCATGATGCCATCTTACTTTCAATTTGCCCCGATGTGGGTGGTTCTTAACAGGGGTAATTTGAAAGGATTTCCATAAATTTATGGAGCTCAAAGGGTTAAGCAATGGATCATATGTTGTGTTTGGGATAGAGAAATAAAGTGCCCCTCATTATTTCGGTCATCGTACTTTTTGCGAGAAAACTCTTTACCTTGCAGATATGGAACTTCTTACACTCATCTCACAAGTATATAAGTAGGGGATTGTGTATAGGATAAGGTTTGCCATTCATCATCCTGACACGTCTCATTTTGCATTCTTGAGCATTTGACATCACTCCATTGAATTGTCCATCTTGACAAATCTCCACATGAAATTGGTAAGCTAAATAGGTAAAATTACTATCAAAATTCTCTTTTGAAAAGAGTTCGACAATTTAAGCATAAGAAGCTTTTATTACTTCAAACAGACAATTTACCACTCAAAAATTGTTTTCATAAGCACGATTTTGGCCATTCATTCAAAGAATTGTCCCACGAAGGCACCATATCAGTAGTGGGTGTTCTTGGATTGCCCCTATCAATCAAGACTGAAAATCCGATTTTTGATTTGATGAATACTCAATTACTGCTTTTGCCCCCACACAAAACAACGTGCATGAATAGGATACTATGCAATATCAAAGTAAATTCAAATTGCACATGGAATATCCATTTTGGTTTGGGTGGAGTTTTTGTCTCAGTTGGGTCATTACCAAATTCTGTCATGCCCCCAATTTGTCATCTGCAAGGAAAAGAACAAAGTGTCAATTCCCAAAATTAATTATGCTCAAGGGCGAGACATACCTCTTTCACCAGAGGACGATGATCCTCTTTTACTTGCCCCTCATTTTGTTAAATCTTTAGAATTGTGTTCTCAAACTTGTTGAGTAACAATTGGGCCAATTGATCTATCATTGCAACCTAATGTGCCTTTTTTGTATGATCTCTCATCAGGCCAAGAAAGTTATGTTCCTCCTTGATCTTATGATGCGAACCCTCCAGGACAGAGATTCTTCCCTCCAGATATGTCACTAGTCTCTTCATGGTGGCATTAAATTCAGCTACCTCGGGAAAATGAGATGGTTCAAAAATCTTCTTGGCTCTCTTTTTCAAGTCACAATTTCTCATTTGTTTTGATCCGTCATTTTAGCTCTTGGCTGTGTATGGATGGGTGAGCAAGATCGCTCCATGATCACCTAATTCAAATGAATGGGAACATGTAAGCATGAGGTGTAAATAGACAACCAATCCATGACAATGATCTAATCAATTTTTCATTTATTCATGAAAAGTTTGCACAAGAGGGGAATAAAAATAGACACCCTAGCAATAACCAAATTTCCTAAACATGAACTAGGAAAAGCCAAAATTTGAAACTTCCTAATAAGAACTAAAAGACAGGAACTGAAAACAAATTCTCCAAAGTTTTGCTTTTGTTATTTTTCAAATGATTCATTGCATGGCAATTTCCTCATTTCATTTATGATTGACAAAGGAGTTAGATCAAATGACTAACCTAGATTGTCATGGACGGACCAAAAGTATGACAAAGCAATTAAATTGCATAGTATAGGAATAGAAGACTTACTTCACCAAGGAGAATCAATGGCAATCATATAGACAAGCACAAGAAATGTGGAGTTCGATTTCTACTCTAGATAGGCTTAGCAAAGTGAAGTTAGCAGGGTGGGATGACTAGTTGCAGCCTCGCATACTAAGTCAAGTCCTCCTAACTTCGGCTTAGTCAAGAATGATATCCCATCGCGACGCAGTCTCGCAGGCAGAGATAAACATTCTTGACACCAAGAAAGAATGAGAATCATGCTTTATGCAATGCAATATAATTAAATGACCTAATTCTAATGACAGGCAAGTTCTAATTAAATGGATCTAGCAACAATCACTAAATGACATGCATTTTATGAATCTAATTCTATATGACATGCGATGACATTTGTTATTTTCTTTTTTCTTAAATAAAATGAAATCCATCCTAGAGATTGAAACTAATTTATCCTAAGTCATTTCTTGCATTTTTTTTTATGAAATTCGGAATTAGAAAATTATGAAAATTATCTAGCTAAATTAAGATTCTATCAACTTAATATTAAGGATTAGCTTAGCCTAAACCCTAATTTAAACCAAGATATTATCTAAACATAGTAATCTCTAACCCAAGATGCAGTTTATCTAAATCAATCTAAATTTAAAATGAAATATGCAATTTTATTCTGATGTGCAATGACATACAAATGATGCCCTAATTCTACATGACATAATATTGATTTTTGTTTTGTTTTTTATTAATAATTAATTTCGAATTTTTTTTAAAAAAATGTCATATAATTAAACATGCAATTTAAGCTAATGAAACAAAAGTCTAACATCCTATATTTATGTTTTTTTTTTTGACAATTCATGATAAATAAAATGCTTAATCTAAATATGCAAATAACCCTTAAGCATGCAATATCCTAACTCAAACACATTTCAAGATAAATAAAGCAATCAAGCCAAGACAGACCATTCAAAATCGCCAAAAGTATCATACATTGTTTTGATCAAGGGATAACATTTCGCTAATAAAATCGATAAATTGATCTTAAGCCTAAAAGATCAAAATATCAATTTTATTCCTGCTTGATTAATTATTTCATCTAAAACCTTATAGATGAAATAAAAAAACCTAGGCGTGATTGTGAATCAGGTAATATGACTGAATTTCCAATTATGCATAGGGAAATATTTCAAATAAGGAAACAAAATAAAAATATAATAATAATGACAAAGAAATAAAATAAAAATAAGAAATCTACCTAATTGGGATTTTATGCTCCTAAACTAGGGTTAGCAAACGATGGCTTGGTGGGTCGCCGGAGCGTAAGTTTGCCGTTGGTCAGAGCTTCGACGAAGATCCGGCAGCGTGCGGTGAGGGAGGTGCAGTAGTGGGCAGGGGCGGAGCAACTTGGGTTGCAGTGTCGGGTCACTGGTCTTCAGCTTCGCGCAGCGTCGGCATGGTGAGCAGGGACGTCGAGTCGTAGGGCTTTGGCTCCGAGCAACAAGGCGTTGAGTTGCGGGGCTTCGGGGAGAGGAAGACATGGCAGCGGGGACAATGGCGATCGGCTCGGACCGTTGCGGACAGAGGCACGCAGTAGTGGTAGTACTCGAGCAAGCTACTTATGGTCGAGCATGGGTGTCGCAGCAGAGGGAGGCCGGCACTGGGCAATGGTTTCGCGAGTTGGGGACGCTGAGGCAGAGGTGTAGGCGTGAGATCCGCTATCGAGGGGTGCTGGTGTCGGCGCAATGGAGCAGGTGGGCTGAGGCGGAGCAGTGGGAGGAGGCGCGATGGCTGAGCGTAGGTAGGCGCGGTAGACGAGTCTGCTGCGGCGTCAGGGGGACGGTCGGCGTTGACACCAGGGTTCGGGATTTGCGGTGCGGGTGAGGCAACAGTGGCTTCTGGTGTCACGGAGGGCTCAGGCACGGCTGCTGGCATCGGGCAGCGGCAGATTTACAGGGGCAAGGGCGATTGCGACGGAGTTTTAGGCGGTTGGAGGTGTCGAATCGTCGCGGGTTGGTGCGAGCAGCCGGCGGCGGGCTCGATGGTCGCTGTGGTGTGGCGGAATAAGGGCGTCGATCGGCGAGGAAGGCCCGAGATCTGTTACAGAGGCGGGTGTCGCAGGGTGGAACAGAAGTGGGTCACAACTGGGCGATCGCAAACAACTGGAGGAGCGGCGGTGGTTGGCGAGACGAACAGCGGTGCCGCGCGGTGGCCGGCGCGACGGAAATTCGGCTGCTGGTGTGCCGACTAGGAGTAGCAAAGGGGCGTGACAAATCGGGCAACAAGTCTAGAGGAAGAGGATGAACAATAAACATCCCATCACTTTGTACTTTTTCTGCTCTTTCCTTTCCTTGTGTCTCTCTCAAGCTTTTTTTTTTTCTCTCTTGAAGACCCACGGACGGCTTCCTCTCTCTTGCTTTTTCTTTTTTACCTTAAGCTTTTCCTTTTCCTTCCTTTTTGACTTTTTGACTTTTTTTTGTGTTCTTTTTGTTCAACGAAGAGAAGCCCCCCACGGTCGTATGAGCACAATACCTTATATAAGAGGGGAAATTAAATTTTGGTAAAATATTTCACTTCCAATTTCGCTCGTGCATAATCCCCTAAATATATCGTTGAAATATACATACTCGCGCAATATTCTCTTTTGCATTTTCCGCATATTCCATCCAAAAGATTTCCTTCTTGCTCAAAATACATCCCCTAGTGTATATTACCTGAATATGTGAAAAATTTGAACGAAATATGTGAAAAATCCTTCCCTCACTTGGTGGTCTAAAAATAAAATAAAAAAAAACAAAATGACATAAATGTTCCTAAACTATATGCCATGTGATTTTTAAATTTTTAAATTTTTTATTTTGGTAAAAATTAAACCTAAAAATTATGCAAAAATTTAGGTGTCAACAGCGAGTTTAAGTGAGTAAACTCACTTGATTAATGAATCGATTGAACCATAACGATGGCGAGGAGGAGACGGGCCAAAAACTCCGAAGCGGGTGCACTAAGCGAGGTCCTGAAGGGCATCAAAATGGGCCAAACAATGCAAGGGAGACCCACGGGCTTCGGTTCTGTGGTAGAGCCGAAGAAGTTGCTTGGTTGGCTTGAAGCGACGGGGATGAACAGCGGGGACTGCAACAGCTTGGATGGGCATGCAAGCAGGCAGACGGCGGCTCTGGTGACCACGACAGTGACGTACGGTGGCCTGGTGACTCCGGGCATTTGCGAGCAGTAGCGAAACAAGTAGCTGGAGACGCGGGACAGGCAGGACGATCGCGGGTAGCGTGCAGGCGAGCTAACGGTTGCGAGGGGTGGTCCGACAATTGGACGGATGGCTCGACAGCAAGGGGCTGAAGCTCAGTTTCTTCTTGGTCTTTGGAACTTCGAGAGGTTTGGAAATGGAGGGTGGACGTCGACGGTGAGGGGGGAGAGAGGAAGGGGGACAACAACTTGGAGGGGGGCCACCTTGGTCTTCAACTTCATCTCCTTATCTCCTTGACTTGGCCCCACCATGCAAGGCTGGCTTCCTTAGCAAATTGCAGCCCTTAAAGCTTCCTCTAGAAGCCTTGGAAGTGGTCCAAAAGTCAAGAACCAAGGGGCATACGAATTTTATGCAATTTTCCCTCAATTCCTCTCCAATTCCTTCTTGAATCAAATCAATTCGGCCTCTATAAATTCCACCATTGTATCATCGATCAAATTGGCATTTTTTTTTTTATCTCCATTAGAACCAACTTGCATCCCAATTTTGTGATAAAAAACGGTCATCTGAATTCCCCGGTCGAAAACGGCCCTATATTGACTTTTTCTGTCAAAACCTCGGTTTATAGAAAAACCTTCGGAGGGTGAGTCGACGTTCTTAAAATGACTTGTGACATGACAGAACTTTCAATTTCTGAAATCGGATTTAAATTCGCGGTTAATTTCAATCTGGTGCGATTCTATCGTGACCTAGGCTACCGGGTAGCTTTTAGAAATTTTTAGTGCAAATGACCCGTGATCGATTTTCATTGAGCCACAACGAACCTCTTCGACATATTGGCGACTCTCGACGATTGTGAAAATCTCAAAATTTCAAATACGGGCACAAGGTACCAAAATGACAGAAAAATCAGTTTAGTGCCGATTGATGAGAATTTTGCAACTTAGTGGAATCACCCATGTTTAGCCATACATCTCAGTCGAACCGACCTATCTCTGATCTCTAATCGATTTTTAACTGTGCCGTAATGATCTCTGCAGATGAGCACAGTCGAGTAGTCGATTTCTTGTTGAATTCCCAAGTCTATTGCATTAAAATCCCTTAATGACTTCATCAGATAATCTAGTTATCTCACAAGGGATCAGCTCTGAGAATAACACTATAGGTGCGTCGATGAAAGGCCCGATTTATTCAATTGAAAATATGATTGAAATTCCAGGATGTCACATATAGTGTTATTTGGATTAAAGAAGTTCGACTCCTCTTTGTATGAGACATCTTGTGTCTAGAGTTGGCTTAAAACCCTTGTCCCTTTTATAAAATCGAAGAATGATTTTCAGTGAAAGATATTTCATTATGACAAGAAATTTGGAAAGTGTTGTCTGATTTTAGTTACCCAGAGTATGGTTACAGTTCCAGGGTTTCAAGGATGCTCAAAAAAGTTTGATCCAATTTTCATTAATGATTACTCTGCCGTCCGATCTCTAATTGACTTGAATGTTGATATATTAGAAGTTAGAGACATTCCGATAACATTGGAGACGGGACTTCAATTTCAAGGGATCATACAAGCGTCAATCGAGCAAAACCCATTTATGAAGTTAGGAAGACATCCCGGCCAGTTTTAGTCAAGTTTGGCCAGACTCTGTTAAATTATTGACTTTTTGGATATATGTCGAAATTTGAGATGTCTATTATTAGAATTGGACTATATTTTCTTCTATTTTCTCTAGTCATACCTTTCCTTGTAGGTTATAAATATGAACGTTGCTCATTTTAATTGTTAGCTAATTTTCATGTTAGTGATGTCCATATTTATACCCAACAAATTAGAGATTTGCTTGGAAGAGTAGAAATATTATATAATCTTTATATATTTATACTTTAATCAATTTAATGCAAGGATTTTGGTAGATCCATGAAGAAAATTGCTGATTATGGCACAAACATTGTGAATTAATTGTTTAGTGTGCTGAAGTGGATGCTTAGTGAAAAAAAAATTATAAATGTCAAAACTTTTATATGCAATTCAATTTAGTGTTATAGCTTTTAGGTCGCTCATTTAAATTCCTCAACTTTCAAAGTGTCATCACATAATTTACACTAACAAATTTTATTGCCGAAAAAGGTGATGTGGCATTATTTTTATGATAAGTATGCTCCTCCATGGCTCTTCTACATAATTAACAATATAATGTGGCAAATGGGTGTGGAAATTGTAATATTCGATTGAGAAGGATAGGGCCTGAAAAAAAAAAACAAGATAGATAAAATGTTGAAAAGTCAAAAAAAGGAAAAGGATGTTCAACTCCTTTGAAGACTAAGAGCCTGCCTAGAAAAAGGAGAGAGAAAAGATAAAAATAAAAATAAAAAGAAAAGAGAGGAAGGGAAATAAAAAGGAAAAAATGGGGAAAAGGTAAAGAATGAATTTAATCATAGAACGTTTCTGGAATTGAGGAATCAGGATGAGTCATTCTTTAGACAGAAATTCAGGATTCGATGGCTCAAGGAAAGTGACCGGAATACCAAATTATTTCACCATTATGTTATTAGGAGACAGCTAAGGAACATGATTCTCTCTGTTATGGACTCTACTGGTTCTACTATCTCGGACCCAAGCTTGGTCCACCATACCTTCGTTTCTCATTTTCAAGAGTTTTTGGCACCACACCCCTTGTCTTCTAGACCCTCATTACTGGATCTTCGAGAGGTTATACGATGCCCTCTTAATGAGGAACAGGTTAGTTCTCTATCTCGTCCTTTCTTTGACTCGGAAATTCAGGAAACTATGTTCTCCCTTGCTCGGGGGAAGGCTCCAGGATCAGACGGTTTTGGTGTTGAGTTCTTCAAGCATAATTGGGAGATAGTTGGACCTTTGGTCACTGAAGCGGTCAAGGATTTCCTTACAACGAGGAGACTTCTCAAGGAAATCAACAATACCATCCTAGTAATGATCCCGAAAGTTCCTAATGCTACATCTGTTAATGATTACAAGCCTATTGCCTGCTGTAATACTATTTACAAATGCATTACAAAGCTTTTGGCTAATCGACTTGCTGCAGTCCTTAATGTTATTATCTGCCCTTATCAAAATGCTTTCGTCAAAGGTAGGAGAATTAGAGACAACATTCTTATTGCCCAAGAGTTATTTGCTGGCTTTCATCTTGATCCTTATGTGCCCAAGTGTGCGGTCAAGGTGGACTTTCAGAAAGCCTACGACACGGTAGACTAGGATTTTTTGGAGCTGGTTCTTCAAGCCTTCGGTTTCCCAGATCATTTTGTTAGGATCATTATGGTATGTGTTCGTACTCCTAAATTTTCCATTTCGTTGAATGGAGAACTTCATGGTTTCTTCCTTAGTGGCCGAGGTCTTCGCCAGGGGGATCCGATCTCTTCTTACCTCTTTACCTTAATAATGGAGGTTTTTTTCGGGATACTTAGTGTTCGCACTAGGCAACCGGGTTTCAAATTCTTTTGGAGATGCAAGGCTTTGAGTCTTTCACACCTCTTCTTTGTGGATGATGTCTTTCTATTTTGCGAAGCTGACTTGATTTCCACCTCACTCTTAAAGGAGCGGTTAGATACCTTCTCTTCGTGGAGTAGACTCAAGCCTAATTCTAATAAGAGTGAGATATTTCTTGCTGGAGGAGCGGTAGATTTGCGCAGAGAGATTCTCCTGGTGTTTGGTTTTCAGGAGGGGTCTTTGCTGGTGCGGTATCTTGGAGTTCCTATTATCTCCTCCCGGCTTGGCAAGGTGGACTACATTTCCCTTATGGATCGCATTACTACAAGAGTCCAGTCTTGGACTCAGCGTTTCCTTTCGTTTGCTGGGCGTCTTCAGCTTATAAAATCAATTCTTCATGCAATCCAAGCTTACTGGGCTAGTGTCTTTATCATCCCTGTTGCAGTGTTAGATCGTATTGAACAAATTTTGAGACAGTTTCTTTGGAAGGGTCCTGGCCTAGAAAGGGGTGGTGCTAAGGTTTCTTGGGATGATGTTTGCTATCCAAAGGAGGAAGGAGGGCTAGGCATTCGTAGTATGAAAGATTGTAACAAGGCAGCAATGCTGAAACACATATGGATCCTATTTACGGATAAGGAATCCTTGTAGTGTAGGTGGATCCACTCGACCTTCCTTAAAAGGAAGAGTTTTTGGGTGATTCAGCAACCCACCTGCTGCTCTTGGGCGTGGAAGCGAGTTCTCCACCTTAGGACTGATTTTCGGTTATCTTTTCTATGGAAGTTAGGAGATGGCTGCTTTGTTTCCTTTTGGTTCGACCACTGGCACCCGAGAGGCCCCCTCAACTTGATGTTTTCTGACTCTTTCATCTACAGATCTGGCCTTTCTAGGCATGCGACGGTGGCTGATCTTTTTTCACCTGCTGGTCAGACCTTGCGAGAAGTTTTATAGTCTTGGGAACATCCCCTTCCCTTTCTAGTGCAGGCTCCTGATCGTCTTACTTGGCAAGGAAACACGTCTCGGTTATTCTCGGTTGCTTCGACTTGGCATCTCATCAGGAAAAAGAAGCCTCGGGTCGATTGGGCTTCGTTAGTCTGGAACAATGCTATAACTCCAAGATATCAGTTCATTCTTTGGCTTATAACCAGGAACCGTCCTCCTACACAGGCCTTACTCTTATCGCATGGCAAGATTGGGGATGCGGCGTGCCCCTTTTGCAAAGTAACTCCGGATTCTATTGATCATCTGTTTTTTCATTGTAGCATTACGGCTAGTTGTGCCTTCTCTTGGGCCGCTAGATGCAACCTCCCTTGGAGGAATGAGAATTGGGCTGACAACCTCTACTGGGCTATAAAGTTCCTATCCGGAAAGGACTTCTATCACTCTATCGCTCGGTTCTCTTTTGGGGCTCTTTGCCACCTTATTTGGAAATATAGGAATGAGATTCTCTTTAGGAACTATACCTTCACGCTTCTGGCCGTGAAGAACCACCTTATTAAAGTGGTTAAGGATAAGGCTTTAACCTTCTCGAATGTTGAAGACAACCCAAGAAACAGGAGACTTCAACGTAGCTGGGGGATAGACCCCTGCATTTTCTCTTCTACTCCAGCGCATCCATAATATTTCCAGGTTGGAGTGGTGGAGCAGAATGGCCACTGTTGTTTGTTTCGGTGCTAGCCTTGTTTCCTGCCGGTTGTCTCGTTCTTTCCATTTGGGTGATGACGTTTTGTTTGGTTTTGGCTGCGGTTGCCTTTGTTTGGCCAGCTGGTCGCCTTCTTTTGTTTTATGTCCTTTTTGGTTGTGGTTGTAGTTGTGCGGCTTAACCGCGTTTTGTGCCTTGTTGGCTTCCCTTCTTTGTTCTCTCGGCACCCTTCCACTCATTATGCCTCTGTTCATTATGAGTGTTTGCTTTGGTGCCGTTTTTGATGTATTTATTGGTTTCAGCTTAATATAATTACCTTTCACCAAAATAATAATAATAATAATAATTTACTAATACATGCCACGGTGGGCTCATCAAATCGAATTTATTTCGATTTGCAACGCTTAGTAAGGATTTAAGCCATTTATTCGTCTAATCATAGTAGTTTTCAAAATTATGGCACAATGTCAAAGTTATGTATTTGAATTGCAAGGCCTAATTTTTGAATTGTTCAACTAAGAAATTTCATAGGAATCATGAATTATGGTGTGGTAGAGCTGTGGAGTCTGATGAGAGTTGATTTAAAGTAGCAAGTTAGTTATAGAGAAATTTTTTGAGTTTTATGCTTAGACTCCTTATTGCGAATAGTTTTGAATAATTGTTTTGGATAAAGTTATTTATTGACGCATGGGAGTCATTTTGTCGATAATTAAGCATAATTAGTCAAGTCATTAGTTAAAAGTAGTGTTTAACTTGGTTTTGATGTCACTTATCATTCAATTGATAGAATTATGAGATTGTCAACTCGTATAATTATGTTGTTTGGTTTTAGGCATTCGAAGGCAAGTAGTGCTGATTTCTTCTTAGATTTTATAAAACCCAAGTCTTGAAATATATAAAACTAAAAAGAGAATATTTGTCACATAAAGTTGGATTGAGTGTTTACTACATTTTTGGGTTGTTGTGAGATGTTTTGTGTTGGGGCTAACAAGACAACCTAAAGAGGGGTAAATAAATTGAGTAAAAGATGATAATGCTAATGATCTTTTGTGGAATGTCAACCATGATGAATGTTGTTGATAACAAATAATGTAATCATGAGTGGTGCTAATAAATACATAAACATAATAAGGTATGTTGATAATAAAAAGATAGAAGATAGCACACTGAGTTTTATAGTGGTTTGGCTTTATCTCTAAGTCTACATCCACTCTCAAGACTAATAGCCATAATCAGACCAGAATCCACTAGTAATAAGCATTGCAAGTTACAGCCAGCTACTGTTGTTCCTATTACACGATAGATTACACTGTCGAGATGCAACCACTTGCACTCACACTTATACACTTGACTTTCTGCTACTACAACTCAATAGCACCATATAGAGAGATTATTAATACCATAGCTGCTATAGACAAATCCTAAACAAAGAAGAAGACTCAAGAACTATAGACTTGGTTTGTTTATTTCCACCCGACACCCAACCTTGCAACTTATCTTAGATTTAGTACATGCAGCATTTGAATCCTTAAATGAACATTTGTCATTCGTTTTCATGAAGTGGTATTACTATTGCTAGCGTCAGATCGGTTATCTAACGACTCTATCTAATAGTGGCGTTTTTCCTAGTCCAGTTAGACTACTCCAATTAATGTCTGTCTTTGACAAAGTTGCCATAAATGCTCTGATACATCTTTGGTGCTCATGATGCGAACTCCAAGCCTTTGTAATTGCTAGTTTCATCTCAATCAACATTCCCATAAGCTAAACTAATGGCCAAAACCTTCCGGGACTTGATATCTACATCATCCCTTACCCATAATCAAGAATGCATATTACCAATCGTCTGTTGATGCTGTTCACTATGTAGAATCACTTCCTATCAATCTTCCAACAATTATCGTGGCTTCACCAGCTTCCAAAAATTTCTAAAGGACATTAGAATTCCCGCTAATTTCTCGTATTCACTGATTTACCGAGCTAGTATCGAAAGATCTTCAAAGACACCAGCATCACCAATAATATTTTATCTTCACTAAACTCATTGGACTATCAACATTGACACCATCTTTTCATCTCATCTAAAGATAACTACTCCAGCCAACGATTTGCTGTCCCAATAGTGATCCGCTCATAGTCCTTCCAAACATATTGGCGATCATGATTTTAACAAGCTATTCACCTTCATAAGTGTGGTCCTTCCAAACTTCAATGAGGCTTGTTCACCATCACCAAAATCCATCCAAATGCTCACCTTATCTCGGTCCTTCCAAGCCATCACAAATATCCTCATTTTTCTCGGCTTGTTCACCCTCGATCAATGTCTTTCTAGCTTGTTCACCTTTGTAGAGTTCCTTCTAGCTTGTAGACATCTTCATGCCCAATACCTTGTTCACCTTAGATATTGACAGTGATCCTTTCATATTAGCAAAACATTCCCAATTATGGCAAACAATCAGGATCACACTTGATGGTAATTGTAACACCATTTGCATTGCATCTTATGTGTATATCACTTGGTGCTAGATCAACCAAGACACACATTAATAGCATTTTATTGTCTTTGTCATCTTCAAAACAACATATGGGACTTTGCCAACAATTTTATAAACTTTTCTCGAAAGGTTATGTGTACTACTTTGTGAATTTGATTTATGAAATCACTTCTGAAAAGATTTGAGAAATACTTTATGATAGAGGATTCTAACCAATGAAATGAGTTGCCAAAAATGACACTGAGACCCCTGGAGTGCCAAACGTTGGCACAAATGAACACTTAAGTGCCAAAATCGAAGCAAAATGGATCACTTAAGTGCTGGTAGAATTGGATATGGCATCATTTTCTTAGATAACCAAGTTCAAACAGAAGCAGGTTCCAAATTCTCAACTGCTTCGATGGGCTGAATGGTTCTCAAAATATTCTTTTGAGACCAAATACATTGTCGAAAAGAAAAACATGCTTGTTGAATTTTTTGTCAAGACTAAAAGCACCAGCAAAAATCAACATGTACATTATGAGGCATGCTTTTCATACTCTCCATCACAATGAGAAGTATAAGATTGAAAGGATACGAGATTGGCCAAGCTGGTGATATCCCTAGGAGATTGTGGAACAAATCCAGAATGACAACTTCACTGAAAATCTGGAAAATCTCATGTGGCAATGCCACATAGATTTGTTCAGACTCAATGGAGGTTCGATACTTTATCATTTTGGATTAAATTCGGACTATCCGTTCGTACATCCTCTAATCTGGAAGGAAGATGATTTCCCCGACCAACTTCGATGGTTATTATGGTACTTAACTAATAAGTACTTAATAGCTATTGAAATTCCAACCAGAAGATTCATTGCCAACCTCACTAGGATATTTGGACTCGGTAGAGGAAACATTGAAAAGGAGAGTGACAGAAATCTCTTAGAATTCCTTAATTGGTTTTATCCCCCTACTCACTGGAAATACCTTTTACAGAAAGAACTGAGAACCACATAACCAAACCCTGAGGTCTACATTATTTTGTTTTTTCGATGACCATGGGCTTTCAATTAAATAAACGGATAGCGCCACGACAATCAGCATAAAATTCCGGTCGTCGGCTATCCCTGCCTAATTTCCGAAAAATAAATAATTTCGAAAATTAATAAATAAATACTAAAAATTCAATTTAGGCCCGTAATGCCTCCTCGGGCCGAACGGATCGGGAAAAATCCCGAGATGCATTCAATAAATAGAAGTACGTCTCTACTTGCTAATTACACTAATCAACAGCTAACATGCATCATTAAGTTACTAATTAAATTATTCTGAACTAATCTAACCGCCTAATTGCACTTAATTAAATCTAATCAACCCTTAAGCATAATTAGGAAACTAAGCAAGGATTAGTGAGCAAAACTCACCTGATTACAGATCCGCTCGGATCAAATTGACGAGCACGTGAAGAGGCTCGATCTTCTCCAAAGCAACGACGGCTTTCGAGTATGGCACGGGCTCGAAAAATGGCCCGCAAAGCCTCACAGGTTGCTAGATTTTCTTGGCTGTTGGGGCTGTTTTGAGCGGCTGATTTCACAGAGAAAAGGACTTCGAACTTCGGTGAGTTGGTTTCGTTAGAGTTGCAGGCATGGGGAAGATGGGATGGAGCTTCGGTGGCTTGTTGGGTCTTCAACAGCACAGAAATTAAAAAGGAGATGAAGTTGCTGAGGGCGGGCAGAGGGGACGGTCGAATGGCGTACAAGGCAAAACAAAAAGGAGAAGGGATGAGGGAAGGGGCGTCGGTCAAGGGGAGGGGATAAAGATGACCAAGAAAGTCAAAGAAGAGGGCGAAAAATGGGACACGGCAGAGGAGAAGGACGTCGGTGGGGGTGGCTTCCCCGCGAGAGAGAGAGAGAGAGAGAGAGAGAGAGAGAGAGAGAGAAGAGAGAACGTGGGCGGCTGAAAAAGGGGGGAAACGTGCGCAACAAGGGGGGAAAGAAAAATAACAAGGAAAATCCGAAAGAAAATCTTATAATTCAAATTTCTTGGTCCCACTTGCTCTTGTCTAGTCCAATTTGGGCCCAAAAAGTCCCCATGCTAAAGTACTTGATCCTCACTAGCAACAAGTTTTGGGCAACAACACGGCAGTTTCCTTCAATTCTGAATCCTAATTTATTTTCTTTTTGAATTTCGATTTTCTAAACAAACACATCCAGTTGAGGTCAAATTTGAATTCAGAAAAAGCCTAAACAATTTCCATTCATCGATTCACTTACATCAGATGCCAAAAGTCTCTTCAAATTGGCTAATCTGAATTTCCGTTCGTTTTCCAAATCATCCGCAACGATTTTCCGTAAAAATTCTGAGCTCACCGGAATTTCCTCAAAATGTGAGTTGACGTTCCTAGAATGACTCATGATACGACATGACTTTCAATTTCCGAAATCAAATTCAAATTCGCGGTTATTTTCAATCAAACGCGTTCTTAGTATGACCTTACCTACCGGGCAGCATTTAGAAATTTTTAATGTAATTGACCCGTAGTTGCTTTTCTTCGAGCCACACGTACCTCTTCGACACATTAGCGACTCTCAGTTGTCTTGAAAACCTCAAGGTTTCAAATACAGACATAGGGCGCCAAAACGACAGAAAAATCAGTTTAGTGCTGATCGATGAGAATTTTGCAATTTAGTGGAATCACCCACGTTTAGCCACACATCTCAATTGAACCAATCTATTCCTGATCTCTGATCAATTTTTATCTGTGCCGTAATGACCTTTGCAGACTAGCACGGTCGAGCAATCGATTCTTAGTCGAATTCTCAAGTTTATTACATTTAAAATCCTTTAATGGCTCCAACAGATAGGTTAGTTATCTCATGAGTGGCGATCTTAGAGAAAAACACTATAGTCACGTTGATGAAAGGCCCGACTTATTCGATTGAAATCAGAACCTGAAAATCAGGATGTCACAACTCTTCCCCTCTTATAAAAATTTTGTCCTCGAAATTTAAACATTTACCAATCCTTAAACAAAAAAGTAGGGGTGTTGTCGTCTCATCGAGTCTCACTTTTCCACGCTGTTTCTTCGGTCTCGTGGTGTTGTCAGACCACTTTGACCAAGGAGACCATATTGGTACACAGAATTTGCTCTTTTTGAACCAACAACTGAACCGGACTTGTCACGTATGACACTCTGTCATTCACGTCTGATTCTTAATGATTCAGCATGTGCATTGGGTCAGGCTCATATGCCCTCAACATCGACACGTGAAAGACGTCCTACACTTGCGCCTACTTCAATAGTAATGCAAGACGATACGTTAGGATCCTGATTCTTTCCCTAGAATTCCTAAGGAACCTACGTACCTTGGTTTCAGTTTTCCCTCATTGCTGTAGCGCAAGGCATCCTTCATTGGTGACACCTTCAAAAAGATGTAATCATCAATTTGGAACTTTAAGGGCCTTCAATGCTCAACAATATAACAATTCTGGTAGTTCTGAGCGGTCTTTAATTTGTTTCTGATCACGGCAACTATAATCACTGACTGCTGAACTAACTCTGGGTTGCGATATTTTTTTTTTTTTTTTTTGATTTCATCTCAACAATTGAAGTTCCGTACACTCTACTCTGTCCTGTTTCAAAAGGAACCATCTGACTATTCTGCTGAACTGGAAGTGCTCTGGTCTAGATATGATATAATCGTCACTGGCACTCCATGTAGACGAACTATCTGTCGCACAAACACTTCTACATGTCTAATCAAATTAAGATCCTTTCATATGGCGATAAAGTGAGCCGACTTCATCAGTTGGTCAACCACTACCCAAATGGAATCATTACCCCTTTGACTTCTTAGTGAGTTCGTCACAAAGTCCATCGTGATGTGCACTCATTTCCACTCTGAGGTCTCGAGAGGTTACAATAGTCCTCTCGGCTTACAAAGCTGTGCCTTGATTCTAATCTAAGCATCTGGCTCAATTCTGAGAGCGGCTATAAGATTTGGA
Organism: Eucalyptus guilfoylei; assembly: GCA_016097605.1. Lineage (NCBI taxonomy): Eukaryota > Viridiplantae > Streptophyta > Magnoliopsida > Myrtales > Myrtaceae > Eucalyptus > Eucalyptus guilfoylei. The sequence continues at coordinate 5,335,459 of CM027866.1, forward strand.
AGATAGCTCACCTCAAATTTGAAAATCGAATCTTGAACTTTCTCAAGTAAGGCCATTCTTTAACCAGCATATGTGCAACCGAAGATTCCTAACTTAGTGCATCAACGACCTCGTATCCTCCAGGACTAGATGGAATGGTTAGCACAAGTGCGGTAGTCAGCTTATGCTTAAGCTCTTGGAACTACGCTCGCACTTGTCTGTCCATACAAACTCTTCTTCCTTCTTCAGTAGTTGAGTCAAAGGCGGAGCTATTGCTGAAAATCCCTCCACAAACCTTCTGTAGTATTCGGCTAAACCCAAAAAGTTTATGATCTCTGACACTATCGTCGATCTTGGCCAGCTAATTACTGCTTCAATCTTGGTAAGGTCTACAAAGATTTCTTCGCCTAAAATCACGTGACCTAAAAACGTAACACGAGTCAACCAAAACTCACATTTGCTAAACTTGGCGTACAATTGATGAACTCTTATGCTCTTCATCACTTCCCGGATACATTGGAATATCATCGATAAACATGATCACAAATTGATCCAGATATTCCTCGAATACTCGGTTCATCAATTCCAAGAAAGCAGCTGGAGCATTCGTTAACCTGAGTGGCATCACCGTGAACACATAGTGACCATACCGAGTACGAAATGCTGACTTAGAAACATCTCCATTCCTAGTTCTTAGCTGATAATATCCTATCCTCAAGTTGATCTTTGAGAAAATCGACGCTCTTTATAACTGATCAAACAAGTCATCAATCCTTGGGAGTGGATACTTGTTCTTGATCGTCACCTGATTGAGTTGGCAATAGTTGATGCACAGGCGAAACGAACCATCTTTCTTTCTCACAAACGAAACTGGATCTCTCCAAAGTGATGCACTAGGATGAATAAATCCCATATCCAATAACTCTTGCATCTGCACCTTCAGTTCTTTCAACTCAAACAATGACATCTGATAAGAAGCCTTAGAGAGTGGCCCTGTCCTGGGTGCTAACTCGATCACGAATTCTATCTCTTTTTCTAACAATAGGCTTGACAATTCCCGTGGAAACACATCTAGAAATTCTTGGACTACTGAAATGTCTTTAACCTTTAGTTCTTCAACTGTCGTATCCACGACAGTCGCCAGGTAACCTTGACACCCCCCCGTCTAACAAACGGGTTGCCTACGAGATTAGGGAAATCGAGGGTCCTCCTCGACTTCTGATAAATTCAAAATTTTCCTCCGTCGACGGATTAAACTATATCGCTTGCAACAATAATTCATTACAACAAAAGCTTCTTGAGCCAAACCTTTTTATACATGGCATCAAAGTTATACATAGGTAGAATATTCAAGTGTAACCCTAGCCAGAAATTCTCCTTTCTATGACTTCATTACAACAACTGAGGTTCCATAAACTTTAACCAAAATTTTGTTGCGCCACTCTGATAAAATTTTTCTGAGGACACTGCCATTCCTATCCGGTGTATAACTCGCTTAATCTCTGAGCCGGTAGCCTATACAATCCACCATGCAGTGCATCCTGCGGTGCAATTCCTCGATTTTGACCCATCTGTGGTGGTGGCGGTAACTGCTGCAGTCCCATCTGTCTTTGGGGACAATCTTTGGCCAGGTGGCCATGCTGGCGACACTCGTAGCAAACTCTTGTCCTAGGAAAACATAGGGCCGATCCATGTTGTCTTCCACAAAGGCGACATACACCAATCTGATTGGGTTCCGACTTTCCAAACACCCATTATGAGTGTTTCGCATCCGAGAGAACGAGTAGGCACTCGTGGTCCATCCGAACAATCGAACGAGACGACGTTCGTGGAACACGAGCCCCACTATCTAGTCCAATCGAGCATTCAAGAGGACGTCGTGATGGAAGGGATGACCAAAGGCACACATTTCCGTCGCAATAGGTATGCAACACAGGAACCCATGTCTTGCGTCCAATGTTTAGCTCATGTTTTCTTCATGATCGACCTTTTTCTTAACTCCCATATTCCACCATTAGGCAATTATGATTTTGTGCACTTTTGACCAGCTGTAAGCAATGTTGATATTTTCTAAGATCGACTTAGGGACATGATATCATCAGCTGAGGATTAGAAAGGAAGACATACTGAAGTCAGCGTTTCGTATTTGATACGGCCATTATGAATTCACTGTAATGCCGTATTGATAAATCCCGCAATGAGCTTATCCTTCAACAAATTTCTGAATTTGTGCAACCCACAGGTCTTTGTTTACTACACATACCACAAAAAATATGTAGTCATAAGCTACAATCTAATGGAATCATCTACCGATATACAAAGTTCTATTCACATCATAGGAAATGTTTTCTAGCAATCTAATGGCTTCGAATATTTTGGGGGCAAAGATAGACACATTTCATTCATATGAGGGTACAAGTCCATTGTGTTGTATCCTGGCAGCTCCATTCGATGCCTACCTCGTATTTGACAGAATGAAAGCTCAACGTTGTCCCCATAATTGAACCACTTAGGCAAGTGGCTTGAATTATTCTTGAAGAACCTTAGTGAGTAATCTTTTATTTGCATAAAAAACAATGCCATTCACAAAATGCCAAATGGGATTCCTCATGACAAAAGTTCACACTTCGAAAGGCAAACTAGATTATAGTTTTCTCAATCTTTGAAAAAAGTGACATCCATCTCTAGATAGTAAGTTCAAGCAATTAGGGTTAGAAAGATAACCCAACTAGGGTCCATCAATCACACTTACAGTGAACTTTGTAACTTGAATGGAGCTAGAAATTGGATCAAAGAGACTTGCTGCTTTTTATTTTTCAAGAACAAAAGCTACACATGAGGCAGACTTATGCTAGTATCCGCATGTTATCGAATTGATTTTTTTTTGTCACTCTGGAAACGGTCGCCGGAGTAAACGGCCAACGGTGGTTGGCACCAGTTGCTTAGTGGTCGGTGGTGGTTCGGCGATAGGAAGAACGGGGTTTGTTCCCACTGGTGTTGACATGTGGGTGAGATCTGGGTTGAAGCATGGCCTCGCTGAAGAGTTGGCGTGAAATCGCAATGAAGAAGAAGGTCAGAAGGGAGGAGGAAAAGAATAAAAAAAAAAAACCAGAAAATATGAAAAAAAAAAAAAAAAAAGAGAAGAGGAAAACCCAAAAAAGGAAGAAAAGACAGTAGATGGGGATGTTCAGTGAAAATGCCAGAAGAGAGGAGGGAAAGAAATAAAACAAAGAAAGGAAAAGGAAAAACCAAAAATAATGAAAAAAAAAAAAAAATATAAAATGGCAAAAGTTGGCCTCGGGAAGGACTGTCGAGTAGAAGGTGCAAGAAAAGGACGAAGTGAGGAGAAGATAAAAAAAAAAATCGTTAAAAAAGCTATAAAACATTAAAAAAATGTTTTTTTTAATCCGATTGGGGTGGATCGAGTTTGGGTCGGGTCAATGGGCGGATTGGGTTTGCCCGATCCGAACCCGTTTTCGAATATAATAATATTAAATGTAAAAAATTTCAAAAAAAATTCAACAATTTTCAAGAAAAAAATTAAAAAAATTGAAAAATAATAAAAAATTTAAAAAAAATTCGAAAATTCAAAACTCAGAAAACATTAAAAAAATTCAACCTTTTTATTATAAAAAATTAAAACATAAAATATAAAATATAAAAAAAAAATTAAAAAATTAAAAAAAAAATCTTTTTTTTTTGGGGAAATTTGAAAATTCAATTTTTCAAAAAAAAGAATAAAAAAAAAAGAAATCCAAAAAATTCTAAAAAATTTAATTAAAAAATCTTCAAAAGCGTTAAAATTGATCTCTTAGTTTATTTTCTCCTAGAAAAAAAAATGGAAACCTTTCAATTTAAAATATTGCTCAAGAGGTTTTAGTTGTCCTTAATATGACGAATACCCTTGATTATGCAATTTTGGTATGTTGATTTTGGCTTCTCTTTAATCTAGTTAGGATTAGTATTTATCTTTTCTTTGATGTTAATTTTTTTTGTTCTTCCATGCAATTTATTTAATTGCTTTTCTTGGTTGCTAATTGTTATTTCAATGACTGCGCACCCGTATGTTTGGTGAAACCTACCTCCATCTTTGTTATTCATTGGGACTAGAAGTATTACCTAGGCCTGTCAGCCAAGGCAAAAGAATTCGTGTGCATCAAAGAAAAGATAAATAGATAACACCACAGATTATACCGGGAACAGTTTTGAAACTCTGACTAAGCTTTGAACCTCCTCTAATTGAAGTTGTGGCCAGTGAAGCTCCAATGCTGGCCACTTATCAAATTTCACTAGTAGTCATTTGCACACAAGTCATAGCATGTTGGGCTTGTCACAGCGGGACATATGTAAGCACTCTCAAGTCATGGCAAGTCGGCCAAGCACAAGTCATGAAGTCATGGGTGCAGACACAATACTCGGGGCATTTTGATTTCCGCTCATGCCGCTTATACATCACTCAAGTCGTGGCATGTCGGCCGAACCAAGTCACATGCTCATACGTGGAGCAGTACACACATACCCGGAGCGCCGTAGGTAATTCCCAAGAAATTTCATCGTGGATCGATCCACGATCGATTCACACGGTACAGGGACCGATCCCGCTCGACTGGGGATCGATCCACGAACGATCCGCACGGTGCATGGATCGATCCACACGATGCAAGGTCGATCCACACGGTGCATGGATTGATCCTGCTCGATCGGGATCGATCCGCACAGTGCGTGGACTGATCTCACTCGACCGGGATTGATCCGCACGGTGCAGGGACATATCCCACTCGACCAGGGATCGATCCACGATTGATCCACACGATGCAGGGACGAATCCTGGCCAAGACATCGTGCTTTACACTCAAATGTCCCAATTAAAATAATGTACGTAGCCCATTTTCTTCATATTAAAAACACACGGTAAAAAAATTGTGTGAGTACACGGTCAGTTTGAGCCAGAAAAATTGATATACTTCCTTTTAAAATCCCACTATTTGATATAGTATTTAAATGGAGAAAGCATTTTTGTATTATAGTAAATGGCCGGCAATCCCACTCTCTATGTATTGACCCATGTAGACAAGCAATAATAATAATAAAAATACTTAAGACGTTATCATTCAAGTGAATATATAACAGTCCATCAATTTATAGTCGATGCATAGACGCAACGAACCATCTTTCAATTTAGGACGTATGAATCTCTTATCCAACAATTCTTGCTTCTGCACCTTCCGTTTAATATAACTAATGGTGGAATATGGGAGTTCAGAAAAAATTGAGAGAGAATATTTTACACTCAGTCCCTCACGTCTACTCTCAATGATCGCTCGATCGGGGATCGATCCATGATCGATCCGCACGATGCATGGATCAATCCGCATGATGCAAGGTCGATCCGCACGGTGCATGGATTGATCCCGCTCAAGCAGGATTGATCTGCATAGTGTATGAACTGATCTCGCTCGACCGGGATCGATCCGCACGGTGCAAGGATGGATCCCACTCGACTGGGGATCGATTCACAATCGATCCGCACGATGCAGGGATCAATCCCGCTCGATCGGGATCGATTCGCACGGTGCATGGATCGATCCGCACGATGCAAGGTCGATCTACATGGTGCAGGGAATGATCCCACTCGACCAAGGATTGATCCACGATCGATCTGCATGGTGTAGGGACCGATCCCGCTCTACCGGGATTGATCCGCACGGTGCATGGATCGATCCGCACGATGCAAGGTCGATAGATCGATCCATGATAAGTTATAAGCTACAATCTGATGGAATATGAAGTGATTTCGCAATCAAGCCATCAATAAGTAAAGCCATGCATTTAGAACGCACTGATGATAGGTTGGCTTCGTATCTTGCTTCGTGGACTAGTTTTTGAAATGTAATTAATCTGGCATTACAAAATAATTTATGACCTTGTCTATTTCTATTATAAAATAAAGACAGGTTCCTTCTTGTTATTGCCATCCTATGTACTCTACTAAGTACGGACTTTCAAATTTCATTTTTGTTACAGAGAGACATCTACCTTATCATTTGTATACGGTTGGTAAATAAATGCCAAAAATAAAATGGGTCATGTGGTCCACAAGACTACTAAGGTTGGCCACCTGAGTAGCACCAACACGCGACACGACACGACACGATACGTCATTTCTAAAAAATAAAGAATTCCGACACGTTGCGAAACGTTGTATATTAAATTAATATTTTTATTTTTAATTAATTTGATTCAAATTTATAAATAAATAATTAAGAGGCTATAATAAATTTACACTAATAATATTAATAAATCAATTCATTTGAAATTCGAAAGATATATTCATAGTTAATGCGAAACATGTTTTTAATTTTAACAAAAGTTATTGATGAAACTAATAATTATTAAGAAATTAGAATCAATTTCTTTAAATAAATCCATGATTTTCTACAATGAAAAATTATTCAAAATTCACTACTTTTATTTTCGAAATTATTTTTTAATTTCATTTATTTAATTTTCAGTTAAAAACAAAATCCCCAAAATCCACCCCTCCTTCTTTCCTTCGTCCTTTTCCCTCCACCCCAAATTTATTTTACTTTTTCCCTCCCCCCACCACTTGACAGTGACAGGTAAGCTATCACTTCCCCTCCCCCTCACGCCATCAAATCTCTTTTTTTTTTTTTTTTTTTTTTTGGGTTTCTTGATCAAAAAGCCTAGTTAGCGAGCCCTCCTTTTCTAATTTCTCCTTGCCGCTCGCCGCACGACCCCCTTCCCTCCTCGCCTCTTCCTCTTGACCCTTCGCCTCCTCCTCCTCTCCGCACGACCCCCTTCCTCTCCTCTTCCTCTTGATCCTTCTCATCCTCCTCCTCGTCGCCGATCCATCGCAACAGTGGCGGCCCTCACCGCTCTCTCTGGCCGTCTCTCGCCGTCGCGGTGGTCCGTTCGTGGCTTCGTCTCGCCGGTGCTCGCGGCCTCTGCTCCCTCGCCCTCCCTCGCCTCCACCCTCCATCAGTCTTCCGAACACGCGTTGACAAGCGTGTCGAGAAAAGTTGACCGCGTATCAAAAAATCCGACACGCGTTGACCACGTGTCCGACCGTGTCCGAGCGTGTCAACGTGTCTGACACGCTCCGACACGTGTCGGACTTGATTCATAGTCGGCCACGATGGAGGTAATAGTGTTCGGATATTCATTTTGATGTATATTTTGTAAAGCAACTTTGAAGTGAAATGAAAAAGGAAAAACAAAAAGAAGAATAAAACAGAAGGGAGGGCGAGCAAGGGCAGCTAGGCAAGCTTTGCCGGAGTTGACCATATGCGACCATCGACGGCGACCAAAGGCAACTATTGACTGAGGTCCCGCAAAGCCAAGGAAGGCAACCCAAGGGGTCACATGACCTTGGCAAGGTGAAAAGGCTTCACCGGCGATCAATCTCATTGATTTTAGGGTTCCTGATTTGGGGATTTATAGCATTGGAGCTTCACTGGCGACCAATCCCACAAACCATTAGAGCCCTTTGACTATCCAGAACCCAAGCAACAATCATCGAGGGTGCGCGAAGCCAAGGACACTCGACATCGAGCTCACATGACCGATGCAAGAATTATTGGATAAGAGATTCATACGTCGCAGTGATAGCATCACCTTAGGGAGCACCGGTTCTGTTCGTGAAAAAGAAAGATGGTTCATTGCGTCTGTGCATCGACTATCGTCAACTCAATTAGGTGACGATTAAGAGCAAGTATCCATTCCCAAGGATCGATGACTTGTTTGACTAGCTGCAAGGAGCGTCGATATTTTCTAAGATTGACTTAAGGATATGATATCATCAGCTGAGGATTAGAAAGGAAGACATAGCGAAGTCGTTTCGTACTCGATACGGCCATTATGAATTCACTGTAATGCCGTTTGGTAAATCCCGCAATGAGCTTATGTATTAATTGAATGCCCTAATGGTGGAATATGGGATCGACCTTTTTCTTAACTCCTATATTAATTGAATGCCCTAATGGTCGATCATGAAGGTTCAAATCGGGGGTTCTTGGCCGGGATTGGATGTGTGCATCAACGAACCATCTTTCTTTTTCACGAATAGAACTGGTGCTCCCCAAGGTGATGCACTGGGACGTATGAATCCCTTATCCAACAATTCTTGCATCTACACCTTTAGTTCTTTCATGTAGATTGAGAGAATATTCTCTCTCAACTTCGGTAGCTGAACTCATATTGCATAGGAATTTCCTTTGTGCTTGCGCATGATAACTTATAACTTATCATGCTTGGTGAGCCAGTCCATGCCAATTATCACATCGAAATCATACATGGCTAGGACTATCAAGTCTATCTTTCCCTCTCGCTCAACAATCGTTAACGTGCAACCAGGACAACCCACTGTAGCTAACACATTATCCTTTAATGGTGTCAATATACTGACCACTGACTCCAATAACTCGGGAATCAATCCTACCAACTTAACATACTACTCAACTATAAATGAATGAGTAGCTCTAGGGTCAAATAAAGCATAAGCAGCATGGTCGTTTAGCGAAACAGTACTTGTAATCACATCAGGCGCATCCTCCGCCTGTCCTCTAGTGATAACGTATGTCCTTTCTTGAGCTGGAGGTCTGAGTAGTCCACCTTGTTGTCAACGATATGTGTGGTGGGTTGTTGGACGTTAATACGAATGACCCCTTAATAAGATCCTATTTAATTAGTATTCAGAGACACCCGTTAACAAGATCCTATTTAATGAATTGACAATACATAAAAATGAACTTTTTCTATGCCCTTCAAGTGGCAGGTGCCTATAAAATTATTTGTTGTATCTTTTATGTATGTGTCACAATCATGAGATTCCTACGATCAAAGGACCGTGCATGATGGATTTAAACCTCCTAAGATTGCCCAAGGTTCCCACAAGAGCTCATGGAACGTTCCTAGGGATAAACGACATGGTAATTGTGCCAAGGATCTAGAACTCTCTTGGCATAAATGGGTGGTAGGTTAGAAGGCACGATCTTGTTCATCCCATCGAAAGGCAATCTATGGTTGTAATTCGAGGGCCTCATGTATTAGAAGGAGTGCCCTCCCCCCTCATTGTATCTATCCAATCATTTCATAATCAAAATTCCATTCATTTTGTTTAGAGCTTCTCTTTCTAAAAATTCTCTCTCTAAGATCGCATGGTCTCGATTCTAAATAATCGACTGCAACATATGCCTTTCCTATTTCGTTTTCCTCTATCCTTCTTTCATCATTTTATATATTGTGCTTAAAAGCCATTTGAAGGATAATCATGTGAGTCTATCTTCTGAAAGTTAATTACATGAATATACGTGCTTAGTATGTGAACTATATTACACGACAGTGACAATGTGTTTCCTTGTACAATCTAGATTTTCTTTTTCTTTTTCAACCTAGAAATTAAAGGTGTCTATTGAGATAAAATCTACCAAAATACACTGCCCACTAGCGAATATATGTTCAAAAGAAAACTTTTACATTACCCGCTTTGCCCTTTTTATCGCCAAGCCCCGGAGACCAACTGTTTATGCGATTGGACAAAGGATCCAAGACTTAACATTAGGGAATCTCCAACAGGTATAGCCAAAACTGAAACTGGGTCACACTGGAAAATGCATAGACATACCTATGCGGGAGATGGTTGCCAAAGTACTCTAGCTGGTGTGGAAGGTGCGAAATTGCTTTGTGTTCTAGTCACGGAGACATAAACCATGCACAATCATTGATGATGCAGTCGCCCTAAACAACTCCTTTGTAAGGTGGCACCATCCTTGACGAATTCGAACAAAGGCAGAAGCTTAGTACCTTGGCAATGAAACCAGTGGAGAAGGGTGCTCTGCAATTTAATGTTGTGCTCTGTTGTCGGGTTAAGGTGCGACGACTCTCACTTGCTAGTTACTGGATTTTCCATGGAGGAGTGAGTGCCATTCGCTTATGCTATATCTGCGATTTAATGTCGTGCTCTGTCTGCTCGTGGAAAACCGGATTCCAAGTACCTTGTTTTTGCTATGTCTGAGTTGAAAGGTCAATGGCTGAGGACTAAAGGCTTATTGATTATGGACATAATTGAGATCGACATTCTAACCCCGGCCGAAATCATGGACAAGATCATTTTCAATGCAAAACGGAAAGCGTTCACCGGTTAAGTGGCGATGCTTCTAGAAAAAAGGACCAAAGACAACAAATTACCTGTTAAGCGAAGCAGGCCCATCGTTGATGGAAGCTGTTGGGAAATTGAAAAAAAAAAAAACCAATTATTGGTCATAATAGATGGTTTAGGGCTGTTGGCTCGCCCTATAAAATTCAAGGCGAGAGTTGTAAGCTTAGCATCAACGCCGTGCACCTTCTTTTTCACCTCTAATGACCTCTCAATTCCAATAGTCAAAGCACTCGCTTGGGCCAACTTCTTCTCAGAATCAAGCTTTATTTGGTCTAGCGATCCAGATCTGGGTTGTCGCTCCGAACACCAAATGCACATGGAACATGGACGCGGCCGTCTACGTGTAGCTGATGATGAAGTCGACAACATGGAGTGGCAGCTATCGATGGCGGTCATGGTAGTGGCAACAGTCCTCTGTGCGGTGGCACTGCTCGCGGGGCTGCACCCACCTCAAGCGATGGCCAAATCCACCAAAGCTTACAAATCCACCACGGAGTGGTCATGAGAAGCAGGACCATATAAAATGACACCACCAGAGCGAGACTGCACTAAAAAATTTGTAAGCTTTGGTGGATTTGGCCACCGCTTGAGGTGGGTGCAGCCCCGCAAGCAGTGCCACCGCACAGAGGACCGTTGCCACTACCATGACCGCCATCGATAGCTGCCACTCCATGTTGTCGACTTCATCATCAGCTACATGTAGACGGCTGCGTCCATGTTCCATGCGCATTTGGTATTCGGAGCGACAACCCAGATCTGGATCGCTAGACCGAATAAAGCTTGATTCTGAGAAGAAGTTGGCCCAAGCGAGTGCTTTGACTATTGGAATTGAGGATAGGTCATTGGAGGTGAAAGAGAAGGTGCACGGCATTGATGCCAAGCTTGCAACTCTCGCCTTGAATTTTATAGGGGCGCAACCCCAAACCATCTATTATGACCGATAATTGGTTTTTCTTTTGTCGATTTCCCAGCGGTTTTCCATCAACAACGGGCTTACCCGCTAGCGCAATTTGTTGTCTTTGGTCCTTTTTCTAGAAGCATCGCCACTTAACTAGTGAACGCTTTCCGTTTTGCATTGAAAATGATCTTGTCCATGATTTCGGCCGGGGTTAGAATATTCGATCTCAATTATGTCCATAATCAAAAAGCCTTTAGTTCTCAACCACTAGCCTTTCAACTTAGACACGGCAAAAACAGGGTACTTGGAATCCGGTTCTCCACGAGCAGACAGAGCACGACATTAAATCGCAGATATAGCATAAGCAAATGGGACTCACTCCTCCATGGAAAATCCAGTAACTAGCAAGCAGGAGTCGTCACGGCATAACCTGGCAACAGAGCACAACATTAAATTGCAGAGCACCCTTCTCCGCTGGTTTCATTGCCAAGGTACTAAGCTTCTACCTTTGTTTGAATTCGTCAAGGATGGTGCCACCTTACAAAGGAGTTGTTCAGGGCGACTGCATCGTCAATGATTATGCATGGTTTATGTCTCTGCAACTAGAACACAAAGCAATTTCACGCCTTCCACACCAGCCAAAGTACTCTGGCAACCATCTCTCGCATAGGTATGTCTATGCATTTTCCAGTGTGACCCAGTTTCAGTTCTGGCTATACTTGTCAGAGATACCCTAATGTTAAGTCTTCGATCCTTTATCCAGTCGCATAAATAGTTGGTCTCCGGGGCTTGGCGACAAAAAGGGCAAAGCGAGTAATGTAAGAGTTTTCTTTTGAACATATAATCGCTAGTGGTCAATGTATTTTGGCAGATTTTATCTCAATAGACACCTTTAATTTCCAAGTCGAAAAGAATAAGAAAATCTAGATTGTACAAGGAAGCACATTGTCACTATCGCCTAATATAGTTCACATACTAAGCACATTATATTCATGTAATTAACTTTTAGAAGATAGACTCACATGATTATCCTTCGAATGGCTTTTAAGCACAATATATAAATAATGAAAGAAAGAATAGAGGAAAACAAAATATGAAAGGCATATGTCGCAGTCGATTATTTAGAATTGAGACCGTGCGATCTTAGAGAGAGAATTTTTAGAAAGAGAAGCTCTAAACAAAGGGAATGGAATTTTGATTATGAAATAATTGGATAGATACAATGAAGGGGAGGGCACCCCTTCTTATACTTGAGGCCCTCAGATTACAAGAATAGATTGCTTTTCGATGGGACGGACAAGATCGTGCCTTCTAACCTACCACCCATTTATGCCAAGAGAGTTCTAGATCCTTGGCACAATTACCGTATCGTTTATCCTTAGGAATGTTCCGGAAGCTCTTGTGGGAACCTTGGGCGATCTTGGGAGGTTTTCCTCCATCATGCACGGTCCCTTGATCGTAGGAATCTCGTGATTGTGACACATACATAAAAGATATAACAAATAAGTTTATAGGCACCTGCCACTTGAAGGGCATAGAGAAAGTTCATTTTTATGTATTGTCAACTCATTAAATAGGATCTTGTTAACGGGTGTCTCTGAATACTAATCAAATAGGATCTTGGATTCATGGTTAGTAGCAAGGACATCGAGATTGATCCCTCCAATAACTTAAAACCTCTTTCCACTATCAAGGAAATTTGAAGCCTAGTGGGAAGACTAACAATGTAGCAAGGTTTATCTCCCAAATGTCAAACACTGCAAAACAATTTTTCAAACTATTAAAGAAGAACGTCAAAATCAATTGGAATGAAGAATGTCATAAGTCCTTTAAAGAATTCAAGCGTTATCTTTTGCAACCTCCTATATTGGTATCACCTATTTAAGGCATGCCTATGATCTCGTATCTCACCATCCATGATGAATTTGTGGAAGCTATGTTGGCGCAAAAGGGACTGAAGGATGGGATAGAACATGCCATATATTACCTTAGTAAGAAGTTCACTGTCTTTGAGATTCGATATCCCGAAGTTATAAACATATGTGTGACAGCCTAATTTTCTGATTCTGTTTTCGATTAAATGAGTCGGGCTTTTCATCGACGCGCCTATAGTCTTTTTCTCTAAGCTAATCACTCACAAGATAATTAATCTATCAGGTGAAGTCGTTAAGAAATCTAAACGCAATAGACTTAGAATTCGACCAGAAATCAACTGCTCGACCGTGCTAATCTACAAGGGTCAATACGACACAATCAAAATCGATCAGAGATCGAAGATAGGTTGGTTCAATAGAGGCATGTGATTAAAGTGTGGGTGATTCCACCTAATTGCAAAATTCTTGTTGAACAGCATTAAACTGATTTTTCTTTCATTTTTGTACCATGTGCCCGTATTTGAAATCTCGAGATTTTCACGATAACCGAAAGTCGCCAATGAGTTGAAGATGCACAATGTGGCTAAAAAATAATCGACCACGGGTCAAATTCACCAAAAATTTCTGAAAGCTACCCGGTAGGTTAGGTCATGCTAAAATTGCGTCCGGTTGAAATTAACTGCGAAATTGAACCTGATTTCAAAAATTGAAAGTTCTGTCATGTCACAATTTATTTTAGGAATGTCGACTCATCCTTCAAAGATTCTTCTGCAAACCCGAGTTTTCGGCGAAAATTCAAAGTTGGGCTATTTTGGACCAGGAAAATTAGAGGATCGTTTTTTGTTGCATTTTTGGTGTTCAAGTTGGACTAATTGGCAAGGAAAAATGTGGAATTGAATGTGGGGATCCTCCTTGACATTTTGGCCTTTGAATTAAGTCCAATTGGAGAGGATTTGAGTTGGAATTGGAGGGGAAGTGTTCAAAATTCGTAGGCTAAGGGGGTGTGCAACATTTCAACAACTTGGGTGGCTTCTAGGAGAAGTTTGTGAAGGGAAAAGGGGCTAAGGATCAGCCTTGGACTTTAGGGGCAAGCAAATGATGGTTTGAGATATTTTCCTTAGACTTTTGAGGCATTTGGTGGTCCCCCTTCAGCTGAGCTCTTCTTCTTCTTCCTTGGCCTTGCTTTCCTCATTGTTGTTGTGATTGAGACCTCATAGAACCAAAGAACCAGCCAGGCAAGCCCCTTACACCGTCGACCGCCCCTTGTTGCCCGTCGTGCGCTGTTGCTGCCGCTCGAGCCCGCCAGCACCAATCGCACGCCAGCCCGCATGTCCTCTCCATCCCAAGCCGTCATCCGCGCCATTCCACCGTCCCAAAGTCCCGAGCCGTCGAGCCCTCCGTCAAGCAAATACCTAATGATATGGGCGTTATGGCATTTAATTGCCATATATTACCTTAGTAAGAAGTTCACTGTCTTTGAGATTCGATATCCCGAAGTTATAAAGATATGTGTGACAGCCTAATATTTTGATTCTGTTTTGGGCTTTTTATCGACGCACCTATAGTCTTTTTCTTTGAGTTGATCACTCACTAGATAACTAATTTATCAGGTGAAGCCGTTAAGGAATCTAAATGCAATAGACTTAGAATTCGACCAGAAATCGATTGCTCGACCGTGCTAATCTACAAGGGTCAATATGGTACTGTCAAAATCGATCAGAGATCGGAGATAGATCGGTTCGACAGAGGCATGTGATTAAAGTGTGGGTGATTCCACCTAATTGCAAAATTCATGTCGAATGACACTAAACCGATTTTTCTGTCATTTTTGTACCCTGTGCCCATATTTGAAATCTCGAGATTTTCATGACTACCAAGAGTCACCAATGAGTCAAAGATGCACAATGTGGCTAAAAAACAATCGACCACGGGTCAAATGCGCTAAAAATTTCTAAAAGCTACCTGATAGGTTAGGTCACGCTAAAATCGCGTTCGGTTGAAATTACCCGTGAAATTGAACCCGATTTCAGAAATTAAAAGTTCTGTCATATCACAATTTATTTTAGGAAAGTCGACAGATTTTTCTGCAAACCCGAGTTTTTGGCGAAAATTCAAAGTTGGGCTATTTTGGACCGGAAAAATTAGAGGACCCTTTTTTGTTGCATTTTTGGCGTTCAAGTTGGACTAATTGGCAAGGAAAAATGTGGAATTGAATGTGGGGATCCTCCTTGACATCTTGGCCTTTGAATTAAATCCAATTGGAGAGCATAACGTCGCGTGGTGACCTCATACGTCAACCAAACTAAATATCTAGTTTTTAAATAGCCATTGTATCATGATAAGGAATTGTTGAAGATTTATTCTAATCTAAGAATGCTGGCTTAATATAAATGGAGAGAAGCTACACCGACAATACATAAATATCTACTTTGTCAATGTAAGTCTCTAGATAAATTAGATAAATTTGAGAGCCCCCATAGCACATTTGAGAATTACTCAAATATTTCTGAAAAGTCATGAGCACTACGGACTACCCTGCTTTGCTATGAAGATGAAAAAACAAAACAGTTATTTTTTATAAGCTGAAAAAAGAGAGAGTACATACATCGTCAGAAGAAATGAGACTTTGGTTAGATAGGTTGAAAGAAATCCAAAGCAAACGTCAAAGTCAGTCAATGACAACTCCCCATAATTTAGATAATATTCCATTAAGATCGAAGCCTTACCTCTCTAGGGAAGTGATGGTAACTCTTTTGTGGGAACCGAGAATAGTATGGAGGTAAATGAGGCACAATATCATGTCCATTAGTAATACGTATTGTATTTGGCACATGGTCACTGTAGCAAGATGCAAACACTGCATTGCCAATACGAGGTTGTCCAAATGTTAAAACCTGAACCGAGAATAGTATGGAGGTACATGATTGACCTGGAAATGATGTGTCCCCAGTTATATAAGTAGATCAGATGAATAGTGGTCTGGAAGAAAACAGCTTCAGCACACAAAATTAGACAGCCAAATAACTTGAATGTTAACACATCAATGGCACTGTCAAGATGGACGAAAAAAACAGTGCATCAAAAACCATATATCGCATCTCACATACAATGGTGAACAATAGAGCAGCCCTTTCTCTCCATGAGGTTTGAAGGTCTAGCGTTGCTCTGTCAAGTTCCTATCCACAATTTCCCCAACACCAAACCCCACACCCACAATAAAATCAACCCCACCCTCAGCTTCAAGAAAAGATGTTAACAATATGGAATAGTGGGTGAATTCACAATCGAGGCGCATTCACATGCTGCCACAAGAAGCAATTGGATGCTGGTGGCATGAGCCACATTCTGCCAATGGCATAAACAAAAAATTCCAGGTTCATGGTGAAAATGCCCCTTGAACTTCAAAACTTAACAGTCATAAATAGTAAAGGAGAAACTGAAAAAAAAAAAGAAAAAAAGAAAAAAAAGAAGGGCCACAACGCACGGGCATGCTGTCACAGTCGAATATAGAACAATTTTCAGCAAGAAACCAGAAAGCAAAAGTAAAATTTTAAAATCATTTGTGTTAGGACAAAATGTTATGCTTGCTACTAGTACTTAGAGAAAAGCTATAGTCTAAAGTTTATGCAACCTATGATTCTATCATAGGCCACATGAATGTTTGACTCTCAAAAAAATCACCACTTGTCAGGGAGAGAGAACAATGGGACGTGACTTTGGGGTGGGTACCGTTTTTGGTACCAGTTCCACAACAGGTGCCTAGAAAAGTACATTGGGCCACTATTTAACAAAGTTGAGACAAAAAGCATGATTTGGACATCTTAGAATTGGCTCCAGCCCAGTAGTCTAACTGAAGAGGAGCTGCCTCATTTGACTAGAGAGAGACAGTCAGCAACAGCGCACGAACCACAAACTTGGGATCGATATATAATCTATCTTAAAATGCATTAGCACTTTAAGATTACATGACATAAAATTTGAGCTTCAAGTACCTAAAAATGTTATATGTCTAGACCATAAACATATCAACAATCCCATAAAGTTTACAGCAAGTGAACTTTGTAAGGAATAGTTGGATGTCTTTACCCACCACATTTAAGTAATCAACCAACTCGAAGCTCCAAAGCTTAACATGTATGACTCAATTCACATAACTAGATACTTCAATAATTGGCGGTTCGCGTAAAGACTGTGTGCACCCCATTCTGCTTGTGTTATGTCTATGGATTGATCTAACAAAAACATAAGAAAACAAGATGGTATGTATGACGAATTGTAAATACAAATATGAGAGCCATAGAATGATCAGGATCCACTTTAAGAGTCTAGACACTTCAAGGTAGAGTTGGCAAGAATTCAGATAACTCCTAACAGACCAAAATTGAATAGTTGAAAGAACACAATAGAAAAGAAACAAAAAAAAAATATTCACAAGTCCCAGGCATAACAGTTTTTCAATTTATCTTACCACAAGATCAAGTCTGCAAAAAGATGCCATAGCTCCTCCCATAGAATGTCTTGTCACCATGATGTTGACGTCTCCATATAAATCCTTGGCCCTTGTAACAGCATCCAAAATACCAGATCGAATTGTCGTATTGTGATAAGCAAAATAAAATCCATGATGAACCTAAGCAATAATCAATAGAGTAAGACCGTAACTCGATCCAAATGAGAAGCATCCACAAGTTGTGAGAGGCTTATCATCTCTAGAACTCACCATGGCACCAGGCATGCCAGGGTAATTTATGTCAAGCTGTTTCTAGTAGAGATCTTCAACCCAATTTTGTATGCTGTAGACATAAATAGAAGCAATCACTAACTAAAAAGCTCAAATGATAAAGAGACGTGACAGAATTTTTCACAAATAAAATCAGTGAAGTATGTGATCTGAAATTACAAGAAAGTAACTTCCACGTCTTGGTGCAAATGATTCACCCTTTTTTCTGTACGTATGGATGGCAGTCCCATGTGCCTTGTGTACGCATTCACTGAGGGTGCTCTTCTTAGCTTAAATTTTGATCAAATCCTTTGCATGTCAATTGTAAGGGGAGGAATTGCAAAAGTTAACATGCATACCTATGTTCTTGGGTACCTCTGAAAGCTATAACCATAACATTAAGGTCCTTGGACACCCCAACATATGCCTATATATAAAATAGTTTAGAAATAGAGACAAGCAATTAGATGCAATTCAAACATATAGGCATCACAGGTGTCCAATTGATAGGCCACCGTAAAACGATTTATATACCTGTAACCAGTGCTGAACGTCTACTATCAGTTCTATGACTTCGAATCCCTGCTTTCATATAAAAAGGCATTAATAACCAGTTCATAAGCTCATAAGACGAGGCGGCATATGCCCACAAAATCTCATATTAAAAAATTTGGCATTTAGTACTAAAGATCCATTCTTCACGCAACTTCAGCGTCAAAAGTAGTTAGATTACCTCGGTCTTTCCATCACACCTAGGACATGTCCAACCAAGAAGTTCTGTCAAATCTGACATGTAAACCTGTGATAAAAAGCTTTGCATTAATTTGCAATTTTATTGTATTGAAATGGTGAAACTTGATGTGTAACAAGAAGCTCTAGGCAAATGTGAATTTTTTTTTTTAAAGAACACTTACGGCTGATGCGTACTCCACCGATATCGTGGCTAGAGTGTGTGATTGTAAATAGCTTCATGAGCCCTGGACCTCACTTTAAGCTCTGCATTTACCAGTAGATAAAATTTTGGATTGAAATGCAGTCACACTCATTCAATCACAAACAATGAATCAAGTTTCTTACGACTCTAACAAGCTATTATGACAAATCAAGTGAGGGGAACACTTTAAGGAAGCATCAACTCGAAACAACATTCAGTATGTCTTTGCAGTCCTTGTTCGTGAACTGAAGAAGTATTTACAAAATCCAATGCGATCAAAGGGGAATATGTAAACAACGTAACGCACCACTTTCCCACAAAGCTACTCCATGAAAACCTACAGGCTACAATCCAAAACTCAACCAAACAAAAGCTGAATAGCAAATGTTCGATCACTCTTTAAGATGCTCAACATATTTTTTCCCTGGAGTAGAAACAGCAGAGTGAGATTTGCATCGAACAAATATAAGGAAATTCGATCAATCTGACCATATTCCAACCGTGGCATTCATCCAAACTCGGTAATCTAAGGGCTTAACAGAACCAACCAAATACAACTCAACGCTCGTCCTTCATATGCTTTGAAAACACCCACCCAATTGTACACTAGAGGGATCATATAGCTATAGTTTTGCCCCAATTCAATCAGGTACTCCAGCTCCACGACGCAGTCAACGATTTCACCCAACCCTGAAATGCCTAATCCCCTAAATTCACAATACAAATCTCACTGTCCGTGCTCAAAAACCGACGTACTCAATCCTAGCGCCTTCTCACAATCAAAACTCCCCATCGGAGAATTAGAGCAGTTGACTGATGCACGAACGCGAATTGCAATTACCTCTCTCTCGCCCCGCTTGCGGCAACCAAGCACATCAGAACAACCATCGCCCTCAACCACGACCCGCTCCGCTCCATATCCTGCAAGAGAAAACGGATCCAACAGCGTCGTCGAGAAAAGGACCAAAAAAAAAAAAAAACTCCAACTTCCGCACCTTTCAACTTTCATGTACGCAGTCAATCACGCGCGATCAAAACGAGAGAGAGAGAGAGAGAGATCGCGAGATTCTCGTCCGCGTCAGCGACTTGTTGGGGGCGAAGGGAAGCGGAGGATGACGACGAATTTACGTATCATTCCTGATTTGCCCTCGGTTTCTTCCTCCGTCGGCGGGCATATTCCGTGTCGCGTTCGGTGATTTCGTCGCTTGCACGAGGGTAACGAAGGAAGTTCATATGAAATCGGGGACCGTTGAGAATGAAATTCCAACTCCATGTTGAGCTCGGTTGAAGTAAGAATTTCCGAACTAATCTCAATGAGCAACAAAGATTCATGAAGCCAAGGCTGAGAAATGACGATGACACAAAAAAGGTACAATTATTGCAAGCACCATACTCAAGGGCTGGCAACATTTCTGTACTGGCGACAACTCTAACTATTTCACTATAATCATGACTGAGATTCTCCATACTAAAGAAAGATTCCTAAAGTGGCCAGTTCAATATTTAAAAAAAAAACCTTTTAGCCCAACAACTTTCCTTGTTACGGAACCTGTGGCCTTTTCTCCCTTCTAAAAAGGAAGTGCATCTCAAGCGAGTAAAACCCAACTGTTGATATGTATCTTTGACAAGCCAAAGAGATATAAAAGCTTATACTTCAACCTAGTAGATGGGGTAATCAACACAGAAAATTTGTGATAAAAGGCACGTTATATGCAGCATTGATATTCCCGAATGACAGCCAAACCTCATTCTACTGCAACAAGCATATAGTGAATAAAATTGCTTACCTCGAGGGTTAAGACTCAAAGCCACAATTTGTCAAGTGTCTTGCAACTGTTTCTCCCAACTCTTTTTGCCAGTTATGTACAGCCTCAGCTTCAAATAGAGGCCATATAACTGCTGTCTCAGCTGTAAGATTGACACTGGCGGCACAACACTGCCATCGACCACCACTGATCGATCGAAGATCTTCGAACACACAGCGTCACAGATAATTATTCAACACATGAACATCATGATGAAAATATAAAAGGAGAAAAAGATTGAGAAAAGCTCACCTCCGGTCATCATTGTCGAAGCGTTACACAAACTCCGGGCCACTTCTCACAGACAGACCAGCACTGTCGACGACCGAGAAACGCCTCAATGAAACGGAGTTCTAATCATGATTGATGATCAAGCGAAACCCTGAGACAGCCATGGAAACTCGTCGCCAATGAAGATACGGCTGGGTGGCGAAGCTTTAATGGAGACCGGGATCAATCAGACTTCTCGGCCAGGGGAGAAATGGATCGATTTTTCACTCTCTCGAAGCCTCTTGACTCTCTGCGTACGGTATCCGTTTCTCTCTCTAAAAAACGGCACCTCCGAAGAGGAAAACCGCTGCGGTTAACTTGAGACGCCGTGATGGAAGGCAATATCTCTACGATAACCGAGGCTCCAGACGGGTTTCGTGGATGAAGAAGACCTCCGGATCCCCCGAAAAAGATGGCTTTAAAATCCCTGCGCTTCCCTCCTCAAAACTACCTTTGTTATATAAAATTGCATTATTCATCCTTTGACTTTAAATTTATTTCATATGATCCCTAAATTCTAATTTATCGTACAATATATGTTCAATTTAGTCTATGAATTATATTAAAATATTTAATGTTGTCTCCAAATTTAAATTGTCATATTATTGTCACTCGAGAGATTAACCTGAAAAAAAAAACATAAAAACTACTTTTTGTTGTGATTATCGTCAAAAACTAGGAAAATGGAGAACAACTTTTAATTTATTCAATAGAAACATTAAAATAGCTTCAATGCTCGTATCTCACATTTCCTAACCAAAAACCTTAGCCTCGAATTTACGATAATCACCCTTGCAAATTCCATTTTTCAAGATTATTGAAACTTCCTGAATTGATATGTAATTAGTTATTCACTCTAAACCATGATGATGTTACGAGAAGTGTGATTTGTTATCACTGATCGTGAATTACATGATGATCAACCTTCGAATGTTGGAAGAACACAAAAAGCTTATAGTCCACGACGACCTTGCCACTATCTCCAAGCTTATAGACTCCTGGAAAGGACAAATTTACTATCTAATTAGCTATGAATTGATTAAGCATTTGTATCTCTTGATTGAGTTCACTGGGGCTCCAAAATATAAGAGCAATTGAGTCAAATGAAATGAAAGGGAAATTCGAGAACTCACCACACGAATCCAATTTTAATAATTTGGTAATTGAATTTAATTTCACTACATAATGAACTGGTGGATATTATCTGCCGGTCACGCCCTGGCAAAAGAAAAGAAAAAACCATTGGAGCACAATTGATTGTATTCTTGGAGATAGGATGTTGTTCAATGGCTCCTCGTCGTGCCGATTTCGACCATGCCAATGTCATGCGACTTTTGGTGGACGATTCTGCCTTTGTTTTTATTCTCATCTTTGTGCTCGCCCATGCACTCGTTTTGATTTCACGTCCTGAGATCTTCTTTCCTTCGTATATCCTCCCACATAGGTCTAGCATGAATACTCTGCATTTTTTTTTTAATTATCAGGAATCGCAATTATTATCATCCTCTAAGAAACATGGATTTTCTTGGAATTTTTGAGAAATGATCAACATCGAAAGTTGCTTTCGAGTTTGCTTTACAATATACAAACATTAAACATGTGTATCTCTAAATATATCTAGCGAGGGTATCCC
This sequence comes from Eucalyptus guilfoylei, assembly GCA_016097605.1. Classification (NCBI taxonomy): domain Eukaryota; kingdom Viridiplantae; phylum Streptophyta; class Magnoliopsida; order Myrtales; family Myrtaceae; genus Eucalyptus; species Eucalyptus guilfoylei. The sequence goes on from CM027866.1 coordinate 5,357,749, forward strand.
AACCCTCACACCTAGGGGTGAACATATCAAACTGCCTAAATTGATAACCGCTCGGACTGGATTTGGTCAAGTTCCCATAGGAATCGGTTCAGTTCCTGGTTCCATAAAAATAGAAGCTGATTTTTGGTCTAGTTCCCGATTCGAGGGAAACCAGAGCAACTCTTTTTTGTTTAAAATTTTGTTTTTTAATTTCTTGAAAATAACAATAAACTCTAAAATAGAAACGATTCTAGTATTTTTTTTTTTTTGCTAAGTGATTGGTTCCATGGGTAGGTCCGATCTTGTTTCCGATCCTAAGATAGTTCGATTTGTACCTCAATCCTAAAAACTAGGAACTGATCCTTCTAGTCCGGTTCTCGATTCCTAGATGGGATTGGATTGATCAGAAACTGATCACCCCAACTCACACCAGCCATTGCCGAGGTTAGCGACTAGCTTAGGGAAATAAGGAAAGAAGAAAAAAGAGAGGGGAAAAAAGGGAGAAAAAGGGAAAAAAAAAATTGTCCATGTCAGTCATACCATAAAAGACGACCATCATTGACCAAATCGCGGTGTGAGCAATTTCTGGTCAAAAAATCCTTAAACATGAATGATCCTATGTGTAATTTAATATATCTTCGCTTTATTTAAGACAATTTAATTCATACATTGTCGAGTAAACTAAACAATCACTTCGTGTTTTAATTAAGGGTGAATTAGTGGCATTAATATATTTAATCAATGGGTCTCTATGAAAAGGCAGCATTCCTAATTCATAATCTAGTATCGAAAATTATCAATTTACAGATTCATTTATATAATTTGGTTGCTATTCTTGGGGAGGGAGAGAGAGAATCCATGTTGGGTGAATTTTATTTTTATTTTTTCCAGCTATGCACTATCAAAAAATGATATGGTTAGTTGCAAGAAGGGAAATGGGCACGCGAAAAAAGGCATTATAAAAGAAAATGGATAGGTGAGGTTTAGTCACACAATTATTTTTACCTATTTTTTAGTTTCTTTCACACAATTTGTTCAATTTGACAAGAGAAAAACCAGAAAACAAAGCGATGGATATCGATGTCAACCCAGTTCCTGCAAAATCAGCTTCTAACCTTTGTTTCTTTTTGTGTTTTATTTTATTTTTTATTGGAGAAATGCTGCAATATGGAGGAGGGAGGGTGTTAATAGTCAATTTATTTCTTAATTTGCGAATTCTTCGTTAAAGAATTCGTTTTTTTTTTTTTTTTGGATTTTAGTAATACCACATAACTTTTGAATATCCATTCAATCCTAAATCCAAATCTAATTAAATTGTTTCACGAAAAACTCAATGATATTTAAAAAATATTTTCCGGTAAAATATTTTTTAGGAATACGATTAGTTTAGTTTTCCTTTATTTTGTGACATATGATCAAAAATGTTTTTGACATTAGGGCTCCAAAAATTTTAATTTTAATTTAGTTGACCCCCCCCCTCCCGCCAGGCGTGGGAGTCACGCATCGCGTGTTGAGCCCACGTTTTCCCCTATCATACTAAAATCCAGTATCAATATTTCACGAGGTAAGTCTCAAACTTTTTGTTATCGTCGTGATCCATTTGATCTTAGGTCATTCGGACATGCCATCATTATATAAAAAAAACAAAACGAATTGGGAAAAAAAGGTCAAAATTTTGATTTTTTTATTTTTCTCTATTTTTTTCTTCTTTTTTTCAAAAAAAATCAAATTATTAATTATTTTAAAATTTTCTTTTTTTCTCTTTTCTTTCCTTTTCTCTTTCTCCTTCCTCTGCCACTCCTTTCCGATCTTAGCGGAGCCCGAGCTCCCCACATTTGGCAAGCCCCAAGCTCGCCATCATTTAATATTTTGGAAAATGTTTTCCAATTTTTTCAAAGGGGAAATTATTTTCCCGAATTTAAGTTTTGGTAGGAAATTTTTTTCGTTGACTAGGAAATATTTTCGGTCGACTCATTTTCTAAGTTAACCAAATGCTAAAAAAATGAGGAAAACATTTTTCCGGAAGAGGTTTTTCAAGAAGCAAATGCAGCCTACATAAACATTGGCATACAATAATCATTTTTTTGGCATTATAAATTGAAAAAAATGGAATAGTAGCTTGGTAAATTTTAATTAGGTAATTAAATAATAAGATATATCTGTAAGATATATCCTTAATAATCCTTTGTTTTGCGGAAGATAAATAGTTCGAAACACATTTTCTTAAAAGTGATTGCTTGCATTACTTACAAAAATGAATGAACTAAAATTATTTTCATCACTCATGAATATGTCCAGACGTGAATTGTTTTCGATAATAAAATTTTTTTATCTATGTTGACACCTAAATTTTTACCCAAAAATATTTCATCTAGGTGTTTAGTATATTTTTTAAATGGAAGATGTTTTCCCTAAAAAAAAAAAAAGATAAAAAAAGATTAAAAAAAATTTGGGGCCAATGATCTAAATGTGACTAGCCAAGCCCAGGAGGTCAAATTGGAATTAAAATGGCAAATTGGGGCCAAAATGCAATTTCCAAAAGTTGAGGGACCAATTCGCAAATTTTGCAAAATTTCACCCGAGCCCTTAAATCATCATCTTAGCCCCAAATTAAGTTGAAATTGAGCTTGGGCCAGGTCGAATCAATCAAATCGGGCCAAAAAGGACCAAATTGCATTGAATTGGACATTCTCGGGCAAGAAAGTGGCCAACTTTGAGGGACTCTTTTGCAAAATTGGGTGGAGACAATTGCGAAAAATGGTCAAGATCTTAAACTACTATACATGAAATTGCTAATTGATTAAAAAACGCAGCCAAGTTGACGGATTAAAGCACCCAAACCAGCTGCCAAATCTCAGTCCATGATTTAGCCTCATTTCGGAGCTACTAAGTAAGCTTATTTGTGGCCCCACCATATCCTACTCAGCATCTCAATCAGCCTGATCTTTGAACGTGATAGAAGAACATATATAGCAGTGCAAGTGGATGGAAATTGGCCAGGGATAAGCTGTTGAAAGCACGGAAAATTGCAGAAAAGTCCGCACACTCAACAGCTGCAGAAGTTAAAAAATTGGCTAAGTCAGAAGAGTAGGTGAACCAGCTCAATTTGCAGGCTTGGTAGGTGGACAAAAGACCGACCAAAAATCCCTTAATTCGGGGGATAAGATGACGGAAGGAAGGTCTTTCGAGGGAGGAGAGAAAGGGACGAGAGGGAGAGGAGAGAGCTCGGAATCAATCCCCCAAAGAAGCCCTCGAAGCAACTCCAGAAAAGAAAACCCAGAAATTCCAGACCGACCTAGAGAGAGAAAAGTGAGATTTTCACACAACTTAGGCGAAAATTAGCCAAAACCTTCAACTAGAGAGTTAAACGTCACTCAAATATCTTTCTATCCATAGGTCGTATGTCCAAAACGGAGTTCGGGAAGGTCTCCTAAAGCCCCCCGAAAACCACCCTCCTGGCGGGCCAAGAAAGTCGGAAAATTTTCTTAATGTTGAGCCCGGTTGGTCACGGATTTGCGAAAGCGAGCGTTTTTGAGAAAATTGAGAGACAAATGAGGAAAATATTGAACTTTACCCCAAACTGGAATACACATAGTTTGGTCTGGTGTCAAGTTTTCCAACAAAAGAGGTCTTGAAGTTTAATTTTAGAGGTTAACGAAAACCTTCGTTGTCAGTTCTTTTTTTGCAGATCTCATTCCCAGTTGAAGAAGCCAATTCCCACGGGCCCCCGAGGATAATTTCTTGGTTTCTTGGGCCAAGAACCACTTGAAAGGGAAACTAGGAAGCAAGTTAAGTATCCTAGATGTATTTTTTTTCGAGTTTGAGCGTGTTTTGATCATGAAAATCAAGAGGAAAACCAGCCCGGAAAACTGATTTCTGAGGCTGAAATATTTCTTAAGTGTTTGAAATCTCTTCAAGAGTTTCGCATGTGTGCTTCTTGAAGAGGTCGTTTTGATATGCTCGGTTGGTCATTCTCTATGATTTTTGTTGCATTTGAAATCTCATGTTACCTACTTTCACTCGGATTAAGTAGTGTTTCCCTTAGATCTCGTATGTGATGAGTGTCGGGGCTTGAATATGGGCATTCAACCTGTTTGCTTGATTTGGGTTCAAACCCAGATTTGCAAAATCAGATCAAACCCGCATATTTGATGGCGATTCTAGCTTGGTCTTCGTGTGTTTTAAGCTGTAATTTCTATCTAATCTTACTCCTTGAATGTGGTAGTATAATCTTGATACTTTAGATCCGCATGAGATTGCTTATGGGTTGAGATTGAAGGCCGCAAACATGGCCCGGAGAAGCTGTTTTGGGATGATTTAATGCACGCCAAGTGTTCGACGAAATGCGCAAACCAAGTTTCGATCTTGAAACGGTCGATTTAAGCTTGGTTCTTGTTATATTCATGTACTGGGCAATCCCATATTAGTGTAAATTGGCATATATCGGTTTAGGGAATTAATTTTAAATAAAAATTAAAAAAAATAAAAAATATGAAAATTTCAAAAAAAAAATATAAAAATGATGTATGATATCAAATTATGATAGAAATGACATCTAGGAAATTTTTCTAATTTTAAAATGTCATTTTCTTAATTTAATGATATTTTGGTATTTTATAACCATTTTTGTAAATAATCTATTTGTGTAGATTAAAATTATTTATAGTAATTTCATGCATCTAGAGTAATTTCATGCATATTTAAATTCCCATTTCCCTCACGGGGGTCCTGTCCCGGGGCGTGATAACAAGGCCATGTAATATTATTTGCCTGACTTGTATCGGGTCTTTCTTTTCCGCATTACTTTCAAGTCATTTCAATTTCTTGGATATTTACTTGCGCACCGCTTTTCATTAATTTGAGTGTAAATTTCTCTTCTAAATTATGTTAGGATTAGTCTAGACATTAAGGAAAACAAACTTACAAAAACATTTGCATGGACGCTTAGCGGTTTTATAAGGATTATAATTGGTAATCAAGATTGTGTGGCCATTTAGATGAACAACCTTTCAAGTTAGCGTAAACATTAGCGTAAACAAGTCCCCGTTCCTAGAAATCTCTGGTTGCGTAGGAATCGAGACAACACTCTCGTGTCTTGATTGGTTTCTAGCCGACCCCAATAGGCTAGTGGCGACTCCTAGAAATATTTAGGTTGTTAAGAACTAAAAAACAAAATCCAACGTCGCGCGAGGTATGGGCTTGGGAGAGCCCGCGCCTAGTTTAGGGCCATTGGTCCGCCTCTTTAGGCAAATACCCCTAAACCTTCTTCTTTTTCCCCGGACGGAAAAAAGGAGGTCGTGACAGCTTGGCGACTCTGCTGGGGACTTGGTTGCCAACCTTAGAGGACTTAGGCCGTAATAACTCGGTTGGTTGTTCACTAACATGGTCTTCATTTGATAGCGCGTGTCAAAGTCACGAGGAAATCAAGGTTAGTTCGCTAACAATGTGTTAAATGTTTTTGTAGGTTTGGAGTAATAAGGGGTGGAGTGTTTGTTAACCCATTTATTTTGCATGGAGGCGTAGGAATGTATGCCTATATGGATGAAATTGAAGTGTTGTTTGAATATCAATCGATGTGCGTGCCTTTATACTTATATTAGCACTACACATTTACACACACAACCCGCGATCTAAAACCCCGATCGCACTAGGAAGCCCATAGGAGGTACCAAAAGGTGGAACCCGTGCGGGGAATGACCCATGGTTATCCACTTTTGGTCCCGCTCATTTTGATTAATGATAAAGAGAACTGTCCGATGTAAGCGCGGAGTGGGGAAAACTCTCTTGATCTAATCAAAATGGGGACCTTAAGCCTTTAGAATTCCACCTTTATGCGTCAAACCTCACAAGTTTACATCCGCGTGTCTATGTGATTTTAAAAAAAAAAAAAAACAACAAAAAGTCTCTTCACCCACTGTAAGTATGATTTCTCTATCTACTTGCTCACCTCAGATTGAAATTAGCATTTTTTGGAGATTCGCAGAAATCAATGGAATGCCCTTGAAAATATAGGCTTGACACTCACTCTTGATAAACAAACATTTCAAATGCATCTGATCGGCCTAGATTAGAACATATGTTTTTGTTTAAATTTTCAATTACAAACTCAAAGTCACATTTTGTATAGAAATTCTTCCAAGTCAAGATTACATTTTGGGGCATAGAATCAAAATCAAATTTTCAAGAAAATTCTTGGTCGCATTTCGAAATTCAAATCACATTTTGTGTATTGATTTCTCAAGGTAAAAATCACCTCACCTTTGCATGAGTGAAATTACAAATGAATCTTTCAAAATCAATGCCCCATTTGTGTATGAAACTTTTGGAACAAAGTGGGCATTCAATTGATAGTCGCGGATCGATCTTTTAATGAAATCTCCTCTTACTAATAAAATCTTGACGAAATACCAAATTCTCATAAGTGGATACTACGGAGAAGGTATTGTCGCCTTGATTTCATTGTAAGAGGCGGCTTTATTGAAAGATCAATTTTTCATTCATGTACCGACATTATCTTCCTTTTGCAGGTCATGCGTGACAACCATTCATTGAACTCCTCTTGCTTGACCATGCCAAAAGTGGACTTTAAAGCTAGGATGAGAATTGTGTTTATTATGCTCCTCTACGAAAGAGCTTCTTGTACTTTATCCTTGTCATTATTCCTATTAGGAACCGTGTTTTGCATTTTGGGTTTTAATTGTGGACCCAATCAAATGCTTTCGTAAATCATACAACTCACATTTTTTAATGATGAAGTTAGAGTTCATAAAAGTTATATTCTTTAAAACACTTGAAGTGTTTCAAATTGAACCTTTAGGCTGAGCTTTTATGCCTTAGCTTCAAAATGTTTGAAAATAAGTTTCAAGAATAACTTGCGTAATATTTTATCTCTTCACTTAATCGCTTTTGCAGGTTGATCCGTAGAACAATGCTTTGAGGGGTAAGGTTGTAATCGTTCCAATAGGGATTTCTTATGCAACCACTAACTCAACCATCCATTTTTGTCAAACAGGTAAAATGATGGTTTTGTTCAAGATTGACATTTACTTCCTTTGGAAAGACAAAAGCGCGGACCTATCCCTAATAGAGCAAGTCATGAAATGCACCAATTCATGCTCATTTATGGGCATATTTGGTTGAGCCATGAATTACAGGAATATTTTCACAGCATATGAATTCAAACATTGCGATTAAGTGTGAAAAGAACCATCAAAGTCTCGAAGATCACAAATCTACTGGCCTAACGGCAATCGTTATTGCTTCGAAAGCGGCTTCCAAAGAAGTTCCACATCCTGGACGACCTCATATTAATTTGACATTCTTTGCAGAAGAAGAAATCTGTAGACATTCTTTGGCATCAAACTACTTCGTTGGTTGCAAACAAGAAACAACTGCAATCCCTACACTTCCAATGGTGTCTTGGCATCCAATCCTATATGGAGATAATTATTGGCGGTTTGCAAGACAACACTTCAAGATGTAGATGTACACAAACAAGAATCGGTCATCAAATGTTGCCTTCAAATAAAAGGTGGTAATCGTTTCAAGTTAAATTCGATTTATTTTAGGAATGACTTGTCCTTGCACTTTGTGCAGATTTTAGTGAGGCAAATTACGGCAAGCAACAAGATTACATGGGGAGGACAACCTGGTCCAGAATCACACGATCTCTAAAAGAAAAGGGTGTGTTCGTTCCAAAAGTCAAAACAACTCATTCATAAACGACATAGCCACCCATGCTTACAGATTGTGAAGTGGGAAATGCATTGATGCAGCAAAAATGGCGAAAAATCACCTAGCCTAAAAGGGGTATGGGGGAAACTGAGTAAAGCATGAAGGATTCAAATGAAATGAAGATTAATCAATCCAACATAATGAAGCTGCATATGGACAAGTTATCTAACTCAATGTGGTAGACATTCGACCATAAGGACAATATCTCCCATTCTTCCACAAAGATACGATGAGATGCGAAATTGCCCGACTTTGAAAAAGGGTGTACTTCGTTCCTAAACTTAATGTACCTAAGAGTGGAAATAATACATTGTTTCCATATGTGTAGGAAATTTTAATTGGGGCAAATGGCCACAAAAAGAATCAAGGGCACGCAATGCCTGAGTCACCCGACTCCTAAAAAGTGAAAGATTCAAATGGAATAGATATGTGTCAAGTGAATTGCTGTCAATCATGAGAGTAAATTCGTCCCCATAGCCAAGGAAACAGGATGGAACACAGTCATTAGATATGCCGTAAAAGGGAGTATACCGTTCCTAAAATGAATTATGTCGAATATGAAAATAACATATTACGTCTCTTTTTACTTGCAGTTGATAAATGGGGCAAGTCACTCGAAGTAGAGTAGCTCTCACCTGTGAAGCAAGATGAAACAAAGTCAATTGATTCAGCACAAAAAGGGAGTATCGTCCCTAAATTAGTCCAATTCAATTTTGGAATATAAGTAACATGCCCCATCTCTTGTAGGAAAATGTGCACATTGACCGCTGGAGCAACACCTTATACCAAGAAGGCATGCTAAGGCCCAACCATCCATTTTGATGGAATAAATGGAGTAAAACATCCAAGGAGCAATGCCCTCACATGTCAAAACAAGGAGTACCCCTCTCCTTTCATCTTTGACGTCCACTTAGAATGAGTGAATTCGATAACATCTTTGAAAGGAAGATCTTCAAGGAAATGTTAACACCTGAGGAGCAAAGGCACATGAAGAGGAAACACAAGACATTTAAAGACAGATGTAGGCGAAAGGTAATTCGGTATCGTTTCCAAAATGCCTCATCTAAACTTCATTTTTGACGTAGTTCCCTTGTTTGACAAGAAGCGTCGGCATTCGAGGAACAAACTCAAGAAATTGATTAAAGCATAATCTATATTGACCAAGCAAGCATGTGGAGGTAATATGTGTCAAATTCACCTACCTTGATTTAAAAGATGTGTCGTTCTAGAGCCGGTTCAATTAAATAAATAAAAAAGAAGCTCCCCATGGACACTACCAGCGCTTCGGCCTGGTGGTATGGGGAATGAAGTGGTCCAGAAACGGTCGAGGTTCGATCCTCGGAAACGGCAACGAGGTTCCTATGTAAAAAAAAAAAAAAAAAAAAAAGAAAAACTTTTGCATCTCTTATTTTTGCAAAAAGAAGAAAATGCCTGAACTAATGAGACCAAAGACCTGAGATTCTCTTCAAGCCTTAAAACAGTACGTTCATTCCACTGTTTGCCGCCAAATGGTGAAACTGACCAAGGGTAATGTTGTATCGTCTCCAGTTTACGATCCCTGAGGATTCATGTACTAACACATTCCCTTTTGTTCTTTGTAGGGTCGCCTGACTACTAAGGCATAGGTAAGTACCCTTCTTCTCAAAATCAAATGGAAAATAAATGGAGAATTTCCATCGCAAAAAAGAACATTTAGTGTTTTTCTAGAAACAAGCACAAAAAAAATGGAAATTGAAGAAACAAGCTTTCCACAAAGTTTGCAAAAATCTTCTTTACCTTTAAATTATTCATCCACTCGACGGATCACTCATTTTGAATCAAAATTCCCTAGGGAGATTAATCCATCCAAATGATCTCAACAAAAATGAAAGGAGATGTTACTCATGCCAAGCGAGAAACACTTAGGATGAGGAAAGGAAACCCATTTCCAAACATGTCCTTTAAACACTCTGGGATTCGAGCGAAAAAGAAGACCCGTGTCGTTTAAGGTCAATGAATTCATTCGCAAGCTGTACATAGATCAAGATGATAAGAGGCATTTCTTTCCTCTATCATACACACTACAGGTGACAATAGTTAGCCCATTTGAGCCTTTTAATGTGAAGAATTTTCTACAAAATACCCCTGTCAAGAACCACCCCACGATGGGGCAATTACGGAGGTTTGGGTTGACATTATTTGGAGAGGAAAGATGAGAAAGGTTTCTTTAATCTCACTTGCATAAATCTTTTTGCGGTAACTTCAAGTGAATTCTTATGGAAGCTCGAAGCATCCCAAGGTGAACAAGAGCATTCTTTTCTCTACCCAAACACATATACCCATTGCTTAAACCATATTGAGCCTAACTATTCATTTCTAAAACCCGAGTGGTGATTATCTCCCCACATTGGGGGCAAGGCACATGATTTACCAATGCAATTGGTGTTTACATGGGAATATGAAAAGCATCTCGAAAGTCCTAAAAGCTCAAAAAGTTCAAAAGAGCAAAAGTCAAATGAAAATTAAGGGGCATAAAAAAGCGTGTGCCTAGTAAAAGCAAGGTCAATGCCCGAAAAAAAAAAAAAAGTATGGAAGAGAAACAATTGCATCAAGAGGAATATCTCTATGAAAGCAAAAATGGCAAAAAAAAAATGCCTGCATTGAAAAGAAAATCATTGCAAATGCAAAAGCCATTATGTTAGGATGATTAGTCACGTAACTTTCGAGACAATTTGAATTTTAAAAGCCGAGTGCTTTAAAAGAAGAAAACAAAGGGATGATAAGGTAATGATGCCATGACAATCACCAACTCTCAAATCCCTCTTCGAAAAAGTGTTGAGCCTTTTGAGCCTTTCACCAAACCAATATTACAACCTACTCTGAAGTCTCTTCAGATTGGGATAATTCAAGTGGAAATTAGGACTCTCTAAAGAAGATGCCGCTTGAAGAAGTGAGAGCAAGGTTATCTTATCTCATCTTAAGGTTTCTTGACTTGTAAACCTGGCGAAGATGTTGATCGATGATTAATTCATTTCATAGCCAATGATGCTTATCCATTGCTAAAACCATGACCAAACCTGCACTACGGTCCTCCTAAAAGACCTATTTGATTGGTCAATGTGTACTTATTGCGAATGATTCAAAGCCTTGCACACTGGAAGAGTGAGGTTTAGTGATCAGTTTATTTCCCACATGAATAGATGGGATCAAATAGCCATTTTCTTGAGACTATGCGAGAAGCCCTTTCTGACTAGGTGTCCTTGCTCGGCATACTTAACAGACCTTTCTCATAAGTCAAGGTCATTTCAACAAGGATTTTTCTCCCAAGAGAATTTGACGATTAATGATATCATTCGAGCGTGATGACAGTTTTGCGAGTTTGTCAAGTGGTCGGAATTAATTTGATTTATTTATGCAATCATTGCCTTCTCATTACCGATACACTTTTGATATTGTTTCTGATGACATGTGCTGAAATTGATCTCATCTAGTATGCTTTCACTACTAGAATACTTATGATAATGAATACTATTTGATGTGCAGTATCCATTTCAGAATATTCTCGAATGACAGGTTCCTCCAGTGAAACCACACAATTTCAAAGGGTTCATGGGTTAGCCTTAAACCATGCATTTTCAAAAGGTTCTTGGTTATCCTTAAACCTTGCAATTTCAAAGGGTTCATGGGTTAGCATTAAACCATGCATTTTCAAAAGGTTCTTGGTTATCCTTAAACCTTGCAATTTCAAAGGGTTCATGGGTTAGCCTTAAACCATGCATTTTCAAAAGGTTATTGGTTATCCTTAAACCTTGCAATTCGCAAGGTCAGTGAGTTAGCCTTAAACCATGCATTTTCAAGAGGTTATTGGTTATCCTTAAACCTTGCAATTTCAAAGGGTTCATGGGTTAGCCTTAAACCATGCATTTTCAAAAGGTTATTGGTTATCCTTAAACCTTGCAATTCTAAAGGGTTCATGGGATAGCCTTAAACCATGCATTTTCAAGAGGTTCTTGGTTATCCTTAAACCATGCAATTCTAAAGGGTTCATGGGTTGGCCTCAAACCATGCATTTTCACCACACAATTTCAAAGGGTTCATGGGTTAGCCTTAGACCACGCATTTTCAAAAGGTTCTTGGTTACCTTTAAACCATGCAATTCCAAAGGGTTCATGAGTTAACCTTAAACCATGCATCTTCAAGAGGTTCTTGGTCATCTTTAAACCATGCCCTTTCAAAGGGTTCATGGGATAGCCTTAAACCATGCATTTTCAAGAGGTTCTTGGTTACCCTTAAACCACACAATTCCAAAGGGTTCATGGGTTAGCCTTAAACCATGCATTTTCAAGAGGTTCTTGGTCATCCTAAAACCATACAATTTACACGATTAGTGGGACTGCCTTAAACCACAAGGTTAGTGGGACTGCCTTAAACCACACGGTTAGTGGAACTGCCTTAAACCACAAGGTTAGTGGGACTGGCTTAAACCACACGGTTAGTGGGACTGCCTTAAACCACAAGGTTCGTGGGACTGCCTTAAACCACACTTTTCCAATTGTTCACAGGTACATCTCTAGACCACACTCTTTACATTAAGCTCACTTGCATTTTCATTTTATTATTGTCAAAAAAAAAAAAACCAAAAACATTAAAAAAAAACAAAAAAAAAAAACAAAAAAAAAAAACAAAAATTAGGTGTCACCTTATCTTTGAAAGAAATCTCTTTGAGCTTCCTTCCAAAGAGGGGCAGCTAAGAAATTGCCGACACCTAAATTTTTACCCAAAAATATTTCATCTAGGTGTTTAGTATATTTTTTAAATGGAAGATGTTTTCCCTAAAAAAAAAAAGATAAAAAAAGAAAAAAAGTTGGGGCCAATGATCTAAATGTGACTAGCCAAGCCCAGGAGGTCAAATTGGAATTAAAATGGCAAACTGGGCCAAAATGCAATTTCCAAAAGTTGAGGGACCAATTCGCAAATTTTGCAAAATTTCACCCGAGCCCTTAAATCATCATCTTAGCCCCAAATTAAGTTGAAATTGAGCTTGGGCCAGGTCGAATCAATCAAATCGGGCCAAAAAGGACCAAATTGCATTGAATTGGACATTCTCGGGCAAGAAAGTGGCCAACTTTGAGGGACTCTTTTGCAAAATTGGGTGGAGACAATTGCGAAAAATGGTCAAGATCTTAAACTACTATACATGAAATTGCTAATTGATTACAAAACGTAGCCAAGTTGATGGATTAAAGCACCCAAACCAGCTGCCAAATCTCAGTCCATGATTTAGCCTCATTTCGGAGCTACTAAGTAAGCTTATTTGTGGCCCCACCATATCCTACTCAGCATCTCAATCAGCCTGATCTTTGAACGTGATAGAAGAACATATATAGCAGTGCAAGTGGATGGAAATTGGCCAGGGATAAGCTGTTGAAAGCACGAAAAATCGCAGCAAAGTCCGCACACTCAACAGCTGCAGAAGTTAAAAAATTGGCTAAGTCAGAAGAGTAGGTGAACCAGCTCAGTTTGCAGGCTTGGTAGGTGGACAAAAGACCGACCAAAAATCCCTTAATTCGGGGGATAAGATGACGGAAGGAAGGTCTTTCGAGGGAGGAGAGAAAGGGACGAGAGGGAGAGGAGAGAGCTCGGAATCGATCCCCCAAAGAAGCCCTCAGAAGCAACTCCAGAAAAGAAAAACCCAGAAATTCCAGACCGACCTAGAGAGAGAAAAGTGAGATTTTCACACACCTTAGGCGAAAATTAGCCAAAACCTTCAACTAGAGAGTTAAACGTCACTCAAATATCTTTCTATCCATAGGTCGCACGTCCAAAACGGAGTTCGGGAAGGTCTCCTAAAGCCCCCCGAAAACCACCCTCCTGGCGGGCCAAGAAAGTCGGAAAATTTTCTTAGTGTTGAGCCCGGTTGGTCACGGATTTGAGAAAGCGAGTGTTTTTGAGAAAATTGAGAGACAAATGAGGAAAATATTGAACTTTACCCCAAACTGGAATACACATAGTTTGGTCTGGTGTCAAGTTTTCCAACAAAAGAGGTCTTGAAGTTTAATTTTAGAGGTTAACGAAAACCTTCGTTGTCAGTTCCTTTTTTTGCAGATCTCATTCCCAGTTGAAGAAGCCAATTCCCACGGGCCCCCGAGGATAATTTCTTGGTTTCTTGGGCCAAGAACCACTTGAAAGGGAAACTAGGAAGCAAGTTAAGTATCCTAGATGTATTTTTTTTCGAGTTTGAGCGTGTTTTGATCATGAAAATCAAGAGGAAAACCAGCCCGGAAAACTGATTTCTGAGGCTGAAATATTTCTTAAGTGTTTGAAATCTCTTCAAGAGTTTCGCATGTGTGCTTCTTGAAGAGGTCGTTTTGATATGCTCGGTTGGTCATTCTCTATGATTTTTGTTGCATTTGAAATCTCATGTTACCTACTTTCACTCGGATTAAGTAGTGTTTCCCTTAGATCTCGTATGTGATGAGTGTCGGGGCTTGAATATGGGCATTCAACCTGTTTGCTTGATTTGGGTTCAAACCCAGATTTGCAAAATCAGATCAAACCCGCATATTTGATGGCGATTCCAGCTTGGTCTTCGTGTGTTTTAAGCTGTAATTTCTATCTAATCTTACTCCTTGAATGTGGTAGTATAATCTTGATACTTTAGATCCGCATGAGATTGCTTATGGGTTGAGATTGAAGGCCGCAAACATGGCCCGGAGAAGCTGTTTTGGGATGATTTAATGCACGCCAAGTGTTCGACGAAATGCGCAAACCAAGTTTCGATCTTGAAACGGTCGATTTAAGCTTGGTTCTTGTTATATTCATGTACTGGGCAATCCCATATTAGTGTAAATTGGCATATATCGGTTTAGGGAATTAATTTTAAATAAAAATTAAAAAAAATAAAAAATATGAAAATTTCAAAAAAAAAAATATAAAAATGATGTATGATATCAAATTATGATAGAAATGACATCTAGGAAATTTTTCTAATTTTAAAATGTCATTTTCTTAATTTAATGATATTTTGGTATTTTATAACCATTTTTGTAAATAATCTATTTGTGTAGATTAAAATTATTTATAGTAATTTCATGCATCTAGAGTAATTTCATGCATATTTAAATTCCCATTTCCCTCACGGGGTCCCTGTCCCGGGCGTGATAACAAGGCCATGTAATATTATTTGCCTGACTTGTATCGGGTCTTTCTTTTCCGCATTACTTTCAAGTCATTTCAATTTCTTGGATATTTACTTGCGCACCGCTTTTCATTAATTTGAGTGTAAATTTCTCTTCTAAATTATGTTAGGATTAGTCTAGACATTAAGGAAAACAAACTTACAAAAACATTTGCATGGACGCTTAGCGGTTTTATAAGGATTATAATTGGTAATCAAGATTGTGTGGCCATTTAAATGAACAACCTTTCAAGTTAGTGGTACCGCAAGGGCGCTAATAGAAACATTAGCGTAAACAAGTCCCCGTTCCTAGAAATCTCTGGTTGCGTAGGAATCGAGACAACACTCCCGTGTCTCGATTGGTTTCTAGCCGACCCTAAGAGGCTAGTGGCGACTCCTAGAAATATTTAGGTTCTTAAGAACTAAAAAACAAAATCCAACGTCGCGCGAGGTATGGGCTTGGGAGAGCCCGCGCCTAGTTTAGGGCCATTGGTCCGCCTCTTTAGGCAAATACCCCTAAACCTTCTTCTTTTTCCCCGGACGGAAAAAAGGAGGTCGTGACAATCTACTAATTATTTTAAACAATCATTTTTTTTGGGATATTGTTACTGATGGTTTTATGTGATGGGCTTAAGGCCCGTCCGCCCATGTTGGGCCTAAAAGTCCGGCCCACAAAATTAGGGCTCATGGATGGAGGGATACGATGAAGGGGTACGTTTCTATTTTTGAGGGAACGTATATAAGGGAGGAAAGAGAGGGAGAAGACACCCTTTGGCATTTTAGCGTACGTCTTCTCTCCTCCTCTCTCTTCAAAAAGAAATTGAACGCTAAAGGTGACGCCGTCTTCCCTTCAAGGCCAATCGACGTCATCGGATCGATCGGGATCGGTTTTCTCTTCCTCTTGTCGGCATTGGTGTTTAATCTGTGGCTAACAAGGTACGCTCGAATCCGTGGTGTGCTTTAGGATCGGTGATACGTGATTTTCCCGGGCTTGTCTTCCGCATTCGTTTTAGGGATTCGATTTAGTGTCGAATCCGGTTTTTTGGGAATCCGACATCCCCAACATTGGTATCAGAGCCCTAGTTCATGTTTTTCCCGACCCTTTTCATGTTTTTTGACTAATTTTTCGCGAAGATATTCGGCTGACACGGATCGGGGCGAGAAATCCCGACACCCGAGCACTGTTCGTCTATTTTTTCGAGTTTCTGTAAGTCGAAATAGATTTCTGAAGGTACAGGGTGAAAGGGCTCGTCGAGACGAGTCCGTCGACATGTCGTGCGCCGCCGGGCGACGCCGCACGCGCCCACACGCGCGGCCAGAAGGCGCTGCGCGTGGGCGCCACGCACCGGACGGCGAACCAGCACGTGCGCGCCGCCGGCGGCGAACCGGCACGTGCCAGTCGGCGAACCGACGCGTGCTGACGTCAGCATGACATCACCCAACGGTCGGTAACCGCTGGGATGACGTCATCGATGACGTCAGCTGGCCGGGCGGTCCCCGGCCGGCGACCCGACCCGACCCGACCCGATCCGCGGAAGCCTGGCATGCGCGCGGCACATGCCAGCTGACGTCTGCGTGATGTCAGCCCGCGCACGCGCGTGGCACGTGCGGTCGGTTCGTCCGACCCGGCCCGACCGGTCCGACCGGCTCGACCGGTCCGACTGGTCCGACGACCCGCCGCCCGTTGACCGACCGTTGACCGACGACCGTTGACCGTTGATCCGAAAAAAAAAAAAAGGAATTTGTTTCTTTTTCATTTATGCCTATGTGGGTTATATGTAATCAATTATTTATTCTGCATTTGTTGCATGAATTTTGGAAAATTATGTATTTTCCCTTATGTATATTATGGATTATAAGTAATCCATTTTTAGTTCCGCATTTGTTGCGGGAACTATGATGCGTTATGCACGGATACTCCGCAATCCCGAGAACGGACGAGGGAAGTGCAAGACTTAAAAGGCTGATGTCGATTTAGCTAATTATCGGTGGCATGACGGTGATTTAGTATCACATGTGGTCAAGGTCAATCGATGATACAGAAATCATCTCGAAATGGTTATCTTATGCCGGATTTTGAGAAGGTGCCGGCTTTGATGAACACTCTTCCACCCGAATGGCAAGCAAGTGTTAGATCGGCTATGGGAGGTCAACGTGGTCCCGGGTTATAGGAGGCTAGTGGTAGCTTTCGTTAGAGAGTACTATAGGATTGAGTTAACCAAAACTTCAACCCTTAGATTGAGCACCACATGGCGCAGAGTGAATGCACCTTGGAGGCGACATGAAAGCTCTCCAAAAGTTTTTCCATGGTTGGCAAATGTGCCTTCAAATTTCTCAGATATTTTGACTGATAGATTAGAAGGAACATTCCCTATTTATTTCTTAGATTAGTTTGAGATGTTTTTTGTGTGTGAATATCTCTTTCTATGTTGATATGTTTCCTCTGTATATATATTGCGTAGTGTAATTGAAAGTTGTATTATGTGAAAGCATTGTTATTCTATTGGATATTAGATATTATTTGCTTTCTATTATTGTTGACTGCTGTGGGTAGTTTATAGAAGTTTTTGTAACTTCATAGAATTTATTTGCATAAGACAATTATATTAATAATAATTTTGAGTTAGGATTTTTGGAGGATGATTGGAAACATAGTGACCTTTTGATTCTGAAACCTCACTTGAAATTGTTCAGCGATATGATGGGTCTATGCAAAGTGGATGCATAAATGATAGGCATTAATTATTCGTGCATATATGTCTGATGTGTTCAGACCGATGGTTTCAGCAACTAAGAACGTAATTGTTGATATGAACGGCAACAATTGTGAAATATTGAATATGAAGATTCAATATGTGCTGGAAAAGCAAGAAGCACTAGAAGCTCTTGACCATGTTATGGAAGATCTTGAGGATGCCATGCGCCACCTTGAGCTAGTAGAGGACCGCCTAACGGCATTTGAGCCGAAAATAGACATTTGCTATGCTGGTTCTAGCTCAGAAAGGGCTTTGTGCTCTAAGCACAAGCGTATTGATTCGTTCAATATGTGGGAATGCAAAGGATCAAGTCCTTATTGCAAGAAATCAAGAGTTAACCAACACAAGAGAGGAAAACGTCCTCAAGTGAAGAAAATGTCAAGGGTGAGGTATTACAATTGTGACAAGAGAGGTCACTATGCTCGCGACTGTCGTGAGCCAAAGAAGATATACACCTCTTGTACATTTGAGAACTTTGCTTATGTGTCAAGTTCTGTATTATTGGCTGAATCCAATCCTTTGTGGACTGTAGATTCAGGAGCGACAGACCATGTAGCGAAGGATAGAGGATCCTTCGTGGAATTCGACGAATAACAACTCGGAACTAAGTGGATCTATGTAGAAAATAACTCCGAGAGATGAAGTTAAAGGAATTGGCACCTGCCAATTAAACATGCGTGGTGGACGCACCTTGTTCCTACATGATGTTCTATATGCTCCGGAGATTCGTTGAAATTTAGTGTCTATTTTGGTGTTGGTTAAACTTGGTTTTAGTGCAAACTTCCGTAATAAAGGTGTAGATTTGTATTTGGAGACAAACTATTATGGTTGTGGTCACTTTCTGGATGGTTTTATTGTACTAAATGTTGACTGTGGTGATGTCAATATATGTTATTCCCTTGTTTCACGTCTTCTACTTCATGTGATAATGATGTGATTATGTGGCATGCTAGACTTGGTCATATTGGCCAACAACGAATGAATAGACTAGCCAAAGAGGGCTTGTTGGGCAACATTGAAAAAGTCAATTTGCCTATATGTTAGCATTGCCTAGAAGGGAAAACGATAAGGAAACCATTTGGAAAAGGCAAAAGAGCTGAATTTCCTCTGCATTTAATCCATTCTGACGTCTGTGTTTCAATGAATGTGAGAGGAAGGCATGGGACTGTTTATTTCATCACTTTTATAGATGATTATACTCGATTCGGATATGTCTATTTGATTTCTCATAAATCTGAAGCATTATGTTGTTTCAAAAGGTTTATGAACTTGGTAGAAAATCAATTAGACAAGAAAATAAAAGCATTGAGATCCGATCGAGGTCAAGAATATTTATCTGATGAGTTCAGAAAATTATGTGATGAAAAAAAAAGAATAGAAAGACAATTGTCTATTCCGTATACTCCTCAACAAAATGGTGTTGCAGAGAGAAGAAACAGAACCCTACTGGAAATGGTTAGGTCCATGATGGCGCATGCTAACTTACCTATTACTTTTTGGAGTGATGTGTTGTTAACTGCTGCCTATATACTTAACCGGGTGCCTTCCAAATCAGTTACTTCCACTTCATATGAGTTATGGACAGGTAGAAAACCGGACTCAAGTTTTCTTAAGCCATGGGGTTATGCTGCCTATACTCATGAGTCCTCTCACAAGTTTGGGAAATTCGGTCCCAGAGGAAAGAAGAGTATTTTCATAAGATACTCGGAACACTCAAAAGGGTATGTGTTCATAGGTGAGTAGGAAAGTGGGAGTATAACTGAATTTGAATCACAAGATGTCACATCCTTAGTGGATAAATTTCCTAAGAATATGTCACATCCTTAGTGGATAAATTTCCTAAGAATGGCGAAATAGGAGAAGATTACTCCCTATTTGAAACCATGGATCAAGATAATGATATTAGTGGAGTTCGTCCAAGTGGGAGTAATATGAGAAGTGATTAATTGAATTCAACTCATTCTCAATTACAACCACATGATGAAACGACATCATCATTATCTAATCCAAGTGGGAGCATAATGGGGAATGATGTGCAAAGATGAGGATGAGCCAAGAAATATTAATGAGGCTCTAAATTGCCCTTATAAGGAAAAATGGATTCATGCAATGGAAGAGGAAATAGAGTCAATGAAATCAAACCAAGTCTGGGAATTGGTTGATCTTCCGAAGGGACGCAAAGCCATTGGGAACAAGTGGGTTCTCAAAATAAAGCGAAAGGCTGATGGCTCGATAGAAAGGCATAAGGCTCGCCTTGTGGCGAAGGGGTATAATCAACAAGAAGGAATTGATTGTGAAGGATTATTTTCTCCTGTAGTGAGATTTACTTCGATTCGCATTATTCTGGCAATAGTGTCAAGTATGGATCTTGAGTTACATCAAATGGATGTAATGACTGCTTTCCTCAATGGAGAATTAGAGGAAGGAATATATGAAACAACCTGCTGGTTTCATAGTGAAAGGCCAAGAAGAAAAGGTATGTCGACTTTTGAGATCGATATATGGCCTCAAGCAGTCATCGAGACAATGGTATATACGTTTTCATAATGCCATAATGGCATATGATTTTACAATGATTAATGAGGATCATTGTGTATATATCAAAAGATCCAAAGATCAATTTGTGATCATATCATTATATGTTGATGATATACTAATTGCCGGAAGCAATATGGAGTTTGTTAATCTTTGTCAAGAGTTGGTTGTCTTCCAACTTTGAGATGAAGGATATGGGTGAGGCTGCATACATTCTTGGAGTTAAGATTTCAAGAGATCGTTCGAAGAGATCGTTGTCTCTTTCGCAAGAAACATATATAAATAAGGTTCTTGAACGATTTCGTATGCAAGATTGTAAACCCATAGACACTCCTATTGCAAAAGGTGAAGGATTGAGCCATAGATCGTGTCCAAGGACTCCACAAGAGAAGGAACAAATGAAACTTGTTCCTTATGCTAGTGCTGTTGGGAGCTTGATGTACGCTATGATGTGTACAAGACCTCGGCATATGTTTTACAGTTGGAATGGTGAGTAGATACCAATCCAATCCAGGTCCATCACATTGGAAAGCCGTTAAGAGAATACTGAGGTATCTAAAGGGGACTGCTGATTATACGCTGAGTCATTAAGGAAAGGATCTGCGACTCTAAGGCTATTCTAATGCTGATTGGGGAGGAGATTTAGATGAAAGGAAATCTACCTCTGGGTTTGTTTTCTTACCGAATAATGGCACCATATGTTGGAGCAGTAAGAAACAAACGTGTATAGCCTTGTCCACGATAGAAGTTGAGTTCGTGGCATTATCAGCAGCAGTATAAGAAGATGTTTGGCTTAAGAGATTTTTTTTTTTTTTTTTTTTTTTTTTTTGGATCATTTAGGTGTTATTGGAAGTGCTGCAGATTCATTGTTGGTTAACTGTGATAGCCAAGCAGCTATAGCGTACACCAAAGATCCAAAATATCATGGCAAGACCAAACATATAGATACCAAGTATAATCTTGTCAAGGATATGATTGCACGAAAAGATGTGAACTTAGAGTACATATTACGCATAGAATGGTAGCAGATCCTATGACAAAGCCAATACCTAGAGATGTGTTTTGTGGCCATATGAAATCTCTAGGATTGCGTAGAGTCTGATGTACTGGATTGTAATTTTCCTGAAGTGTTCACATTTGATGAATTTGTGTTTTTTCATCATTAATGCCTATGAATCTTTGTTTGATCTTTATGCATATTAATGCTCAGTGCATTACTTTAAATTGAGAAAGTATGTCGGACAGATAAAAGATTAGCCCACTCACACGGGTAATCGCCTCTATTTACTGTGTAATAAATAGAGATGAGACTGTTTTTAAGCTTATTATCTAGGTGATAATCGAGAGCTCAAGCTTAAAACACGTATGTCGCCTTAACTGAGTGTTAAGATGAGGACATAATACTTACTATGTCCGAAAGTAAAATATCCCACATATTTTACTTTATCTGTCTATGATGCCAGATGTGAGTTCTGATGAATTTTGTGAATGAGTAGATACGTGAACTCAAGTTGGACATTGGGTATGTCTAAACTATCATCTGTACGGTATTGAAAGTGTAGACATACGCTCCATGGGAAAGGAGTTAATACCGTAATACGTATTTCATACTATGTATGCATGAGACGACCAATAAGAGTGACAAAAAGTTTGATCTCAATTTTTATGTCGTGTGAGACTCTTGAGAAAAAGAGTTCCTCAATTTTTAGTTCCCTCATGACTCTTACTTATTCTCAAGATTTCTATTTAGTGTTTGCTATCTTAGGATGTTGCCAATGGTCATGAGTTGATTCGATCTAATGGGACATTTCTAGAAAAGCAAGCTGAACTGAAATTGGGAGTTTGAAGGAAAGAGGAAGATCGAATTTGGAGAATCACATTATAGTTTTGCATTCACCGGTTAACCAATTATGACTATCTTTGTGATAATCATAATTGTGAATACAATATATGTATCATTGTTTGAAAGAGATCAAGAGAGATATAAATGTGATCGATCGATCTAGGGTACTGCATACTAAATCTACTCAGGATGTGATACCCATTATGAGCTGCTATATATTCCTAACAGATGTCTATCAACGAGCTCTCAAAGTATGCTGGTCGCACGGATTATTCACCGGTATGAATGTTGAAGAGAGGTAAAGAGAATCCTGTTCGGCCCACCAAGTGCGAGTGGGAGATGATGGTTTTATGTGATGGGCTTAAGGCCCGTCCGCCCATGTTGGGCCTAAAAGTCCGGCCCACAAAATTAGGGCCCATGGATGGAGGGATACGATGAAGGGGTGCGTTTCTATTTTTGAGGAACGTATATAAGGGAGGAAAGAGAGGGAGAAGACACCCTTTGGCATTTTAGCGTACGTCTTCTCTCCTACTCTCCCTTCAAAAAGAAATTGAACGCTAAAGGTGACGCCGTCTTCCCTTCAAGGCCAATCGACGTCATCGGATCGATCGGGATCGGTTTTCTCTTCCTCTTGTCGGCATTGGTGTTTAATCTGTGGCTAACAAGGTACGCTCGAATCCGTGGTGTGCTTTAGGATCGGTGATACGTGATTTTCCCGGGCTTGTCTTCCGCATTCGTTTTAGGGATTCGATTTAGTGTCAAATCCGGTTTTTGGGAATCCGACATACCCAACAGTTACCATGTCATAAACACCGTGTGGTGGCTATATCATTAGTAATAAGTAGAAATAGCTTACACTTTTTTTTCTTTTGATAATATCTATTTTTTTTTTGGAACAATTGAGATTCAAATTATTCAAGTATTTCGAAATTTATTGTTCTATTTTCGTTTTGAGTGAATGCCACTTTTGTATTACGAAAGAATTTTGTTTCATGTATTTATTGGATATTCTAAGCAATTTGTTGAAGTATCTTGATAATACGTAACGGTGGAATCACTTGATTTGCAGAGAAAATTGATTGACCACTAAGCACTTGCGTGGTCACCAAAAAAGAATTTTTGGAAAATTAAAAAAGAAAAAAACACGCACAAGAAAGAAAAGTTATGCCATGTAAATAGAAATGGGAAAATTGTCCAAAAAGTCCTAAACCTATTGCACTTTTGTCAATTGAGTCATAAACATTTTAACTTTGCCAATTGAGTCCTAAACCTTTTCATTTCTTGCCGATTCAGTTCATCCAGCTAATTTTGGCCGGAAAATACGGCGACGTGGACGCCGACGGTGCCACGTAAGACTATCGGCGCGATGACATGGACAATTTTTAATAATATTTTAATATTTTTTTTTTGAATTTTTTTGAATTATTATTATTTTTTCTATTTTTCCTTTTTCCTTTTTTTTTCTTTTTGGCTTTTTTCTTGGCATTTTTCGGTGGCCAGCCATAGCCAGCTAGTTGGCTGTGGCTGGTGGCTGGCCACCGGAAAAGGCCAAGAAAAAAGCTGAAAAGAGAAGAAAAAAGAAAGAAAAGAAAAAACGGAAAAAACTGAAAAAAATAATAAAAATAATAAAAAATCACAAAAATATTAAAATATTATTAAAAATTATCCACGCAACGGCGGCAATCTATATGGCAGACCGCCGATGTCCACGTCAGCATTTTCCGGTCAAAATTGGCCGGATGGACTGAATCGGCAAGAAATGAAAAGGTTTAGGACTCAATTGGCAAAGTTAAAAGGTTTAGGACTGAATTGGCAAAAGTGCAATAGGTTTAGGACTTTTTGGACAATTTTCTCAATAGAAATCGTAAAAGTTAAAAAGCCTTGAAAATTGGGGGCAAAATCCATAGGAAGATTTATATTTTTACGTGAGAGATCGTACGTGAAAACGTTAGCACAAAAAAATTGACGAAAAATCATAAAAGTAAGTGGATCCTAAGCTTATGTATCTGGCCAAAAAAGTATTGAAGCCTTTATATATGCGCAGCATTGCCTGCGCGAAACAACAAGCCATGTGATTTTCTACCGCGTACCAAAACAACAAATCAAAGCAGACAAAGGTCAGTTATCGAAAGATCTAATCCACATGCAGTACCGCAAATTATTCAATATCAATTCATTTTTAATTCACGAGCAAAAGATGACGCTAAGTGTGAATTATATGGTCCCGATCAATAATCGTGCTCATATCTCAATAATTATCGACTCGATCAATCATGACATATCTTCAACGTTGAAAAATTACATCTTAATCGCCTATCTATTACCAACTTGATAATGAGTTAATTCGTGACGATGATTTTATGAAAAATGATGTTTATTTTTAAAATTGACAAGTTTTTTCAGCAGTCGCATTTTGACCCTACATTATATCCATCGTTCTTACCAAATCCCCGATGGTACAATGGTACAATGTCTCGCGCAAAGACTTTCAACTCTGCAAGTGCAAGCCTTGGTCACTTTTAATGGCATTAATTGAATAGCAGACAGATTGCATCGTGGGTGGTCCAAGAAAACAACAGATAAAAGTCAAAAGAAAATTTACCGAAAATACATATACATATACATATACATATACATATACATATACATATATATACACGAGTGCGCGCGCAAACACTAGACTTTCAAGCTGATGTATACCCAAGTTTCTGTGGAGAAGTTTCATGGTTTTTCTGGCCATTAGGACCCTAGTTGATGAAGGGGCTAGCTTGGTTTTTAATGGCCCAACTAAAATCATCTCATAGATGTGTGGCCTCATTCTGATCAGACAAACCTACGTATTTCTACTTTTAACCTTGTTCGACCAAATATATGTATACTTTTAATCTTGCAAAGGTTTGCTTTTAGTTGGCCTTTTAAATGGAATGTTGGGATTACTCCTTTTCAAATTGAAAGCTCAAAAGAGACAAACAATGAAGTCCTACAAGGCAATAAGCTAGAACCGAGGTTCTATTCAAAAAGAAAAAATAAATCACGACATAATCACCTCATAGAAGGGTAGGAAAACTACTTTCTACCCCCTTACTCTCGCCACTTATATGATCAAGACTCTCTAATTTTAATTTTTCTAATCAAATCCTGAGGTGAGCAAATGGCCCAATTCAACCTAAAAACCAACCTTATTGGTTTCAAGCCAGTACACATGGGGACCAATTCCTAGGCAAAAAAATTAGGAACTTATCTTAACCTATTTTATACCTAGTTCAGTGATCGACTCAATGCACATTCAATCACTTTTTAGCATCTAACTTTTAAGGTATAATATGAAAATTAAGAAAAGAAATGACATTATCTCGTCATAGTTCGATAAGCTTACATACTAGATTGAAGCTTATTTTTTTTCAAGGTTGGATGTGATCATAATTATTAAGATGAGAAAATGGGAATCAAGACAAAAAAAAAAAAACAATAAAAAAAAGCAAAAAAATTAATGCATTATAGAGAAATACCTTATATGGGAAATTGTCCAAAAAACCCTGAACTTATTATTAGTATCCAATTGAACCCAACTTAATCGACGATGAGGCGTTTTCTTTTATTTTCCAACCTAGTACCTTCAAACTTTTGATAAATTCTACATGCTTTTATTTTTAATAAACTTTACTGGTGAGGAAAGATCACCCATTAAATTATATAGATACACGCACATACAATCATTAGCGGAGAGTTTCCCCGTCCAACGCATTATTAAGAAAAATACAAACGCCTGCTTGTGCAATTAATAATTGCATATTAAATTGTCATGTCAAATTATATTCCCTCTCATTCCACTGATGAACTTTTCGAGGACCACCAGGTTGACTTGCCTGACCGAGGATGAGGGAGACATCGACTTGTACCACCCAATTCAGCCGGACTGGCTTTGCCCAAAGATTCAATCAATTTAATTCAAAACCTTTGATCTTGAAATTGACCGTGGTCGTGGAATCTAACTTGAGTTAAAATGTTAAAATTGATAGGATAATAATTGGGATATTTATCTAAATAATTCAATTTTCAATATTTTAATTATGAATACTTAATCCTAAATTTTTTTAATAATTCATCAATATAATCATAAATATTTTTATGATTTATCAATTTAGTTCTTTTGATTAATCTTGATTAGATTACTGACGTAACGGTTTAGTTAGTGTCAACTCATCTTCTTGGCATGGCTGGTATTGAGCGTAAATAATTTTTGCAATTTTTTTAAAAAAAATTTTCCCAAATTTCTTATTTTTCTTTATTTTCTTTTTGTTAATCAAATGACGACTTAAATTCATGGTTAGAGTCAATCCCTTAGTTGCACACATATACCATCTGATAATATGCAAGCTCAACTAAAAAATAGTCTGTGATATCACTGGATCCAAGAGCTTGTTGATATGAAATCACTCCATTATAAATAATTTTTTGAAGTATATACATATGATTCCTATCACATTTTATTATCAACACATTGGGCTTTGCGTTTTTGTTTCCTTGTGCGTTTGCTTTATCTCTGTACTGGACAATCTTCTCGCTATGGTCCTCCATGAGGAAGTTGAGCGAAGATCACCGGTTGGCATGTTCATCAAAACTTTATTATAATATTTAGAAACCCATATATCGGCTTCGGGAGTTCGTGGTACTTTCATATTGAAATTTCGTCACCGGATGGCTAGTGGTGATGGATGAAAAAAGCCAATGGCGGAGTTGTGTTATGGTGTAAGGAGATTCGATCAGTTGGTTTCCTGGTTTTGCAAGCTTCAGCCAATGGTTGGTACGTTCTCCGTAGTGAAGACATTGTAGGAAAATAGAGAACATAGGGGAAATAGTAATGGGCTTATAACAGGTTAATGGGCTCTGAATGATTAAAGAGGAACATGGGCCGAGTTTGGTTATATTCGAAAATGGGCTTATGGGTTTCAATAGAGATGGGCTTGAAAAAGTTTGGGTCATTGGAGTCATACTAGGAAAAATTTAAGGATTTTTTGTGGTAGGCCGAAACATACAAGTTTGAAGTATCGTTGATTTGTTCTTTCGTCTATATTTATTTATCTAATATTATCATTATTATATATATATATATATATATATATATATATATATCTTGGTTATGGAGAGTGATTTCCATGGTGGTAGTTTTATTATGATTTGCCCATAAATTTAGGCAGAGAGTGAAAATTTATTAAACTTAGATAATGATTTTGTTCCTGCTAAATGCTTTAAAAATTCCTACGAATTGATTCAAAGAAAAAGAACAATTAATTAGCATTCCATGGAAATGTTAAAGTAAGACGATATCCACCTTCTCAAAAACTCTCGATGAATACCTAAATAAGCTCTAGATGATTCATCAAGCATTCCCGATTCTGAGACGACCAAGAAACGTTGAAGTCCACTGAGCCGCACGTGCGAGGCGACACAAGCGAAGGAAGGGGAGGAGGAGAGGTGTGGCTTGCCGCTTACACGTGGCGCCTCATCCGTGCAAGTTCGATGGGGCCCAGGAGTCTCCTAGGCAGAGAAGGTGCTGTGCTGTGCTGTGCTGGCAACCCCGAATGTTGACCGACGTGGCGCCAGCTCGCGCGGGAAATTGTGTTCCAGATTTGGGCTTCTCACTGCTCTTTGACATTCGACTCTTCGTTATTGAAGAAAATAATAATAACAATAATAATAATAATAATAATAATAATAATAATAATAATAATAATAATAATATAATCCCCGTAATAAAAACAATCAAGAGAGGTTTGCATTTCCCAAGAATTTATGTACAAGATTCAGTTCCCTCCCCCATTATTGCGAAGCTCACTATTTATTTCTTCAAAAAAAATTAAAATTTCAAAAAATATTAAAAAAAATTATACGCGTCGGCGCCTACTACTGTGCCACAATGTATACGTTGGTGATTTTCGGCCAAAATTGTTCAAATGAAATCAATCGATAAATTGTGAAAATATTTAGGATTTAATTGACACAATTATAATGTTTGGAATATCGATCTTAATCTCAAGAAAAGGTAGATAGCACTTAGTACTCAACTGGAACACTTACAAGTTAATTATATCATTACATAGATAACATTTCTAATTGACTGAATATTTCAAGCGATTTATAATTATTGATAAGCAAAATAAAAACAAAAATTTACAATTTCCTCTTAAAGATTATTATTCAGTTAATGCAATTTTAATTAATGGGTTTGTAAGATTCCGATTTCAACTGCCTTAAATGCCTACATTCGCAACGTCCTGCAATGCCCCCAACCCTTGTTTGCCTTTGGACGAGGTCTGTTTTCCCTAAACAACCTTATGATGATCAACGAAGGCAGTTCTAGCTTTCGTTCTTCTAATATTTTATTTTTTTATTTCATTTTCGGATAGAAAATTCAAATTCCATCGCAAGGCTAGAATTAGTTGTCTAGGTTTTAGGCCAAACTGCCTATTATTTGGGTAAATTATAACAGTGATCACTGAAATTTTTCAAAATTATTAAAGATCGTTTACGGTACGATTCTTTGATCTTTCCACATTATTTTTCAAAATTGCATATTGGGGGGCGAAGCTCTAGTTACACCTTTTGTTCATTTACAAACTCACATCACATTATTTCAAAGGAAGTTTTTGAACATTTCTTAAAATTTTGATCCACTAGATTGATATAAAATTTACGTTAGTTGCTCTTTGCATGGCAAAAAGTAGAGCCACAAGACGTTCCACTTTACTTTTGCTTTTTGTGTTTATCTTTCGTTAATGTTTAAAGTTTGACCACACTTTTTAGAGAGAAACTTTTTTTATGTATCGTGGTTCCTTTTTTTCCTCTACCTCATTTTGGAGTAAAATGACAAGGTTGCTTCTTCTACCAATAAGAAACAGAAAAATATCTCAAGGGAAACAACTCCATGCATGAGGCCTGTTATCATGAGGAAAGTGCTTGGAATTGAAGTTTTTCATGAGATAATTTTTCTCAAAAATAGTTGTTTGCGCATATTATGTGGCAATTTTGCGCTTAAATATAATTACTTAGAGTAAGTGCTATAATTTCTTTTCAATACTCAATGACTTGATAAAAAAAATGGTTTGTTATCCCCGATCGGACCTCGCAATTTAAACGAAAAATGGAAATTTGTGATGTCGGAATCTTGGTTAGAGTTGAGCAATGTTTTAGTAGGTAAATTATGTCAATACCATTTTTCACACCATTTAGTAAAAAAGCTATCTTCTACTTGCTTATCCCGACAAAACCACCCCATCAAAGTAATTGTTAGCCATTAGTACGTAACTTGTTTTTGGAGGCGCAAGACAATCGATATTTGATCATTGATTTTCTTGTTTTGGCTATAATGAAAATTATCCTGTCTAAACTCACGTTTCGAGTAATTGTGATGGCCCCTATCGAATGGCGCTTGTTTCGAGACTATTCTGTTTATGGCGACTGATTTGTTTCGCCATATTAAGACAACTCAATTTCGCACTCACCCAAAGATCATCCAGAAATTCTTGCTCTCTTGGATAGACAATGCGTGCTTTATGCAGAGAGGAGATCGCCAATCATAATGGGCATTCCACACATTGGGCCAATCGGGGCATGTTTTAGTGGGCTAGGCCATTCATGCTTTTTTGGGTCAAAAAAGCCCATTTGAGTTGCATAGGATTAAGAAGCGTAAAAGCTATTTCGTATTATGTAGATTTCTTAAAGTCCAGTGAAAAAAATTCGAGTCCAAGAAGGAAGATCTTAGATTCTTTTCCAGCCATAAGAAAAAAGTGTCGCATTTTAATTAATTATTTATCAAATAACAAAATAGAAATATGGGATGGAGGCCCAACTCTTCGTAGAATGCAATATGGAGGATCATTCGAAAAATACAATCGAATTCTATAATTTTTAAGTAATGCAATCAAGTCATAAAATTGGTTGGGTAAAATACCTTAATCTGAGCAATTTGCCTTGTTCAACGCCTCTTCCTTCGTGGATAATCCAAGGCTTTGTGGTTCGATCCTAGACATTAGATGCAATCTCACCATATTCACAAGCACATCCACCAGAATTCATTTCAATTTCAAGTTAATTTTGTCGCCAGCTTATTGATATGCTCCCTAGCTTTGACCATGGTGGCCGAAATCAAAGCTAAGTCATTTAAAAGAAAGGCCAGCACCAGCTTGGGAAGATGATGACATTTCAGAAGCTCGAGTTCTCGGTCCTAGATGTCCTGGAATGTGCCAAAGATGGCAATGAGATAGGAAGAGGTGGAGCCAGGATTGTCTACCACGGGAAAATGCCAGACAATGCTGAGATTGCTGTCAAGAAATGCCTAGGATTTGGCACGACTAGTCACGACCATGGCTTCTGAGCACTCGGCAACATCGGGCATCAGAACATCGTGAGGCTCCTGGCATTCTGCTCAAACAAAGAAACCAATCTCCTCGTTTACGAGTACATGAAAAATGGGAGCCTAGGTGAAACACTGCACGGGAAGAAAGGTGGTGCTTTCCAAGGATGATACTTGAGGTACAAGATCGCGGTTGAAGCCACCAAAGGCTTGTGCTACCTGCACCACAACTGCTGCCTGCTGATCCTTCACTGAGAAGTGAGGTCGAACGACATTCGGCTAAACTTGAGCTACGAGGCACAGGTCGCCAACTTCGGGTTGGCCAAGTTCTTGGCAGACAATGGAGGGTTAGAGTGCATGTCGATGATAGCGGGGTCCCATGGTTACATTTTCCCCCGGTACATCACACTTAAATTCTTCATTATCATTCATCGATTAGTAATTCACTAGATTATTCGCAATTAATTATTAACCACATCGAGGCTATCAGAACATTTCTCCGATCCTAACTCTCTACAAATTTCAATTCTTTAAGTTCTGAAATCTATGCCACATTTCTGGTGTGTTTGTTTGACCCCAAGAAGAAAGGAAATTGAAAATATCACGCAAGAACACGACACGGTCTAGTCAAATTCTTGTAAATTGGAATCTAAGCGGGTCAACTTTGGTACCTGATACATCTTCAAGGTGAAACAGAGCATTGAGCACAGTGAAACCAAACAGACATGCGCATCCAAAACTAATATCTCTGAAAATTACGTAAAGATGGATAATTTCTTGGTTCCATTTCTGATAAGAAAATATTCAGTAATATGAGAGTGCCAGGTCACAGGCTAAAGTGGCACGCATTTATCCAGTTGGATCCACTCGCCACTTGACAAGTGGCAATTGAATTAAGATTAAACAAAAGTAAATTTCTGACCTCCAGCGGGATCTTTAATGTGGAGCAGATTTTGGGAAAATTTTAAACACCCGCCCATGTCTCTCTTCAACCTTTGTTCGTGGCTTTAGAGGAAACCTTCGTCCTTCTTTCTTTTTATCTCAGATCTTACTTTTCAGACCGGAAAAAACCTTCTTCTATTTTTATTTTTCAGCTCTTACGTTGCAGAGTGCCGCTCGAACCGGCACTTAGATGACCTCCATTTTCGCTTTGAACCCTCTAATTTTCCAATTTATTAGTGGATTATTTGCGGTCTCTCTTTGTAGATGTAGATTCCGACACTAGGATTGAATCACGTAAATTACTTGTGTCCTTTTACTGTTCTTTGTTTTACGTATCCATCAATTTCTATAGCTCCTGATGATTGCAAAGTTACGATGCACTTCCTCCGTGCGGCCAAATACAACACTCTATGATAAAGATGTTGGTGAAATACTGAGTCCACTGCGGTATTGTGGTTTTGCATGTCAGCTGTTTATGTTTTATATGAGATAAATGAATGGTCCTCTCTCTTTCTAGCTCATGCTGAGTTTCCTCTCGGTTTCACTCACTGTGGTAAATTACAGTGCCGGAAAATGCCGCGGATGACATTCACAATTGTCAGTGGAAAGGTGATTAATGATGGTCGTAATATTGGACAGGGACTCTAATGATGACGGGGACATTGAAAAGTACAGAAAACATGAAGCAGACTATACTCGGCGACTGTTGGCAAAGTACTTCTCAAAAAAGACTATATACGGAGGTTAGTTGTTTTCTAGTTGAGCTTATTTGCCTTTATGCTACCTAGGGGACGAAAGGCTGAATATTAGAAGAACCATTAAGGTTACGATGATTATGTCTCTAAAAGCTATTTGAGATAGCTGGCTGCTTAATGAAGAACCAAGATTTGGTGCTCAGAAATAGTCTTTCATAACTATCTTTTGCAATGGCGTGACCAACACTCAGGTTCAGTATCGCACTAGTTTCTGTAGGTTGATATGGAACATATGCATTCTTTACCTATGGTGCCCTATGGAAAAATGAGCACAATGGGCAAGTGTTAAATCCTTTATGCGGCTTGTGAGGATCGATGAGTTTTACCCTGAATGAAGTCTCGAGTTGCAGGTGACATATTTGAGGAGGAATTGACAATAGATGGTGAGGTTATATAGTCAAGCAGGTCCACTAAATTCTATGATATAATCAAATTTTGCAATTATCGTCCTGCATCATAGGCTAAAAAGGATTACTTCTGTTTAGTTGGCCTTGCGGCCGATCATACGCAGACACTGTTAACAGTTTTTAGGACCAGAGCTGCAGCGGCTCAGCTTCGGCAGCTGAAACGGCTATGGCCATTTCAAATGAGAAGCATCCAACGAAGAAGAACTGCTGACCCTGATGTTCTCACTCTCGTACTTGGGGCTGAATCATTTCACAATTCAAGGAGAAATTGATGCGAGAGAATGTTAAAGCTAATGAAGCGCGCTTTTCCTCACCACCTATCCAGTCTTTGATAACACTCACTGGGCGAAATAATGAAATGCTACGCAATCTACTGACCGATTATTGAGAATCTGAGTTTATAGAGGAATTGGGGGATGCCCTCTTGTATATTTTATGATAAACTCTTCATTTTGGAAGAAAGCCTGCAATGAATGGCCCTGAAAATTGAGTTCACGGTAAAGCAAGTCCATACCCTGCTTGTTAATGTGTACCGCAAGTCAATATCTTGTCCTTGAGAAGAAGCAATTTTTTAGGAAATAATGATATGACGGTACCTTAAGTTTTCTACATGGACCAGTGGCTTCTCCACCTTTAGATCTCCAGCTTGGATGATATGAGTAGATTTGTTTCTTAAAAGAAGAAGCAGTGCTCTCTCAACATGTGTATGAATCGCACCGTTGGAGAGAGAGAGAGAGAGAGAGAGAGAGAGAGAGAGAGAGAGAGAGCATTGGGAGGGCAAGAGGGTTTTTATAGGCAAGTGCCTCAAGACAACGATGCAACAGAGTAGAATTTTTAAAAATAACGTGAGCAGTATGTAAGCAACAAAAGAGATTGAGTATATTGCACGGCATTTTATGCTCTCCGATAGCAACGAAAGGTCATGGGAGAGACGATTTGCTCATGGCGAATTTTCCTCGACGCGATCATACGAGTCTTCGTATTTTTTACCAAGTAATTGTGGATAGAAATTTAGATAAATTGCTGGTGCCTTTGGTCGAGTTGTCTTTACTAAGCCTTAACCATGAGTATCGCAAGAGGGGCGCTAAGTACGCTGCTACGACACAGTTTCATGCTTTGTCTCAATAAAGCTAACTAGGTAGCCAAAATAGTCGAGAGCATTGTGGTTTTATGGAGACTTGATCTCGCTAAATGAAAGAGGTCGTAGTTGGTTGCATCTAGTTAAATTTGGGGCGTATCTATGAATTGTCAAAGGTGTTCGACAAATACCAACGAGAGAAGTATCAAGTATCAATGAGTAACCAATGCGGAACTTACTTAAACCAATTGAGTGCGTGATAACATAATGTCAGTCCATTTTATTACTAGGCGAAATAAATCATATCCCAAAAACAACTACATGACCTACCAAGGGGCTCGCAAAATGCAACATATCGTTTCGCAAACTCATTATTGGTAACATCTACCACATCACTCTATGAAAAAGGAATCCATACATTACATGATACCACAGTCACATTCCAGGCTTCAATACAAAGCTCGCTTTGCTCTGCTAATCATTAGCACCCATAAGCCTTGCTTGTTTCAGCATACCCATTCAGAGAGAGAGAGAGAGAGAGAGAGAGAGAGAGAGAGAGAGAGGCGAGAATGGTGCAATCTCAGGCTAATCAACTAAGAAAAAGATGTCCAGGTCTTTTAATCAAGCAGTAGGTTGGAGCTTTTATGTCCATAGTCCAAAAATGTGTAATGCCCACCAGGCCAACTATGCTTAATGCATAAATTGCCTATCAATTACAATATCACTACAATTTCAGGGTAAAAAGCTACCTTCATTTCAGGGTACAAAGCTACCTTCATTTATGTCTTGTTGACAAAAGGGGTAAAGACGATGTAATGAGATCAAAGCTAGATGTCAGTATTGAAAATAATAAGGCAACTGGCAAGTAATTAATAGCTAGAGGATGTTCTCCTTAATCGCGATTCACTCTACTTATCTTACAAGTTTTACAAACGAAAAAACTCAAAGTTTCGAAAAATATGTCATCTCATAGTCCATACGCTTTACGCATTTGAAAAAGTGACTACATAAAATTCGGTGAAAAGAGATATAAAATTATGACCCATCCCGATTTAGCAAATAGGAAGATGCTCAACGATGACCATGCGACTCAAAAGAATTGATTGACTATTTCCGCAAGAAAAATAGAACGACACGTGTCTTTTTCCGATTGGCATCGTAGCACTCGGGGAAATTAATGTATGATGAAAATGAGATGAACTATGAAGCAGGCAGCTCTCGACTAATCCTCTGTGTTACTGATTATCGGCATCGTTCATGTGTACACATGTATTGCTATTAAGTAATTGCTTCTCGTGGGGGCAATGCCAATGGCCAAGAGTGGACCAACACGATAATTACCAGCGCTGTAATTCGAAGAATAAAAAGACGGGTATGTACTAGGGTTGATATTTTGATACCGAAAATCGCCTTTTTAAAAATGCATGGATGCTTTAAAATATACATCATTAGGTACCATTGGAATTGGTGGCGTAGCAGAAACGGATCATATCTTTGCAATTATATCAGGAGCATAGAAATCGACAAAAGAAATAAAACAAGGAACAACAAGAGGATATAAGAAGTTTACGTGGTTCAATCCAAATATCGAAACTTACGTTCATGGGGAGAATAAGCAAATAATCCACTGTAAATCGAAGAATTACAAGATTACAATTACTTATGCACTCGAGTGTTTTCCAGCGTTACTGTATACTCAATACTCTCAGTATTTAATAACTTGATTCGATGGCCTCGACTCTACGCACAATTCTCTCCGAGCTCACGCCTTTCTTTGTCCCTTGAGTTCTTAATTCTTGCTCTGCCTTCTCTACGCCCTCTGCCGTCCTCCATTTATAGGAGAATGGGCGTGGAGACAAGAAAAATTTGAACTCCACAAATGTCAACAGCCGCACCTACTTCTCAAACCATGCGCACACATGTAATTGATAATGGCATGTGTGCATGACCATCATGCACCGACCTAAGGCATAGCTTATGCCTTTTCTCCTTCTTCATTTACTAATAAAGGACAAACTTAGCCGACAATCGGCACCAACTTCAGACAAATCTATGGGTAGGCGTGCCCATTGTGCATGTGCATGCATTTAATGAAATTGAGGAAGAGTGGTCATGAGAAACATGTGCATGGCCTACTTTCCTCTTTCTTTGGCTTCTATAAACCCATATGCAGAAGGATTTGTCAAACTTCATTTAAGGATGCACACTGGCCCACGGCAAAAAGAATTATCAAGGTTAAAGAATTCTTTTGCAGACCATGCATCGGTTCTCATTAAATGCTTCGTGAATGTGCTTCCTCGTTTTGGCAAATAACAAGTCGATTCTTATATCCAGACTCAAACTTGATATATAATTTAACAAGTACTATAGGCAAGATAGTATAAGTGTTTTTAAGTGTTTCTTAAAATTTTAGTTGGTAAATCTTATCCCTTGAGCACTTAAAAGAGTTTCTAGAGTTGGCGATGCGACCATACGTTACATTTCAGCTGGAGGTGGGTGCGATGTTGGCATTCAAAGTCCTTTTGACAGGCTCAAATCCAAGGTATTACTATGTTACTGAGCAAAAAATTAAATTAGCGAAACAATGTGTGTGTGTGTGTGTTATAAAGTTAGAGTTCAATGTATCTAGAATTTGATCAACTTAATTTTACTTCTGATGATAACAGGATTTAATTCTTTAATCATAAAAGCTTTGGAATATCGATAAACGAAGAAAAAAGAGGAAAAAAACCTCATCAAAAGATGCATATACCATCAACGAAGGCAAAAGTTATATATCACTGGATCGAATGGACTATGTTTTGTCGATTGAGAGGACATTTTTTAATGATGTCGAAAAGCGAAGCGCCAACTAAAATTTGATCAACTCAAATAACTCGAACCCTACAACTTCCTCTTTGCAGAGCCTAAATTAGGATGGTCAGAATCATGACGAGGAGTACCCATCGGGAAGTTCTCAAACTTTGACCAAAAGCATATCGTTTCTGCCTCAGTTATTACTTTTCTTTTTCTCGATGGTCGGTGACGCAAACTTGCACGCAAAGGGCTGGACTCTGGAATTGGCATGAGATAGAAATTGTCAACATAAAAACAATTCTAAGACTTGCCCAATGGTGTTGCACAAGATTAATAACTAGAGAGGATTAACCCATTTAAAGCACGACCGAAGAACGGCAGCTGGCATCTAACTTTTTGCCCATAAAACAACTAAGCAATATCTACGTTAATTGTTTGAAGTTGAACCATGTTGCGTATCTTAGAAGAAATTTCCTGAGAAAAAACCGAAGCTCTTCACGAAAGGAAGATCAAAAGCTTTCTGCTCTCCCCTTTTTCCTTTTAATCCCTAACTCCACACGAATCGACAAAGTTACCCAATTTCCGCAATAGATCCTTCCCCACCTCTCTGATTCTCACACACGAAAGCCCTCAACAGTAAAGTCAAATGTGAGTAAGACTACATATGCAACAGGCACGTATCACTTTTACCGCAAATTGTTAGTATAACTGAGACAGGACACACAATGGAAGATCCCAATGTGAACCGATTGAATTCTTCTTATATTCTAAATGTACGTATTTATACACAATTCGCAACTATATTTCCTAAATCAACTCTTATAGATATCGAAAGATTGAATAAAACAACTAGGAATAAGGTATATGATCATGCTAAGATTTCGTTGAATAAAACAACTAGGGATAAACTATATGATCACGCTAAGATTTCATATAATTTGCTAAGTTTTCATGCGATCACACTAAGACTCCCCCTCAAGTTGGCGTGTGTCGGTTACGGACGCCCAACTTGGAAAGTAGCTGCATGTACTGATCTCGGCCTAGTGGTTTGGTAAACATGACAGCTAGTTGTGGCTCTGTACCAATTTTCAATGGAGCAATGAGGCCAGCTTGTATTTTTTCACAAAGGAGATGAAAATCAATTTCAATATGTTTCGTTCGATTGTGAAAAACTAGGTTGGCAACAATGTGGAGGGCAGGTGGGTTATCACAGTGTAAGGAAATTGGGGCTTGAAGAGGCATGCCAATGTCTCGTAAGTAAAATGATAACGAGGTAATCTCGCATGTGGTTACTGCCATTGCATGATATTTTGCTTCAGTAGAAGAGAGTGAGATTGTGCTTTGTTTCTTGGTTTTCCATGAAATGGGGCTATCACCCAATAAAATGCAATACCCAGTTATTGAATGCCAAGTCATGGGGCAACTAGCCCAATCTGAGTCACAATAAGTTGTGAGTTTGAAGTTCATTTTTAGCTAGATAGAAGAGCCCTTGATCTATAAAAGCCTTTAGATACCGTAGGAGATGATGGGCTGTATCCAAATGTGGTTGGCATGGTGCATGCATAAAATTGACTTAGAATGTTGACACTATGAGCAATGTCTGGCCTGGTAACAGTCAAATAAATGAACCAACCAATCAAATGTCGATAGAGAGACAGATCCTTCAATAGGGTGCCTATATCAATGCTCAATTTTATATTATGCTCCATAGGAGTATCAACTAGCTGAGCTCCACTAAAACCACAATCTTCTAGAATATTCAGGATAAATTTTTGCTAGCATAGATAAAAACCAGAATAACATAGAGCAACCTCAATGACTAGAAAATATGTTAGAGGCCCGAGGTCCTCAATGTGTAATTGATTATGTAACATAGTCTTCTCTGAATTAATCAAATAAGCATTAGTACTAGTAATGACCAGATCACCCACATATAGCACTACAAAACATGGTCATTGCCATTGTGTAGGACAAAGAGAGGATGATCAACTTGAGAAGGTGTGAAACCGAAGTCACATAATGCAGTAGAAAACTTGGAATACCATTGACGAGATACTTGTTTCAAATCATATAGAGATTTGTGAAGTTGGCACACAAAATTCTCTCCCTTACATTGAAAACCAAGGGGAAGTTTCATATAGACTTGCTCATCCAAGTCGCAATGTAAGAAGGCATTATTAATGTCCATTTGTTCAAGAGGCCATCCCTTAACTGTGGCAATGGCCAAGAGTACATGAACTATAACCAATTTGGTAATAGGTGCAAATTTATCATAATAATCTTTCCCTTCAACCTGGGTAAAGCCTTTGGCAACTAGGCGAGCTTTATATTGTTCGATATTGCCATTGGATTTTCATTTAATTTTATAGACCCATTTGGAGCTTACGGCCTTCTTGTTAGGTGGAAGTGGTATGAGGGACCATGTATGATTTTGAGAAAGAACTTTGATTCGAGCTTGCATGGCATCTCTCAATTCCTAATCTCACATTGCCTCAGCGAAAGTGGATGTCTCAGTGGTAGTAGACAAAGAAGTAAAAATGTTAAATGGGGTTACTTAAAATGAGTATATTGGAGAAAATTAGACATGGGAAAAGAGATACCTGGACCATTATCTTTGGCGGAACTTAGCATTTGAGTAAGCGAATAACAGTAGTCTAGAGGAAACGGGGAGGTCGCACATTTATCTATATAATCTATATTTGTAGTATGCTAATTATAGCTTACAACCCACATTGACATAATTCTTGAATTATTTAACTATTTGTTAAGACTAGAAATATTCAAAAGTCTTTTTAAAAAGGGTTAATACCATAAAAAAAACTCTAGATTAGTACATATGTACAAATTTATTGCAAACTAATTATTTTTTTACCACCAAAAATCTCTAATTGATACACCTGTGATAGATTTACCCTACGTTAATTTCTGTTAAATTTTATTGTCAAATTGTTAAGTTTGATGATACGTAACAGTTGACGAGTATATCTGTTTCAGGTTTTGCCCTCCGTTTGTCATGGGCATACTAGTTTGCACAAAAGAGAGAAGAAAAAAAAGGACAATAAGAAAAACTTCAAAAAAATATAAAAATATTTAAAAAGAGTAGGATTTAATTCAACTTGGGTTGAATCCGGGTAGACATTTCAGATTAGTGAGTCAGATCGAGTAAACCCGGTCTAAACCGGTTCCCCAAAATAGTAATAATAAATAATAAATACAAATAAAAAAATTTATAAAATTATTCGAGAAAAAATATAAAAAGCATAAAAATCATAAAAAAGTTCAGAAATTCTGAAAATGTAAAAATCACCGAAATAGAAAAGGAAAATAGAAAAATAAAAAAAATCAAAAGAGAAAGCATTAAAAATTAGAAAAATTCGAAAACCTATCAAACGCCGTTGAAGCATTCGTTCTATTTTATGTACTTATTACACGGCCATTTCGATTTATATGGATTATGAAATTTACTATGAGAGGAAGCCGGTGCATGGAGTGAGAGAAAAGCTTTGCTTTCTTTAATTTTGAGTTATTTTCCACACTTTTGCATGCACTGGGAGATGCTTTTTCAAATTCAACGCATCATTCCTTGCTAAAGCAAAAGCAAAAGTGCTAAAAATATTTTTTTTTTTTTTTAAAAACTCGACGAACGAGATCAAAAAGTGTGCTCTATTTTTCAAGGGGTAAAGTTATAGGCCACGACGGAAGCAATCCAACTCTTGGGATCATACTTGTGTTCAATGTGACATCAGTTACTTAAGCTAAACCTATAAAAAAAAATTCTCCAAATTTAGGTTCAATCTCAATTATATCTTGAACCCTTTTTTTTTTATCTTAAACAAATTAACAACTTTCAGTCTAATCCTAACTTTAATCATGCGTCCGAAAACCGTCACTAATTTCTTCAAGAATATCAATCTTAAGAGATTGCTAGTATTCCATATGAAAATGATAGTATTGATAAAAATGCCAGCTGTGATAATGAACATATAGACAGATTTGGGATTAGAGAAAAAATTGTAAGTTTTTATTTAGATAAAAAAAAAAAAAATTCGCGACAGTGGGGGAAGAGGAGAGGGAAGAGGAGAGGGAAGCATGTTAACATTGTCAGCCTAAATGAAGAAAAGATGTGATTGCAATTTGATCCCCCCTCAGTCCTTGCGTTGCCTAATAAGCCATGAGCTGTGCAGCAGCAGAGGCCATTAAGTCTGTCCAACTGCCCCACTTCCTTAGGCATTTAGATGGATCGGCAGTGGCTTTCACGTAATTCAGGAGTGAGACGGTCTTGTTACATTGAAACTGGGCTGCCGGCAGGGGAACTTCATAGGGTTTAACTGAAGATTTTGACCCATCTCAAAATGGGGGAAAACTAAACTGGAAGTTGCAGTGGGCAGTTTAGACGCGAATTAGAAGGAATAAGTATTCGATGAATGGAAAGCTTGCCCAGCCTAGTCAAGTCCAGAACCTCTTTCATTCACTACAGCTCGATGCTAACAACCCACACTTCCTCATCAGGCAACGGCGCATCACCAAGGTACTAAATATGAAGCCTCCTGAGATTTTGTCCATGCTTGAGGAGGAAGCGAGTACCAGAGTGTATGAGACAGAGAGAGGCCGCGTTTAAAACGCTGGAGCAGAAGCAGATCAAGGCTGATGAGATAAATCAGCTTCTTGACCAAGAAATTTTGCCTGCCTTGGAGAAGTTAAGGAAAGAACGTATGCAGTACATGCAATGGGCAAACGACGGGTATGCAGAGTTTGATCGACTTAAATGGTTCTGCATCCCTTATGATTATGTTCAAGATGAGAAGACAAGGGAAAATGCGGTCTCCGGTGTGGAACAGATAGAGGCCAAAATCTCTGACCTAGATGAAAATAAAGTGAAGATGCAAGCGGAAACACAGGAATTGGAGAAGAAGATCTCTGATTTAACCGCACAGAAGCCAGCATGGGTGGGGAGGCAAAGACGTTGTCTGACAAAGTAGATGCTTGCTCGAGATCTCGTGAGGGAAGGGTCCATTCTTAATAACAAAAATGAGCCCCTTGATACCGAGAAAAAGAATTCTGATAAGGTATATGGTTACCGATGCAGAGTCTTTGTTTTTTCTAGTTGACTTTTTGTAGCTGCGCCACTGGGGAAAATGAGCTCTTTTTTTTTTTCATATTATTCGTGGTAGACTTTTTTTTTTTCTTTTGCGATCTTTACAATTTACTTCCTCAAATCTCGGGTGGGGAATATCTGATCATTTCTTCCCAAGTCCCTCTTCCATGGGATCCGATCATTTTTAAATTTTAAAAGTATTTTTTCTAATTTTCTTTCATAATATGAGAAAAATTTGGGCTCATCAAATTACTGCAATATGATAAAGGGCGACAACTGAAAAAGGGAAAATCAAGTAATTGACATGATCAAATTTGCAAAAGAAAAAAAAAAGTTTAAGGATGTCATTATAAAAAATTATCTCAATAGAGGGCTAAATTGGGTCCGGCCTAAGGACCTTAAACAAAGGCCTCGGTTATAGGAACCCCCACTTCGGGTCACAAAAATGGAAGGGTAAACCGCTGGGGGTCCTAACAGGTTTGCCCTACCCATCCCCAGGCCGGACATGGCTCTGCTGCGCTGACCTCTCGACGACTGTTAGCCTAGTAACCTAGGATGAAGGCAGCTGGTTAGTTAAAGGGCTAAATCGGCTATATCCCAAAATAACTAATGCTGTCCTAATCAAGTAATCATTTTTTCGCCTAATTCTGTGAGCTTTTGTTCCAATGGGGGAGGAACTTCCTTATAGCAAAGCTCCAACAAACATATCCTGTCATGATGTAAATAGTTTTGAGGTGAGCAAATCACACGATATGCAGTCAATCAACCAACTTAAAAACCATGCCACTTGACGATCAAAATCTAATCATCCAATATATTGTAATCATAGATTAATACTAATCTGCTGAAGAGAAAAAAAAAAAAAGGGGGGGAAAAATTAGAGCTATGATTAGCAACCAACAATGGAAACTTTGCAACTTTCAATGTATCAAGTTCTCGTGTCACTTGAAATCAACTTTTGGAATTTGATTTTAAAAAGTAAATAGGCTTAACAAGTGACCAAAATACTAGTGAACGATTCACTTGAAAATTTTATTATGACCTTCTATTGTGATATATTGGACATGAGCAACCTTAAGTGAATTTAGTGTTCATATTAAATTGAATATGGGTCATCAAATCTGGTAAGACCTACATGATGCAAGATTTATCATTCGATCAATCTAATTACAAGGATCGTTGCTTCGACATTCATTTGTCAGTATTTGCTCAAAAGAGAGATGATAATATAAAGACAGAAGGAACACGTAAGGAAAGAGAGGGGGCGAGTGGGGAAAGGAAATCCCCCCCCCCATTGGGTGCGGGTGGGCGTATGATGGATCGGTGAGCTATCGTGTTGTGGTCCGCTTGTTGAGGACCGGGGTGCGAGAGGCAAAGGGCGGAGGAGCGCGGACGGCCGGATGAGGGGCCATACGAAGAGCCTACCTGATCTGACGGTGAGTGCGAGATGGGACCTCGTGCACCGGCTCGCAGGCAATGATTCTAAACACACTTTCTTTCAATCTTCGACAGGAGAAAAGAACCCAAAAAAATAAAAACAACATCAGACAGCCATGTTTGATGTTACGTCATTCGGGCAAAAAGGTACTCCTCGTTTCGCTGACGTTATCGGGCGCCAAAGATCAAGACGGCTCGTGTTGTGGGGGCCGCGTGTTGAAATTATCAGAAGGGCAAAAACGTGTGGGGGAAGGGAAAACTACAGCTGCTCCTTTTCTCACCGTCGAAACTGCCCCTCCTGTTGTGGAATATTCCACAGCGTCGGAGGGGCAATTTCGGGACAAATGGCTCTCTCTCTCTCTCCCTCGGTGAATTCTTGATCTATTTGTAGTATAGTGTCAACTTGATCAAAGACCGTCCAAGAATCAAACCCAAGCCAAACGAAAGAAAATGAAAGAATCTTGAATCATAAATGCACGCATCGTATGCCGCTTCTATTAATATGTATGACCCAAAAAAGGAAAAACAAAAGGACCATTGCAGCTTCCATTTGGCCCCTTCAAAACTCTTAGTTGCGGCAAGGCAAAACTTTTCCTGTCCCGATATATAGAGAGAGATTGATCTCCTCCTCTGGATGCACCCCACCAAGGGGAAAATAAAGAGGTGGTGGGCTCAGCAAAAAATAGAGAAACATATAGGAAAATAAAGAAGAAGAAGTTGGAGCAGGCGGGGTGAAATTGCCCCACTTTACTCAACAATATCTAGACCTCTGGTTCATCAATTACGTCTAATTACAATCTCCACTTTTCTTGGAGAATGTTCATAGCTAGTTTATGTACCCTAAGTGTGTTATGTACGTGTCGTGCTAGCATCGTGCCCTAAGTGTGTTATGTACGTGTCGTGCTAGTATCGTGCACGTGCCGTGCCGGCATCGTGCACGTGACGTGCCAGCATCGTGCGTATTATGTACATATTCTAACATCAACATAAAAAATTTAAATTTCGATTAAAAAAGCATAACAAATCCAATTGAAATAAGTACTAATAAGTCATAAAGTATTTTGGCGATATAATCATTCCACCAATACTAGTCAGCAACAACGGTCGTCATCGGGCAAAAAGGTACTCCTTGTTTCATTGACGTTATTGGGCGCCAAGATCAAGACGGCTCGTGTTGTGGGAGCCGCGTGTTGAAATTATTAGAAGGGCAAAAACAT
Source organism: Eucalyptus guilfoylei (assembly GCA_016097605.1). Taxonomy (NCBI): domain Eukaryota; kingdom Viridiplantae; phylum Streptophyta; class Magnoliopsida; order Myrtales; family Myrtaceae; genus Eucalyptus; species Eucalyptus guilfoylei. The sequence continues at coordinate 5,401,832 of CM027866.1, forward strand.
GTGGGGGAAGGGAAAGCTACAGCTGCTCCTTTTCTCACTGTCGAAATTGCCCCTCCCGTTGTGGAATATTCCGCGGCATCGGAGGGGCAATTTCGGGACAAATGGCTCTCTCTCTCTCTCTCTCTCTCTCTCTCTCTCTCTCTCTCTCTCTCTCTCTCTCTCTCTCTCTCTCTCTCTCTCTCTCTCTCTCTCTCTCTCTCTCTCTCCCTCCCTTGGTGAATTCTTGATCTATTTGTAGTAGTGTCAACTTGATCAAGGACCATCCAAGAATCAAACCCAAGTCAAACGAAAGAAAATGAAAGAATCTTGAATCATAAATGCACGCATCGTATGCTGCTTCTGTTAATAAGTGTGACCCAAAAAAGGAAAAACAAAAGGACCACTGTAGCTTCCATTCGGCCCCTTCAAAACTATCAGTTGCGGTAAGGCAAAACCTTTCCTGTCCCAATAGAGAGAGAGAGAGAGAGATCTCCTCCTCTGGATGTGCCACACCAAGGGGAAAAGAAAGAGGTGGTAGGGCCCAGCAAAAAATAGAGAAATATACAGGAAAATAAAGAAGAAGTTGGAGCGGGTGGGGTAAAATTGCCCCACTTTACTCGACAATATCTAGACCTCTAGTTCATCAATTATGTCTAATTACAATCTCCACTTTTCTTGGAGAATGTTCATAGCTAGTTTATGTACCCTAGTGTGTTATGTACGTGTCGTGCTAGTATTGTGCACGTGCCGTGCGGGCATTGTGCACGTGACGTGCCGGCATCGTGCATATTATGTACATATTCCAACATCAACATAAAAAATTTAAATTTCGATTAAAAAAGCATAACAAATCCAATTGAAATAAGTACTAATAAGTCATAAAGTATTTTGGCGGTATAATCATTCCACCAATACTAGTTAGCAACAACGATCGTCGCTCGATCCAATCAAGAAGGAAAACGGCTAAGAGGGTGCAAATAATCTTCACAACATCGAGTGCTACAGCCAAGAGGAGCTTTGTGGTGTTTAAGATAATGGTAGCCGTATCAAAAATGGAAGGGCTGTAAAGGATGATGGTGTCACTCCTAAAAGCTTGTTGGATGAAGTAGATTTCAATAGTGCAGACAAGCATGTGTAAGGCAGGTGAGGTCCAGTGGAGATCCTGCCACATGTCCCCCCAAGTGCTCTGGCTGGTGACCTCAATGATGTCATCGTTGTTCTCTTTAGGGATGCCAATAGCCTCCTTAATCTTGGCAAGCCGGACTGTAGCCTCCTCCTCAGAGTTGGAGAGTTGGGCAAGGATACACTTCGCATCGCGCTGACGGCCCTGCATGATAAGCCATTGAGGGGATTTTGGCATGGCAAGGACCCAAAAAATAAGCAAGAAGGGGATCCCTCCTATGCTGAGTAAGAGACGCCAGCCAAGATTAGAGTGAATCCTAAATAAGAAAAAGTGAGAGATGTCATTGAGGGTAACCGTGTTGATGAATACCTGAACCACTAAAACACGTATAAGAAAGCAATCGTCTTCCTTTAACTTCAAATATCTAACCTTAATTTTTCCCCCGACAATCATTGAGGATAAATTAAAAAACAAAAATATGTTACAAAATTTGGAGAAAAAAGAAAAAGAAATGAAAGGAGTACCTTAGAGAATGAGGTGAGCAAGCCCCGATAAGAGGCTGGAGAGATTTCAACAATATAAATGGGAACGATGATAAGGGTATAGCTCGCGGCAATATTAATTATGAAGCAGCCAACCACAAGGACGAAGTAGTCATCCTTAATGGTCACAATGAGGGCTCCAACGAAGAAGATGCTTGCTACCAACCCTATTTTGCAATGGTAAACAATCTTGTTGGGGATCCACCAAGTTAGTATCAACCCAATAAGGGAGGATAACTTTGAAACCCCCATTAGATGATCCTCGAACTCATCATTCGTTTGTCGGTCAGGCTTTACGTATGCTATCCCCTTACTCATCAACCAAAATTTCAAAATGAAAATCTTAGTTATTATCTTAATGTTCTCAAGTAAATCATAATTATGTATAAGAAATTGAAAACATAAAAAAATGAAAAAAAAAATATTTTGTGCCCTAAGTGTGTTATGTACGTGTCGTGCTAACATCGTGCACGTGTCGTGCCGGCATCGTACACATGTCATGCCGGCATCGTGCGTATTATGTACATATTCCAATATCAACATAAAAAATTTAAATTTCGATTAAAAAAGCATAACAAATCCAATTGAAATAAGTACTAATAAGTCATAAAGTATTTTGGCGACATAATCATTCCACCAATACTAGTCAGCAACAATGATCGTCGCCCGATCCGATCAAGAAGGAAAGTGGCTATGAGGGTGCAAATAATCTTCACAACTTCGAGTGCTACAGCCAAGAGGAACTTTGTGGTGTTGGAGATAATGCTAGCCCTATCAAAAATGGAAGGGCTGTAAAGGATGATGGTGTCACTCCCAAAAGCTTGTTGGATGAAGTAGATTCCAATAGTGCAGGCAAGCATGTGTAAGGCATGTGAGGTCCAGTGGAGATCCTGCCACATGTCCCCCCAAGCGCTCTGGCTGGTGACCTCAATGATGCCGTCGTTGTTCTCTTCAGGGATGCCAACAGCCTCCTTAATCTTAGTAAGCTGGACTGTAGCCTCCTCCTCAGAGTTGGAGAGCTGGGCAAGGATACGCTTCACATCGCGCTGACGGCCCTGCATGATAAGCCATCGAGGGGATTTTGGCATGGCAATGACCCAAAAAATGAGCAAGAAGGGGATCCCTCCTATGCTGAGTAAGAGACGCTAGCCGAGGTTAGAGTGAATCCTAAATAAGAAAAAGTGAGAGATGTCACTGAGGGTAATCGTGTTGATGAATACCTGAACCACCAAAACACGTATAAGAAAGCAATCGCCTTCCTTTAACTTCAAATATCTAACCTTAATTTTTCCCCCGACAATCCTTGATGATAAATTAAAAAACAAAAGTATGTTACAAAATTTGGAGAAAAAAGAAAAAGAAATGAAAGGAGTACCTCAGATAATGAGGTGAGCAAGCCCCGATGAGAGACTGTAGAGATTTCAGCAATATAAATGGGAACGATAATGAGGGTATAGCTCGCAACAATATTAATTATGAAGCAGCCAACCACAAGGATGAAGTAGTCATCCTTAATTGTCACAATGAGGGCTCCGACGAAGAAGATGCTTGCTACCAACCCTATTTTGCAATGGTAAACAATCTTGTTGGGGATCCACCAAGCCAGTATCAACCCAATAAAGGAGGATAACTTTGAAACCCCCATCAGATGATCCTTGAACTCATCATTCGTTTGTCGGTTAGGCTTTACGTATGCTATCCCATTGCCGGGGCGTGCCTAGGCGAGAGCTTCCCTCGCCGGTGCTCCTCCTCGCCCGGCCAGGCCTCGCCTGTGGCGGGCAAGGCCAGCTGGCCGGTTGGCGCAGCCGAGCCGTCACCTATGGCTGGCCACCAGAAAAAAGCCAAAAAGAAAAAAAGAAAAGAAAAAAGGAAAAAACAGAAAATATAAAAATAAAAATAAAATATTCAAAAATATTAAAATATTATTAAAAAATGTCCACGTCAATGCCGGTAGTCCTACGTGGCACCACCGGCGTCCACGTCAGCATTTTCCAGCCAAAATTGGCTGGATTGACTGAATCGGTAAAAAGTGAAAAGGTTTAGGACTCAATTGGTAAAGTTAAAATGTTTATGACTGAATTGGCAAAGGTGCAATAGGTTTAGGACTTTTTGGACAATTTTCCCATCTAATTTATCTATGGAATACCAAGATCTAAAGTTAACAAACCCATCCAAGCTCTAAAAAGAAAAGAGGAAAAGCCGATTATTCAGGGCTGTTGTTTGGTCTAGATTTCGAATTTATAAAGGGTCGGTTCGGGACTGAATGGATATTCCAAAAAAAAAAAAAAAACCGAAATTATTTTCAGCGTAGAATTCGCGAATTAGAAGAAATTGAATTAGCTAATAACAACCTGTGGTTATCCGATAATCGCCCTTGAGCCCCCCTATTTTCAGCATTTCTCCCATAAAAAAAATTAATAAAAACACACAAAAAAAAAAAAAAAAAAAGGAAAACGAAGATTAGGAGCTTGGTTTTGCATAGCCTCGTTTTCTAATTCCTTTTCGTCTTGTCAAAACTGAACAAACTTCTGAAACGATTAACATCGAAGGATAATGGGAGATGAAGGCGGCGACGGTAGAGGCGGTGGCGGAGAAGGGGAGGCGACGTCCCCGAGCAACAAAGTCAAGTTCCTGTGCAGCCACGGCGGGAAGATCCGGCCACGGCTGGCGACGGGCACCTCAAGTACGTGGGCGGCGAGACCTGGGTCATCTCCATCTCTCGCGATGCATCTTTCTCCGGTGCCGGCTTTTCTCCGTGACGATTGGCATGTCGGATTCATTGGTCGTGTTGATATGGAAAATTCTGAGTCATTGTTTTGCTGCTACAGATTTGATGAAGAAGCTGAGTGCCCAGATCGATGCGGACGTGGTCCTGAAGTATCAGGTGGCGCAGGAGGATCTCGACGCGCTTGTGTCAGTGCGATCGGACGAGGATCTCAGGCACATGTTGGACGAGTACGACCGCCACGAGAGCGGTGGGAACCCGAGGCTCCGGCCTTCCTGTTCCCCGCCAATCTGATCGTGGTCGAGAACCAGACGGCTGCCCTGGAGCCGCAGGCGCTGGAGCAGTGCTACGTCGACGCCATCAACGGCATCGTCCGGACCATCCCCAACTTGAGGATGGCCCCTCTCTGCGTGAGCCGTGCCGCGTTCAGCATATCCTCCGCCTGATCCTCGCCGAAATCACCGTCTCCAGGCAACGGCCGCTTGATCGACGCCATGGACCAGGAGACCTTCACGTTCAACGGAGGCGGCTCCCGATGAGCAAGGTCCATAGCTCACCTAGCTTGTGCAGCCTCGGCAACAATGCCCCGGCGCTGAACAACAGCCTCGGCAACTGGCAGTGCATTCACAGCACCACCATTATCACTACCCGAACGACCAGAGGCAGCAACACCACCCTGGCTGCTACCATACCACGAGGCCGCCTCAGGACCCCCATAAAGCGATCGGTGGTAGCGAGCGGCTCCACCTGGCTTTGTCGTCGGGGAGGGTCGAGATCTTCAGGGGCTACCTAGCTCAGGGATTGAACCCCTACTACGGGTCGCAAAGGCATCACGGGGCGGTGGGGGAGGTTATAACTACTGCGGCTACTACGACGAGTGCGCAGGTTATGCAGGCACAAGGTACGAGCGGGCGGATAGTCTGCCGGCGAGCCCGAGAAGGGCCTATTGGGATGGATCCTACTACAGGGCAGACCTGCTGAATTGGTAACGACCCGGCGATCAAGACTGCCTTATTCGCAGCAGACGGTATGATCGATTATACTGCACATGTACAGCAGAACTCTAGCTTTTTACTCTTCTGTATTTACACACGAATTAAAAGATCAACTAGACTTTCAAATTGATGTATACTCAAATTTCCGTGAAGAACTTTCATGGTTTCTCTGGCCAAGGGAACCTTAGTTGGCGATGAAGGGACTGGCTTGGTTTTTAATGGCCTAGCTAAAATCATCTCATAGATCGTTGGCCTCATTTTGACCGGACAAATCTATGTATTTACACTTTTAATATACTTATTTATACTTTCAATCTTGTTAAGACCCACCCCCCACCCCCACCCCCAAAAAAAAAATTACTTCTGATCTTGTAAAGTTATGCTTTTTGTTGGCCTTTGAAATGGAAAGGAAACGTTGCCTTGAGAAATTGCAAGCTTGGCAGAGACAAACTATGAAGTTCTTTAGGGCAATAAGCTAGAACCCAGGTTCTACTAAAACACAAAACAGTATAATCAGCTCATAAAAAGGTAGGAAATCGAAATGGAAATGTTGGGATTACTCTTTTTTATTTTTTATGATTTGTTAATTTAATCATTATAGTTAATTTTAGCTAAAAATCGCTAATATGATGGTCTAATCAACATAGGCCTTTTAGAATTGGTTGTTCTACTTGGCAAGGTCAGCATTGGACGTGAACAATCTTTACAATATTTTAAAAAATTTCCTAAATTTTTTATTTTCTTTTTCCTTTTCTTCTTTTCTTTTTTAACCAAAAACACAGCTTAAGTTCACAGTTATAGTCAATCCTGCTGGCAAAATGGGTCATAAACCCATATTATGACTCATTTTTAGTTAAATGGGTCATATATAGGTCAAGTGAAAGTTAAATATGAGTTAAAAATAGGTCAAGTGAAAGTTAAATATGGGTCAAAAATATGTATGAGAAAGTAAAACACAAAAAGAAATGGGTCTAAATGGGTTATTAGGAAACCACTTTAAAGTTTAAACCCATGGCCTTTTTTAACTTTATAAAAATGTTTTTTATTATAAAAAATCGAAATTATAATTATTTTTTATATTTTATTTTAATTTTTTCTTTTCTTTTTCTTTTATTATTATAAAAATCGAAATTCTAGAATAATTATTTTTTTTAGAAATTGATTTCTCAATTTTTATTTTAGAAATTTGGAAGTTAAAAATTTTTCTTCCTTCCTTGGCCGGCGGAAAATGAGAAATAGGGCGACCAATTTTTTTCTCCAACCCTGATGACACTTTTTTATTAGATACATGGGACCCACCCTAGGGGACCCACATCCAGTGAGCATCGGAGACAAATAAATGGGGGCCGTGACTGTCCAGAGTGAACCAACGGTGGGGGCACTGCCACATGGCTCAGCTTTCCCCTCGCCGCGGGCTCCAAATTTATCTTATCAAATCAACATGAAGATTATATATATATTTTATTATCTTTCTTTCTTTTTTCCTTCATCCTTTGTTGGTAAATACCTAATGGTGCTGTGTCCCGAAAAAATTGAAAAATATTTATTAGGTAAAAAGGGAGGTAATATTTGAAGAGTATCTACATCTAAGAAATTTCACCTAACTTGTAAGATAAGACGTTTTCATTTTTAATTCAAATTAGTAACAAATAACTCACTTCTTTTGTGTGTGAAGATAGAAATAGTGAAGTGACATTAATAGAGAGTACAATAATATGTAAAGATTTTGATCCATTTTTTAAACATACTTTCCATTGTCATATAAGTGAAATTAATAGAGTTTGATGTTCATGGCATACTTGATAATTTTTAGAGTCCAAATTTAGAACGGTAAACATTCATAGTTTACTTGTAAATTATCTTGAACATTGCAAATTACGATTGCTATCTAGAGTTAAGTGTAACCGTGGGCATGGTAGATTCGTACAAAGGTTTATCACAAACTTTCTCCTCCTCCTCCTCCTCCTCCTTTTTTTTCCGATAAAAAGTCGAGATTGAAGTCCCGATGAGATTTGTTTATTTATTAGGATCTCTTTAAGAGATTTCCCCATAGTTACTATGACTCTTTTTAATTACAAATTTGCAAAGTGTTTGTTGATGGGGATCGACTTGATTTGAAAAGGCAAAAAGAAATAAAAGTTGATCGGATCAAAGATAGTCGGACTGATCTAATCGGATCCACCTAAGTCCAAATTGTTATATGGATATTTCAAACGCATTTTATTGAAACATTGCAAAAAATAATCATCTTCACCTATTTGAAATTGCACTTTGCACAGCATTTAATCTTAAAATTTTATACTTTTGCATCTCAATAGATAAAATAAAACAAGAGAACTTACACTTTAAGACATTAATTTTATTCTCATAATATTTTCCCATGTTTTTCCTCTAGCGTCTACACCAATTAGAAACAGTAAACAAATTCGAAATTCCACGAAGAGAGAAAGCAACCTTCCTTGAATTTTTGCCTCTCTAGCAGTGCCACGTCATCTGTGCTTTGAACCATTCACGCATCAACACCTGTCCTCGGGGCCCGCCACGTCTGCTCTCTCTTCTCTCCATCTTATGCACTTCTATCTCTCTCCTCTCTCTTCTCACTCTCTCCGAAATAACTCTTAGCTGGTGGCTCGGCTCGGCTCGGCTAGCAAAAGAAAGGATGACTCCCGCTTAAAATTTCTCTCTCCTCAATCCTCACTTGAATTTTTTGGATTTTCTTCTCTCTCTCTCTCTCTCTCTCTCTCTCTCTCTCTCTCTCCTCGTGGAAGAGCAAATAGAGAACGAGCTACACTTCCTTTGTTTCCTTCTCAGCGCATCCCACCCCCTCCACCTCCCCAAAAAGCCTCGCCGGCCATCTACCTCTGGCACGTTGCCTCCTCCAAGAGCCCCGCTAGTCGCAGCTGGTTCCCAATCACCTTCGCCTCAGACTGTTTCCAACGCGGAGATCGAGCATAAGGTTTGTGCTCGCGTGGTCTCTCGACAACTTCTAGGCCTTCATCTGATTGCCTCCCTTCGACGAACTCGTCATGAACTCCGACTCCGAGCCGCCCTTGCCGATGGCGTCCTCCGTTTGCTCGTCCTCCCCCTCCCTTAGACCGAAGATGCCGCCGACCTCCGCCACGAAGCCGTTGGCCTCCGGCAGAGGGAGGCGGCCTCTGGTCTCATTCCCGAGCGGCGCCAGGCTCCCCGCCATTGATCGGGTGCTATCCCTGTCGCTGGCCCTATCGGTCACGAGGTTGATCTCAGTGGACTTGGGCAGGGCTGACGGCGCGGCGAAAAGGAGAGGTGCGGGCTAGAGGGATGGAGAAGGATTCCCGCTTGCTGTGGACGAGATACGTGGACTAGCTACACCAGCACTAGAGCTAGGGCTTTTCCTTGGACGTGAGCCGAATCGCGCTCTCTCCCGACGGCTGATTTCGCTCGCCTCTCTCCGTCCCTCGACTCGCGACCGAGAAGCAATCGCTCTGCCCTCTTGTATAATCTTCCGTCGACGACTTGCTTTCCGCTCTGCTCAAAGCGGTCCCTCAGAAGCCCTAAATCTGCGACCGCAAGTCAGGTTCGATTTTATTTCCTGAGTTTGTATGGTCGCATCTTTGTTTTGGGGGAGAAAGTACTTAGAGCTTCTGATTCTAAGCGCAACAATGCGAGAAAGCTTGGCCTCTCCTACATAAGCAAACATTTTATGGATGAAAGTGCATCGTTTGCTACAATGTTGTTCTTACATAAGTGATCATTTTCAGCTACTTTGATCAAGTCTGAAGGTTTATGATCAGTTCTGATGCAAATGACTTTGCAGGATGGGCCACTAGTTTGTCTGCTTATGAAAGCATTGTGGATTCAAATAACTCTTTCTTTAATGTTGTTATTGAGATGACTGATGTTGGTCACGATATGTTGTTCTGTTCTGGCTATTCTCGCCTCTGGGTGTTTCTCTGTTCTTCTTCCAAGTCATTTGCAAAAAACCATTCTCACCAACTTAGGGCTTTACTTATTCCTTTTGGCAAAAACTCGGTCGTGTCAGAAAGCCCAGATTATGAGGCTTGAAATTCTAATCATGTATTGCACCAAAAAGCGGAGCACATGCAAGATATTATGGGATTGCTCTTTAAATACATTGACATCTTACACCAGTATGGCGTTTGCAAGTGGATTTATGATGAGGTATGGATCCAAAATACCTATTTAGGACTATGAGTTGCAAATATGATAAGTTTAGGATACGAGGACAGGTGTTGACACATGAATGGTTCAGAGCACAGATGACGTGGCACTGTTAGGGTATGCAATATTTTCTCGCCCCTGCACATGCTAAAAAGTAAAGACACCTGGATGAGGATGGGCCCCACCAAGGGGGAGGAGAGGAGGTGGGGCCTAGAAAAAATAGAGAAATATACAGAAAAAAGAGGAAGATGATGGAGCCGGTGGGTAAGTAGCTCGCTTTTCTAACATTTGCTCGAGTAGGACAACTGAAAGGCACAAGATCTGTCGATAGTACTCTCGTTTCTCTATTGAAACTAGATCACCCATCTCGATCCTTTCTTTTCTTTGTACCAAGTCAAAGTAGAGAATTGTTAAAAAAAATTAATGAATATTAAAAGATTAACAAGTTTAATAATTTCATTAAAGAAAATATGTTTCTTAGTTAATAAGTCTATTCAATTGATCATTGATTACTAGGTTTTTTTTTTTTTTTTATGAATACGTGTCTTTCGGGAAAAAAGGGAATGCAAAGTTTTTGAACAATTTATTATGTATACTTTGCACATATATATATATGATTGAGTCCAATGCGTGCTTGTTGGACAAACATTGAACCAAACAATTGCAAGCATCGGCCTGACGTTGCCTAAAATGGGGCAAAAGGAGGGGGATCTGCGGTATAGAGGAAAATAGGAGCGGTTGCAGTAGTGGCCCTACCCGGCTCGATGGCGGCATATGGAGGGCGAGCTCAATGGATCAGACTACGTCCAATCGCCTCACACGCCTCTAAACTGGGATAGATTGATGCAACTCAACATAAATAAAAAAGAAACACACGAGACCTACCGTAGGGAGAGGTGCACACCGACGAGGGTACGACGACTGAGTTCCAAGCACGATGGCTACCAAAGGAAGCCCTTCACTCATGGCCTTACTCTTTGCTCTCTTCACTCTCGATCTAACTATTGTCGTTTCTCTCCCTCGCGATCCCTCCCCAACGAGCGAGCCCTTCCCTCACCTTTTAAGCCATTCGATGCGCGTGGCCTCTTGCAACACTAGCCGTTGCTATTGAGAAAATATTGGGTGGTCCGGGAGCGCCATGTCAGCGTGGTACCCGACCACTCACGCGGCGCCACGTGGAAGCGTGGGCCCACTTAATTCTTCCTGCCTTCTTCCCCTCTCTCCTCCTTCCCTCCGATCCCTAGCCTTATTTCCCCTCTCCTAGCCTGCACATGGTTTCTCTCTCCTCAGCCTGCACGCCTCCTTTGCAATGCATTTATTACGGCATGGAAGAAAGAAAGAGAAGCAAACGATTTTCGTTCCTCTCCAGCAATTGCGAACCCCATTTCTTTCTCCTCACAAAGGGCTCAAAATTTTGAATCCCAAATTCTCTCCACGCTCATTATTGCTTTGATGTGCATCAAGTGGCCATAACCCCGTCGTCGCCGACGAACCACACTACGGCCGCCCTGCGCTTACGCTCGCTCGCTTGCTTCTCTCTTCGTGCTTGTTGCTACTCCGATGTTCGTTCCGGCGTTCGTGAAGTGGCCGTTCCCGCCTGAGCCGACGTAGGAGGTGCCCCTACTCTAGTGCTTACTCTCTTCTCTCACCATGCTCATTGTTGCTGCTCGGCGTTCGTGGAGCGGCCGTTCCCCGCTGTCGTCGACGAAGCATGCACCCCTGCTTCGGCGCTCACTCGTTTTCCGCGCTCGTTGTTGCTCCATCGTTTGTCAAGTAGCCATTCCCCCGCCATCGCCAACGAAGCACATTAAGGCCGTAATAATTGTGCTTTGTCGACCGACTGGAGGAGGAGGGAGGGCCGTTTCTTCCGAGGAGAGGGAGGGGAGTAGAGATTAGGCCGTGGTGGGGTGGGAGCGGAGCTGGAGGCACATGTCCTACCACTGCACGCTGCGAAGTCGGTTAGTGATTGGGCTCGGTGACTACGCATTGCTCTCGCGACTTAAGCCCCAAGGGAGGTCATCGACTAGTCAAAACTCCATCATTCAAGGTGCATTTGGGGCTTTCTTTTCTTCCCTTGTCTTCATCGCTATGTCCGATAGGATGAAGGTTTTCCATGGGCACGGTTGGTGTTCTCTGGTGTTGGGCTCTTCCACTATTCCTTTTCTATCATTACAGCTAGAATTTTAACGTCTGTTTAATTGATGTTATTGATAGGATCTATTGCAACTTATGCAAAACTGTACCCGACAATGAAGCCTTATAAATACGGGTTTAGAGTTTTCTTGCTGACATATTCTCTTGTAATGGTGTCCGAATATAGGACAAGGGAATTTATCCATACAGTTGTTGCCTGCTTCTTCCTCATTGCACTAGGTGCTGGTGTTGGCCTAATAGTAAATGTTTGCATTTTTCCCATCTGGGCTGGTGAGGACTTGCATAAGTTAGTGGTTAAGAACTTCATGGGGTTGCAACATCTTTGGAAGGTTCACCCTAGGTTTATAATTTTGTTTTTCTAAAGATTTCTTTGAAAAAGGCTATCTCTTATTAGGTTTTATTTTGTTTTCTAAATATTTCTAAAAATTCTCTGATTAGTTATTTTGTCTATTTTATTTTGCTGCATACGCTGTCCACCTCGGATCATACGTCAGTGGTCTCCTTGAACCTGTTCATGGCGCTCCTCCTTGCTTTCATTGTGATCGGTCATCTCTTGGAAGAGAACTGTTGGATGAATGAGTCCATTACTGTTCTGATGATTGTGAGTCCTCCGTCCCTTGCTCTATTTCTTCCTGTAGAGTTGAGCTTGGATGTGGTACTAGTGGACTTGTTGTAGCCCAATTATATTCTTTGCCTACGCAGATTTGAGTTTAAGGTCGTATCTTGAAAACAGAGACCGAGAGAACCGACCTTTCCAAGGAGGATTTTGTTGGTGTGGGGGCCGTAGATGTTGGAGGTGTCGAGGAAGGTGACGCTGGAGCCAAAGGCATGGTGGATGAGGGCGATCATGTCGGTGTTGGACTTGGGAGGGCCGTAGAAGGCAGACATGCCCATGCAGCCCGGCCCTTGCACCGACACCTCGAGGCCTTGCGACCCCAGCTTGATCCTCCTCACCGTTGCTCGTTCCATACACTGCACTGAGACGATGGCTAAGGCGTCAGGCGAGCCGAGATTTATAGGAGGGGAGTTGTAGTAGTTATGAAGAGTAGGAGGGGATCGGTAGTGGTTGTGAAGACACACTTGCTTACGTCAATTGAAACCCCAGTGGCAACCCTTCCCATATAGGGAGGACGAGAAAATATTGGGTGGTCTAGGAGCGCCCTCCTCCTCCAGTCGATCGACAAAGCACAATTATTACGGCCTTAATGTGCTTCGTTGGCGACGGCGGGGGAACGGCTGCTCGACAAATGACGGAGCAGCAATGAGCGCAGAAAGTGAGTGAGCGCTAAAGCAGGGGCACATGCTTCGTTGACAATAGCAGGGGAATGGCCGTTCCACGAACGCCAGAGCAGCAACGAGCGCGGTGAGAGAAGAGAGTAAGCACCAGAGCAGGGGCACCTCCTTCGTCGGCTCAGGCGAGGAACGGCCACTTCACGAACGCCGGAACGAACATTGGAGTAGCAACGAGCACAAAGAGAGAAGCGAGTGAGCGACAACGTAGGGGCGGCTGTAGTGTGGTTTGTTGGCGACAGCGGGGGTTACGGTCGCTTGACGCATGGCGGAACAGTAACAAGCGCAAAGAGAATTTGGGATTCAAAATTTTGAACCCTTCGTAAGGAGAAAGAAATGGGCTTCGCAGCTGTTGGAAAGGAACGAAAATCGTCTACTTCTCTTTCTTTCTTCCATGCCATAATAAATGCATTGCAGAGGAGGTGTGCAGGCTAAGGAGAGAGAAACCGTGTGCAGGCTAGGAGAGGGGAAAGAAGGCTAGGGATCGGAGGGAAGGAGGAGAGTGGGGAAGAAGGCAGAAGAATTAAGTGGGCTCACGCTTCCACGTGGCGCCGCGTGAGTGATCGGGGACCATGCTGATATGGTGCTCCTAGACCACCTAATATTTTCTCGTTGCTATCAGTCTACCCTCAACCACCAACTCCGGTGCAATGCTCACCTTGTTTCCTCCACCACTATTTGGTAGCCCGTCCTTTGTCCTTCCTTCCCTGTTTATCATTGAGCCAACGGACAAAGTGGAGAGAAGGAGAAGAGGAGAGGGCCGGGCCAGGCCAAGCCAAGGAAAAAGGAAAAGAAGAAGTAGGCTGGGCTAGCCTATGCTAGGAAAAGCAAAAGGAAAAAGGAGGAGGGGTCGAGCTAAAGCTAGCCCTAACTTAGCCCAATTTTTTTTTTTTAAATTAAATTTTTTATTTTTTTTTATAATTTTAATGCTAATAATGCAAATGTTCCTAACGTTTATATGCGATGCATTTTAATGAAAATTATTTACTTTACTTTTTTTAGACTAATCCCTAATTTTCTATGTGATTGAATCCCAAATAAAAAGGGTAAAATTTGGATGCTAACAACCCACATTTGATATTCCAAGTCAATACCTACATCTCCATTTATTAAGCAGCATTGATGAAGAACAAAGCACCTGTTGCAATTCCTATGGCATTCGGAACGGTGACATAGAATTGAAAAGAATAAATTTCATTTGCATTGAAGGCAGAAGCTACATAGGCCTCAAAAGCTTCAAAAAACCCAAGACCTCCAAAGAATGCTCTAGTGATGGTAAAAATTTCAGCTTTCCTTCCAATTCAACGGCTAGTTTCACTGCAACTCCCCTCTGCTGAGGCTTAATCTCCATTGAAGATCATAAGAAATTCTCCAATAGGAAATTACAATTTCTTCTAACAACCACAATATCTAGTAACCCACAATTCCTTCTAATCACCCCAATATCTAGTAGCCCATCTCTATTCCCTGAATCCTGTGGGTAAAACCCTTCCATGGCATTTAAAACCAACTTTGCGACATTAGTTTCTATTTGAATAATCTCTAGCACCTTAGGCACCCTCTGTTGAGCTCAAGAAAATATTGATATATGAACTACATTTTCTTTCCATCAAAAGCAATTGTGGATCGAGCATTTAGACATGAAGCTAGAACACTTGCATATGGGTATTTCAAATTTTGTGCCATTACCCCAAAATGGTTACTAGTCCTCTCTCTCAACTCCATTTTCCTGAAGCGCTTCTTAATTGACTTTTCAATTGAATCAAGCCGTTGTCACCCACAATTCTAGCTTCATATATTGCTCATTACATTCTTTCCTTTCAATTTAAACTAGCTGAGAGTGTTCTCTAATTGACACATCAAGCCTATAAACTTGATTTTCTTTAAGTTGAAGATCTACTAAGCATCCCTACTTCTCTTGTGAATGGAATCCACTTGCCCTATTTTAGATTCAAGCTCTTGCAACCATTTTGTAATGGATTTTTGCATCAAATTGCATTGTTTCTTTTTGGACTCAAGGACCTTGGCGCATTCAAGAGTTGAGATTCAAATGAAAGCAAACTCTTGCTTTTTCAAACAAAGTTGCTCCATACACTATATAATATCAATTTGAATGGACTTTAACTGTCTATATTTATATGCAAGTTCAAGAATTCAGTATTTGTATATGCTTGGATGGTTTTGAATAAACCACTTTTCAACTTAAGAGCTTTGACAACCTCTTCTAATTATGCCTGGACCAAGATAAGATTTTCCTTCTTTGACTTAGTTTCCTCTTTGCACTACTTTACCAACTTCATCATATTTTCTAGTTTACCTTCCTTGGATTTAAGCTCTTTGGAGAACTTTGCAATAGATGTTTTAACGGACTCTAGTTCCCCATCTTTCAAAGAAAGTGCTGTCAACCGCTCATTATCAACCTGTTGATTTTCTCAATCTCTCTCTCTCTCTGTTTTTTTTTTTTTTTTTTGGATCTGAGCTCCTGTCTATGTTGTTCGATCGATATATTGATGGAATGGAGTTGACTTTCTTTAGATTTAAGCTCCCTAGAGCAATCTTTGATGGATTTATGGATTCCCCCGAGTTTCTTTCACTTTGAAATCAACTTGACAGTCATTTATCTTATCTTCCAGAGACTACAATTCTTTGGCTTTCATGGTGATCTCCTTGTTGTAGCCTTTGATCGTGCACTCCATAACCCTCAATCTCTTCTCACTCTCCATACTACTTAGGGAATCCATCAAGCATTGCTCCAGGGAGCTTAAATCAAAAGAGTCAACTCCATTGCATCAATATGATGACCAAAGAGCCTGAAAAAAAAATTCAAATCCCAAAAAAAAAAAAAAAGTGTTTGAGAAAATCAACCAATTGATCAATGAGTGGTTGACGACACTTGCTTTGAAAGATAGGGAACTGGGGTCCATTGAAACATCTATTGCAAAGCTTTCCAAAAAGCTTAAATCCAAGGAAGGTGAATTAGAAAATATGATGAAGCAGGTGAAGTAGTGTAAAGATGAAACTGAGTTAAAGAAAGAAAATCTTGTTTTGGACCAGTGCAAAACTAGAAGAGGTTGCCAAAGCTCTTGAGTTGAAAAATATGGAATTCAATATTGTCCAAAAATCTATCAAAGACCAAAATCTTGAACTCGCATATGAAAAGACACAGCTAGAGTTCATCCAAATTGATATCACAGAGCATGAAGAGCAACTTCGTTCATAAGAGCAAGAGTTTTCTTTCGTTCAAACCTCAACTCTTGAATGGCCAAGGCACTTGAGTCCAAAAAAAAAAAAAGCAACAACAACAACACAATCTGATGCAAAAATCAATCACAAAAAGCTCTCTAGAGCTCGAATCTAAAACAAGGTAGTTGGATTCCGTTCAAAAGAGAAGCAATGAATACTTCGTAGATCTTAAAGAAAGACAAGTTTATAACCATGGCGTGTCAAATTGGAGAACAACTTGAAATGAAAAGAAAGAATGTAATGAGCATTGTATGGAGCTAAAATTGTGGTAGTAATGGCTTGATTCAATTGAAAAGTCAATTGAGATATGCTTCGTTGACATAGAGTTGAGAGAGAGGACTAATTTGAAAATACTCACATATGGACTTGTGTCGCAGTCTACCTTTTTGCTCGGAGGGAGAAAGACATAAGTTTAGGGATATTACTTAAAAAGGCAGGTTCATGGCCCTCAATTAGGCACAAATCTATTAAGTCCATACCTCACACATCATTGGAATATTCAATGTTAGACTTCAATTGACAAGAAGGGGTCTGCTAAAAATAAGTGAGGCATGTGAATATACCCAACTTCCTATGCAACTAGAGATCTAGGATCGGGTACTTAATTATCCTAATTAATTAACAAAGTGCCATTTCGATACCTAATCTTGTTTATTTCAAGAATATTTTTGTCAAGCAACCTGAATAGATTTTAAACCTATCCACCTACATGTGAGGCGATAATGCGGTTGCCCAATCATTAAATTAACAATCAACAACCAACGTAACATTAAACAAATTGTAAGGCACAACAAGAATCTAACGCTAAGAAATAAGAATTGATACCACTTCTAACTAAGCCAAAGAGAAACCATAATTAACATATCAAAAGTGCGCAATCACATAATAGTCAAATTGGAAATGCGCAAACGATGACCTAGCATTTGTCCATTAAAACACTCAATCCCTAGTGTAAAGACTTAATAGCTTGTTTGATTTTAAACACAATTTTTTTATCAATGATTTTCACACATTTTAAGAGAAAACAACTCGAAGAATAATTTTTAAGCTTTTTCCTAACTTATAGAAAAAATAAATTGTTCTGAAAATTATTTAATTTTTTCCAAATTTCTTTCATATAAAAATATTTTTTAATAATTTTTTAAATAGGAGTTTTTAAATCCGAAAATAGGGATTTGGGTTAGATCTTTGGAATCGGTCCACGTCGGGACTGACCCAGGTGTCAATCTGGGCCACAAAGCCCCAGGCCTTAAGCAGGACTGGGCCTACGTGCGGGCCTGGTCCGGCCTAAAATCAAGCCCTGACTGGAAACGCTAGCCCATCTACTCTTCATTTCGGCAAGCCCAGCTTAAACTAAATGAAGCCCGAGCAACCCAAAACCCAAGCAAGCCCAACCTCACTATAACCAAGGCAAGCCCAAAACTCTAAGGATGCATACAAAGCCCCTTCAGAAAATTTGGCCCGACTCTCACTAATGTTATAGGATGGCTAAGCCGAACGGAGCACAAGCCGAAGCTCACCTCCCTGGAGCGTGAAAAACTATCCTCACGGTCAACCAATACGGCCATCGCCGACAACTTTTAATCATCGGACCACCATCCATCAATGTCCATCGTTGACAAACACCACTGTCACATTAATGGCCGCCGCTAACTATCCTTCCTAATGCTAACCATTCAACATTTAAGATTGCAATATTATAAGCACACACGAGAACTAGGCAAGAAACTCACTCAAGAGCATGAATTTCTAGAAACTAAGTATGGCATTCCTCACAAATAAATTTTTTAACGATTTTCCGAATTTTCTGATTTTTGATTTTTTAAAATTTTTTTTAAATTTTAATTTTAATTATTTTAAATTATAATTATATTCGGGAAAACAGGTTTGGATCGGGTAACCCGATCCAGTCTATTGACCCTACCCATCTACCTGGATTCGACCTGAGTCGGATTAAAACCAATTTTTTAATACTTTCTTATTATTATTTTTGAATTTTTTTCTGATTTTCTGACTTTTTTTCTTTTTCTTCTCTCTCTTGTCTTTTTCCTATTTTGTCTTTTTCTGCCTATCTTCTTCAACCTCCCGTCATCCTTCCCCGAAGCCTTTTCTCCAGCAACCTACCTTTAGCGATGATTTTTTTTTTAAATCTTTTTTAACGGAACAAATACCATCGCCGACAAGCTTATCACCGGAACTTGGATCACCGCTGAACTATCTTCACCCACCTGTCATCTATTCCGACCGACAGTGACCAACTCCGGCCGCCCACTCCATCTATTGCAAAACCATCCTACTGAACCCGCACTCTTAACAGAAGTAACTCCAGCAAACTAATCGAGCAAAAGTATATTATAATGAAGTGAGATGGGCTAACTAGCATGTTTTCGAATTGCGGACTTTGCTGTTGCGGGAGGGGTCAACGGTTGAAACGGTTGAAACATATAACATGATACCCACGAAAAACACAATGAAAACGAGTATATCAGACGCGATTCAACAAATAAGGACAGAAACATGGATCACTTTTGAGTTTAAACAAATTGTTGTTAGGTTTTCTTTCAGGCATTTTTGTCGAACAATGTTATGCGGTTCAAAAAGTGAAATCCGAACTAGATTTTAAAGCGATCCTCGGCCTGAACATGCTACACATAGCTCTAGATTGCCATTATCTCTCACAGACAGCTGAAATTTCACTCATTTGGATAAAAAATTTACCATCGGATTTCAACACTTTACGCTTCAATGAAGAAGAGGAAAATAAGTCGTTCGGGGCATTACCTGGCTCGGGGGTGAGACTGCAGCGGACATGGCAAACGCGAACAGCCTCCTTAGGTTTGTCTCTTGCTGGTGAGCCTTCTGGGTTCTCGATCTCAGAACGTCGAGTCCAATCGACACCTTCTTCTTCTTCCTCTCGGTGGAGCACACCTCACGCTCACGCCAAGCCTCTGCGGCTCTCCTCTTCAATGGCCGTCTTCTCCAAAAACCGACGACGTCCCTCCTCCTTCTATGAGCAACAATGGCCGAACCTCTCTCTCCCCTTCTCACGCGAATGTCTTTCCTTGTATTTCCTTCAAGCTCTCCCTCTTCTGTGAAAGTTCCAGGCGGTGGAAGAATGTTCTACTCTCACCAACTTTTCTGATCCCCTCATTTATCTCCACTTTCTCTCGGCAACAACCACTCTCTCTAAGTGAAAATCCATCGTTCCTCCCCCTCTTTGCGATTTTTGTCTCAAAAAGAAACAAAAGATCTATCCTCCTTCTCGTGCGAGCGAACGTCGCTGACCCTCCTCGCCTGCTCCCCCCAAATCTTTTATCATTTTCTTTACCTGCGCTTCTCACGTCACGCGCTTTGCTTTCCTTTCCTTGTTCCTTTTTTTATTTTTATTTTTATTTTTTCTGGTCACCGTCAGCATCCTCCGGAGAAAAGAGCAGCGCACGAAGGAATGGGGGAAAAATATGGGGCGGGGCCTTTGCTTTCTACAGGAGCAGAGAAACCAAACGATGTTAGAGGAAAGAAGTGGCAGGCTGAAAATTCTACACGAGCGGAGATGCCAAACCTGTTGATATTTGCCCTCTGATAAAACTATCTGATCGCTGAAGTCCAAACCAGATTCATTTGTCGTTTTCCTCCCCTGCAAAGGACAATAAGTTCACAATTCCCCAAAGTAATCGGTTCATAACAAGGCGGTTACTCAATCAAAATCACATATCCACATGACATAGTAGGCAATTCACGTAGATCACAATCCACACCTTAGTTCCAATATTTATGAGTTCAATCTCGTATAATTTGCCGGGTTTTTTGTACCAGCACATGCTTCGAATCTTTCCCCCTGGAAAATGATGATCATGTTTTAAAAAAATTTCAACATTAGAGGTGAGTTGAAAACAAAGTTTGAAATATAAGAACTAAGTAGTGACATTGTTGATATGGCACTTACTTGGTCCTTATAATAATTATAGATCAAACCGACTTTAGATGGAAGCAACTTCAAGAATTCCAAAGCCAACATCTGAAATGGCATAAGAGGAGAAGTCAGTTTCCATGACTCCTCCAAATTTCTCAACAACCATATTCCATATAGGTTTTCACAAATGATCACACTAGTTGATAGAATAGACAAACTCAAACACACATATATGGTCAATGCAAAAGAGGGAACGAGAAAGAACAATTTGATTAACTCTCAAATAACGAAGTGCCCTAAAGCTAATAACATGCTCGGGCAACACATAAGTGTTCATGTGGGTGCTCCAAACAATGTATCTTGTTGGAGATGACAAGTTGTCGATGCCCAAATTATACTGTCCTAAGCTAGGATAAGATTGGTCCGAGCCAAAATTGACAAGTTCCAGTTTCCTCCATGGCAAAGCAACACATCCCTGAGGCCGTCATGATCCATTGGGGCAATCCTTAATACAACCCAGCATTACCAAGAGACTCTCTAAGACCATGATGATCACATACACAATTTGTTAACATGACTTCCGGCCGATAAGATCTCTGAGATTGACCAGCCAGTTGGGTTGGTTTGGCTATTCCTTTCTATTGAAAAGGAGTTAGTTGTCTGCGCGAGTCACCTTCTTCTAGGCTTTGCTAGACAAACTGGACGACACGACATTCTCTTTCAAATATAGGTCAAACAACATGCTCGCAAAACATACTCCTGATCATAGATTAAAAAGGAGTCAGTTGTCTGTGTGAGTCACCTTCTTCTAGGCTCCGCTGGACGACACGACATTCTCGTTCAAATATAGGTCAAACAACATGCTCGCAAAACATACTCCTGGTCATAGATTAAAAAGGAAATATAATTGTGCATTAAATTGACATATCTTTGTAATCGAACCCCTTTTCTAAAAGGTATATCTCAATCATATATTCAATTTATAGGGTCAGATTTAACGCTGCTAGTCATAAATTAGATATACTCCTTTCTACTAGATTTAACCAATTATACGTAAAAAAGAAACTAACACACTAAATCAACATATCTTTGTGATAAGCTATTGATTATCTATGCAATTAATAGAGTGAATCTAACGCTGCCAAAGTGTTACCAATAAATTATCCAAGACCTATAATGACACAAGTCTAGAAACAACATGACAACATATGCATTGACATATCTTCTTGATCATTCCCACTTTTCAAACAGCATCTCTTAATTATTTACGCAATTCAGAGTGAAAAAAAAGAAGGAATTTCGTACCTCTCTAGAAGACGAGATTCAGGAGCAAAATAAAGTCTACAACCATACAGGCCACTGTTCTGAGGCTTCTCCCTGCAGCCAAAGCCATCGGAGAAGATCTCGGAGACCCCTTCTCTCGAGGTTGCATACCTTGCGTACCTTACGTTGGCGTCGCTGCTGTTGCCTTTCTTCCACACTGCCTGCAAGCAATCTTGAAACGCTTGGGCCCGTGCTTTGGCGGAGACGCTGGAGTGGCAGTTCTGGTGGATTGCCACCACGGTAACTTGCGCCTCAAGTGCACCTAGCCACCGGATGAATTTCTCCTGGAGAAAGCGGTAGACCATGTCTTCTTGGCTGAGTTTGGTCAACCCGCTGCTGATGAATGGCACCAGAGCAAAGCCAGATCGATCGATGGAGACAACGCCCCAGCAATCGGAGTCAGACGAATCCGGATCCCGATCTTCCCTCGGATCGTTGAGATCTGGACGGTTATGATCGATCGCGGGATGGTTGAATTCCTGCTTGACCGCATCAGGAGCGACGTTGTGTACAGTCGGTGACCGACGTTGATGCATGGAGTTGGACATCTTTGACCAAAGCTGGTACGTCCAAAAAAAGTGCACTAAAATAAAATAACGAATCGATTCAAAATAAATAAAATGGTAGAACGAGTGAAGATCCAAAGCCTTTAGTCAATGAAGTGACAATTGTAGAAAAAGAGACTTGTCAGTCACCCAGACAAAACACCAACGAGAGATCGAATGAGGGAAAAAGGGTTCTGAAAACAAATAGAGCGACAGAACACGAGAAAGTCGATAATCTAATGTTAAGCAACAAAAGCATGCGTTTTTTTACGTTGGCTTCAAGGAACACCGAGATCAAAGCAAAGATGAAGGACACGTACACGATTTCTCCAGATACAGGAATCAGACAAGGACACGAAGCGAACGAGGAAAGCAGAGAAGCAGAGGTGGGCCTGCGTCCGAGCGAGACAAGGGTCAATGGAGTGAGTGGGCGTGAATGGCAGGGTTGAATGAGATTAGGGTTTTTGCTTGACGAAGATACTAGAAGGGGATTTGAGTTGCAAGAAAAGGATTTTATAGAAGAAAGGCAAGCGAACCGCTCTTGGTTCCCATTCTCCCTGGAAATAATTAAATAATTCACTATAAAATGTTCTACTTGAAGTAAATATTGGCATTTTGTCGACAAATGTTCAGGAATACTTGTTAATCATCAAAATACATGAATTTATCATTTTCAAAATATCGTCTTCCTTTTGGGATGCATGATTAGGACGCTAATCGTGAAAATATGTTTTTACTATGTATAATTAACGAAAACCCCTAAAAAGCGTCAGTTGACAAGATCCGGTTAATGATCGATATAAAATCTATCGATGAAACATAAAAGATAAAATATTTATGTAAAAGAACGCGATAAAGTGAGTGGGGGAGGATTAATTGAACATTCGAAGTTCGAATATCCCATCATAAACAGAGATACTATTGATAAGGGATAGGGTGATAATAAGCAATAAAGCAACAAAAAATCGTTTTTGGTTATATGCAGTTAGTGCATTGTAATGGAAAAATCTACATAATAAGCACACCCTAAGCATGAGAACGTGATGATTGCTTAATCCTAGAATTAATTGAACTCGTGCGCGAAATTAATCGGACCTCTCGAAGTTTGAAGATCCTCTCATAAATAGAATCTATTGGTAGGTGCCGAGTGATGCAAGGAACAAATGAGAAAAGATTATTAAATGTTACGGAAGTTAGTACACCAAAATTGAAAAAAATTACAAATTAAGTACGCCTTAATAAGATTATCCAAATGAATAAAATAGAAAAGTGCAACCCACTGCAGTGGGCAAAAAGACATTTGGTTGAGTGCTACTACCTTACCGCATGAGAGAACGAGTTCGAATATCTGCATTGTTAACCCATCTTAAGTGGGGGGATCATGGTGATAGGGTCTTGTGCTAGCTTTTCCCTAGGTATTGACCCTTGGTCCGGGGTGCACTGCGCACTCTACGAGCCGTGGGCTACCCAGCGGGCCTGGCGGATCTTGGGCATATAAAAAAAAAAGAGTGCAAAATAGAGGCGGTAATGAGTAATGACCACAGGGATGAGATGTTTTGATCCGTGTGAAAAGATAAGCCTTGAAATTGTCCTTACCAAGAAAATTCGTCATTATCTTTTTTTGCATTTTTTTTTCTATCTATTGCTAAGGTACAGGCCAAACAAAGAGGATAGGAAAGAGATTTTTGTAATACCTTTTTTGGCATTGTTTTTATTTATTTGGTAAAAACTTTAATCACATGCCCAATGGAGAGGATAAGGAGAGAGATTTTCGTGATCTCTTTTTTAAAATTTTTTATTTATTGGTTAAATTATTAATTACAAATTAGATAGGGAGGATATGGATAGAGATTTTCTTAACACCTTCTTCGTTATTTTTCTGTTTATTTGGCAATATTATTAATTACAGACAAAAAGGTGAGAATAGAGAAGACATTTTGGTGACACATTTTTTGGCCTTTTTAAATTTAATAGTAGAATTATTAATTACAAACCAAATGAAGAGGACAGGATAGAGATTTTGGTGATACCTTTTCTGGCATTTTTCAATCGCCGTATTTAATTTGTTAAAGGGGTACTGAAATTTGGGCTCATGGTGAGTACAAATGCAATTACATTGATTTTGCTGGAGTTTGTGAACCTACTCTAGTGGTCGGTGAAATTTGGACGGATGAGATTGAGACGAGATCAACAGTATTTTATTTATTCTCTTATTTATTTATTTTTGCTCATGTGATATTTTTGGTGTGCATTGAACATGTGCAATCGGCAGGCATGAATTCTTGCATGGGCTCATTCACGACACGTCAAAATTAAAGAGAGGTCAAGATTGCCACTTAGGTTATAAATTACACAAAAGCTACCTGTGAAATTCTAATGAATACTTTAATAGGTGCATCAAGTACTTTAGATTTTTCTGGCTAAATCGCTTTATAACTAATTATTTGCTAATAACGTGTCAATATCTTTAGTATCATTGGCTTCCTTGGGTGTGCATGGACATCTAACTAGTTAGCTATGAGGAGAGAACACACAATTTCTATATGACAAAATTAAAGTGGGAGAAGGCGAAGTGGGCGGCTCGAGACAATCAACAAAAAAATTCATAAATCTATTATACGTATGTCAATTTAATTATAAAATTTTCAAGCATGTTAATTTAGTCATAAAACTTTTAATGAATTATAAAAACAGCCCTTCTTGATAATTTAAGTCGTAAGTCATTGATGCGTTAGTCTAGTTAGCGTTGACCATCCTCTCTATCTTACGTGGCATGGCCGTATTAATATAGATGATATTTACAATTTTGTTTTTTTTTACAATTTTTGAATTTCCTTTTGTATTTTTTTTATCTTCATTTGCTAGTCATTGAGACTTATCAATGGCTAGCTAAAGTCACTAGCCCTAAGGTTGCCTCGCCCGAGCCAGGGTCTCACCGAATCTAGCCAAAAAAAGGAAAAAATTCAGGATTTTTTTTAAAAATATTATAAAAATCATGTATGTCGACATTAGTCATACTACATAGGAGGGTTAATATCCACATTAACAATTTTCAACAATAATTGGTTAGAAGGATTACACTTGCAAAATTTTAAAAAAAAAAATTAAATTGGCCGTCGTACAATAAGTTTATGACATTTTTGATAATTTTCTCTCGGTGGTTAAGAGAGAAAGATAAGTCAAGGAATAATGAGAAAATTGGTACAAACAAAAGTGAGGTAATATTGTTCGTCCTCCAATGTTATGATAATCTTCTAATGAAGAATTTCGTTACAAACAAATCGAGTTGTTTGCTAAATGAGAGTAACGAAAGTAATTTCATAAACAAATTTCTCAATAATAACCGGCCTATCATTTCTTCTTAATTTATGGGAACTATGAACTAAGGTGTAAATGAATGCACTAATCTGAAAATCGAGTTTTGTGCATTTTAGACTAGCAAGAGGATTTTTACATGGATGTCTCCTGTTTCCAAATAGCTCGTGTAAATTACTTTTGTTTTTTTTACTCCGACTATGTTCCGTTCATAAGTTCATGTGATTACAATGATATTCGATATTCTCTTTTGATGCAATAATGAGAACAAAGAATATATTGGTTCCTTTGGACTCATTTTATTTATCAATAATTTGACAAATATATCGCATGTGTACCTTTGATATTGGATTTGGCAAACCAAAGCAATATTTATGGCAATTTTTTTTCCAGAGAAGTCAAAAAGATTAAAAAGGAACTTTTTCCATAAAAGGAAAGAAAAAAATCAAACTACTTAAAACGGAAGGACATTAATTACTGTTAATTTAATGCAGGTTAGTTGCAAACGGTAAAAGAGGAATACAATTTAGAACATGGGACACGGTTTATTTTATGAACATTGGATAAGGTTTATTACTTCAGATAAAAGAGGAATAAAATTTAAATATAGATAAGTTTAATGCTGTTTAGGTAGCAGCTCTAGAAATTGGGACAGTGTGTCACGGAAAAATCAGTAGTAATAAATGGAGAAAGAAGCAGACATTCATCACATGCACTGTGGAGCCAGCAAAAAACAGCCCCTGCTCACGACGTTAACGAAGCAGTCGAAGCTAAATGGATCCAATGGCTGTTCTCACGTCACGAGAAACGGTAACCCCTCCGTCTCGTTTTCCGTTATTCCCCCCCACGGAAAGATGAAAACCACGAGGGTCGATCCCCGGTCAAAGGACACATATGCCCCTTGGCTTACCCATTAATTCTCTACTTGTGTACAATTGCACCGATAAATCATTGATTAGGTGCATGATATCTCTTTAATTCAACCAAAGAGTGACATCACCTCCATATTGCAACCAAATCCAAAGAAAATGGGACTTGGCCATTAATAAAAAAATTTATATCGAAACTCAATATTTATTTAATTCAAGAACGTCATTTTTTCCTTTTCTCAATTATATACACTCGGATTGATTCGTTCTTATAAAGCGAAAAATATAAAAAACACACGTCACTTTTGAATCGATGATAATTTACGTGCCTCTTTTTTTGTAAATACCATTTATACACTTCAAGCGAAATGTAAAAAAAAAAATATCAAATCGCTCCTTTTTTGTAAATTTATTTTAGTATCTATAGCTTGGGGGGGTTGGTTTTTAATTGGTTTTAAGCGTTTTAGATAGGTGTGAAAATTTTAGGATTCCGCGCTTGGACAATTCTTTTTACAGAAAACGACACTTGAGTAAATAAAGATGCCCCGATAATTGATGTGAAGGAAGCAAAGCCTTTTAAAATAAAAACTCGTGTGTTTGTATTTAATGTTCCTTAAAAGTGGAGATGTTATTGGTCGTCGTCGAATGTTCTTTAACACGCGGTGGCAAATTCGGGGACGGCGATCTCCACAACGACATCTCCCACCGCGTTTGGGCTTGATGATGAGTGGGGCCCACCTGCGTTCTGGACCCACCGCCGCACGTACACGTGCACGTGCAACGCCTTCTGTCCTCCTGCTTGCGCGGACACGTGGCGCCACCGCCGCACGCCAGCTCCATCGTTCTGAACGACGACGCTTCCATCCATGCATCAATGACCAACGCCCACAAGGAAGGGATTGTCTCCCTCATCAAAATCAAAATGAAATTGAAATATAATTAAAAAAAATTGCCATATTAAAAGAAAATGGCGACAGTAGGGAATGCAGGACAAAAAAATCAGAAAAATAATTAAAAATATAAAATTGTTTATGTTAGTGCCAATGGTGCCTTGTAGAATAGCCGCATCTATGATTAATGATTTTCGATAAAAATTAAATACAATTACAATTATAATAGGTTTATGATTTTTTTACTTATTTGATTCATATGAATGTGATCTTTATCTATGTATGAATTTTTTCATTTATTAAATGCTTAATGTCACATAAAATTGAATATAAAAAATTGACCACCAAAAATTTCAAATCAATACGTTTATGACAAATTTATCCATCTTTACTTTTCATTAAATTTTACCATCAAATTGATCGTTGAACAATATATGGTAATTGACGGATATCAATTTAGAATCTTACACTCCATTTATTATAGGTGTATCAATTTATAATTTTTCATAGTATTAATTCAATCTAATAGTAACTAATTGATGGTAAATTTATTATAAATATATTAGTTTGAGATTTTTGATGATACGTAAAATTAATGTTTTTGATGATATTGACTCTTCATAAAATGTGCCGTGTTTACCAATCAAGCCACCAACTGGAGGCAAAACTTGAGGGGTTTTTTCCATCTGAACAATTTATAGATTCAACGTCAGTTTCGTTGAACTCAACCTATATATATTTGAAAAAGACCATTTAGTTAGGATTGCCACTCAATATATTTATTAATTTATTGCTATAAAAATGCACTTTATATTTAAAAAAATTGAAAAAAAGGTAAAAAAAGTGAAAAAGGAGAGAGCGTGATAAGTGTACCCTGACACACTATAATGATGATAGCTCCATCCCCGCACTTTTGTCTGTTCGTACGTTGTTTCCATTTTCACTTGTTGTAGCTCCTCCGATTCAATTGGTTTTTATGTTATCATTATCTTTTGGAAAATAACACCATCTAAAAACCCTAAAATGACACCAATGTCCTAAATCTTTTACAATCAAACCCCTCAAATTTTTATCACAGCAATACAAATTTTTAAAGATTTTGGCAACACCAAAAAAACGAAAAATTATCTAATTTATCACAAACTTAATTGATACAGATTTCAAGTCCTAAGCATTCAAATTTTATTGATTTAATTCTCAAAATTCGCACAAAATTTATAAATAGTCATTTCTGGCCAATCTGCATTAGAAATCATTGCGAGATAGCGTGTTACAAAAAGATAATCCATACACACAATAAATTAAATATATAACACACTAAATTTCACACATGCTCCTGTGTTTTTTCTTTTCTCTCTCTATCTTCTCCTAAACAATAAAAGAACCCACTGGAAAATGCAGATGCATTTCTTCTCTTAGCTCGAGATCTGATTTGTTGCCCCATCACTTAAGAACGCAACCTTTTCGTCCTCTCTCTCGGTGATACCCTCTTATTGGTTCCATGGGGTGCACATCCAGTCAGCATGGAGACAGACAGATTGGGAGAGGCTCCATCACGACCGTCGAAAGTGAACCGGCGGGTAGAGTGGCGCCGCCACGTGGCCTTGCTTTCCCCTCGCCTCGTGCCCCAAGTCTGTCCTATCCCATCAACGTGAAGAAAGAGAAAAGCAGAGGTCAAAGCTCGGGGAGAAGAACGGGAAGGTACAATTTTTTTGGTACTCCCTCGTGCGCAGAGGGAACGCACCGATAAGACAGCCCCAAAAGACCCTAAAAACTGCTCGTTTCAACCGAATGAAAAATTTTCTGACCCCATTTTAAAAAAAATGCAATAATCGCTCTTATAAAAAAGAAATTATTTATAAGGCAGGAGACGGGATAATGTGAATAGATATTTAGAAGTCAGCTACGATCTACGAAGCACATACATTCTTCAAGAGTTTTCGTGTCGTGTCGGATGCTTTGACACGTGTTCAATACTCTCGGATACACTCGGACACTCTCTGACACTCGGTCAACATGTGTCGAAAAATCCAACACATGGTTAACTTTCTCGACATTCTCCGACACTCGATTCGAAATTTCGACATATGAGTTTTTAAAGACGCGATTCCGATATCGAAATCAATTTTATAAATTTTCAATAAATAAGATGTTAAAATATATATGTGAAAAAATAAAACACAATAATAAAAATAACAAATCGAGATAGAAGAAAAACATAGTCTTCTTTTCTTCTCGACATAGTCTTCTTTTCTCTTCGACTTCCACTTCTTGTGATACATAATTCACCCCTTAAATTTTTTTTCTCCTCTTCCGACATATCTAACATGCGAGTACAGAATGTAGATTGCTTTTTTTTTTTTCAAGTTTTATGAATTATTGAAATAAAGTTGAATTTATCAAATTGAAATAATGAATGATATTAATAAATTGTGGATTAATGTTTTTAGTATAAATTCATTCTAGGCTTATTTATTTATTTGTGAATTTGAATCAAATTAATTTGATTAAAATTATATATGAAAATATATATTTAATATATAACGTATCCTAACGTGTTGGAATTCTTTGTTCTTTGAGAAACGATGCGTCGGCGTGTCGTGTCATGTTGTGTCGCGTATAGCGTGTTAGTGTCAGTGCTACTTAGGTTACGATTAACCGTGATATAAGTGATCATTAAGCAAATTTGGATTGGATCTTACAATTGCGCTTAATTCCTCGGTGTAACTTGTTCATCGTAGCGCCCACAAATTTTGTGTCGAATGATACTTAAAAGATGAGGTAGAGGTGCTTACCGGGCGGGTTAAATTGAGGCAATCAAAAATGCCCTAATAATGTCTAAATCTCATTAAAGCAATTAGACAACAAAATCTATTCGTAAATAGCCATAAGATATAGCAAAGTCTAATAGGATAGAATGGAGAGGGTGGCTAGCGCATAGTGGATTTGGGGTTGCGGTGTTCACGGCGATAGTGCAAGTTTTTTTTTTTTTGGTCAAAAAAGGAAGGCGATAGCGCACGTTGCACAGCTGGAATAGGGCGTGTAAAAGTGGACGATAGTAACTGGACTTGACAATACTCTTGGGCTGCGTTTGGTAGTTGGGATAAAATTCGGGATAGTATATGATTTATCATATCCTACATTTAGTGCTCGCTTAAGACGGGATAAAGTCGGATATAATGAGGATATAGACGGGATAAAATTATCCCATAGGAGATGGGATAAAAGTGGATAGAATTTCTAATATTCAAAATAGAAAAGTTATTTTTCTCAAATAACAAACTTCTTGAATTAATAAAATTGAAATTATATTTCAAAATAAATAATATTTGAATTCTAATTTAAGAAATAAAAAATAAAAAAATAATTTAAAATTAATCTTATTTTAATTTATATATTCAACTTTAATTCTATCTTATAATAAACATTCAATCTATAAATTAAATATTGATGTTTATTATATATTTTAGGTATTTTTGTATTTTAGGTATGTTAGTACAGTTCACTATTTGATAAAATTTTATTAAATAATGATGAAAGGGGAAAAAAGAAATAATAAAGAAAATAATATAAAAAATAGGAAAAATAAAATAAAAATAAATTAAGTAATAGTGTTATGAGAGATTTTCATCATTTTCGTTTATGAATATTTAGGTTCATTTACAATGATATGCAGTTTATATTAAAAAAATATACATGGTATGATACGAACATATTCGATTTTAATCTGCGATTCACCAATCAATGGATAAGATATAAAAAGATCACATGATTTCATATCATACCCTATTTAGTCCTATCCCAATTAAAAATTCGGAAAACGTAGTCTTGATGGTTTTTGGTGGCACATGGCAATGGCAGGGACAATAACTTGACGAGTTAAAACCAAGTGTCTTGGGGAGAGAGAGAGAGAGAGAGAGAGTCCCCCTTTTGTGTGTAGTCTGCTTTTTTAGGTGGACGATGGCTAGGGCTTCTCCGAGAGAGAGAGAGAGAGAGAGAGAGAGAGTCCCCCTTTTGTATGTAGTCTGCTTTTTTAGGTGGACGATGGCTAGGGCTTCTCCAAGCTGATCACTCTTGCTTTTAAAACAATAATTAATAGTGAATAAGTGAGAGAGAGAGAGAGAGAGAGAGAGAGAGAGAGTCCCCTTGGACGATGGCTAGGGCTTCTCCAAGCTGATCACTCTTGCTTTTAAACAATAATTAATAGTGAATAAGTGACATTTATGCCGGATACTAGTTAAGAGAAACGGTAAGAGAAACGGTAATCAGACTTGCATTGCCCGTAAGGTTAACTAAAATAACTTTTCTTTTTCTTTTAAGGTCCGTTTGTTTAAAATAAAATTGTTATTGGAAAAATTTTATTTTTCTCATTTTCGATATTTAAGTTACGAAAGACTGATTTATCAGTGGTAAATATTTTTCATGGACTGAAAAAAAAAAATCAAGCTTATATTAATAAAAACAAATTCATTTCTAGTAAGAAGAATATCATCTTTCTTAAATCACCATACAAATAAAAAATAATAATTTTTCATTTAAAATAATTTCCATGAAAAATATTTTCATTTATTATAAAATTTTCAATAAAAGAATGGGGGAAAAATTCATGAAAAAGGAACATACTTTCCGAGAAATTACTTTTAAAAAAATTATTATTTTTCCTTTGTTTGTTCATATGTGAATAAAAATGTTTTATGTATTTGGATTTCATTTTAAAAATAATTTCAATCTTGTGTGCCACCCCTCGCCGCCTGCCCACCTGTGACCCACAACTTGGCCGCCCGCCTGCTAGCCTGCCAGCTTGCTCGCCATCCTCCTAGCTTTGCCTGCTTGCCGCATGCCACTTGCCTGTTTGCGTGCTTGTTGCCAGCTAACCTCGCTCTGTTGCCCCAGCCGAACGCCATCCACCTACCTGCCCACCCACTAGGTACTGACTGACTCAGCATGTAGGATTAGGGGATCGAGCTCATCTTGTGCACTTTGCAAATTTGAACGAGACCAAATTAAACCTCCTTTCTTATTTATTTTATCATTATTATTTAATTCTTATATTTGTTGATTTGCTCTTTTATTCATTTATCTATCTAATATATTTTTTGTTCCTTTCCTAATGTTTATTTTCATTAAATTGTATGCCTAATTTATCAACTAAACTTCAGTTGTCAAAAAGTATAAACGAACTGAAAATTATATCTAACAAGAACTTTTTTCCATTAAATATATTATTTGGAAATTTTTGCAAGCAGTCATGTTTGAAACTTTTGCAAATGTGTGCATCCGATACGATCAAACTGGTTTGTACCGATTGGTTCAAGGCCTATTCTAGAGAGAAGTGGTTCGATTTTAGGTTTTGTGAACCTATAATAGTTTCCTAGCCTTTCCGACAAAAAGTACCTTTGCATCAATGGAGAATTGAACATTTTCAACACAAAGAAATGCCACCATAACCATTTAATTAACAAAGTTTTTGAAGTGATATGCCAGTTTATGTGCTTGAATATTGAAATACTCTACGCGTCATCATCACGTAACACGACATGTCCGAAAGTACCCTCTTTGCGACACCCCGAATTTTTTAACCTGTTTTCTATTGAATTAATCGGGCATTTCATTGACGCGTTTATAGGGCTATTCTCAGAGCCGATCACTCTCGAGATAATTAGACTAGCTGGAAAAGCTATTAAGGACTTTAAAGCAAATAGACTTGAGAATTCGATCAGGAATTTGTTTCTCGACTGTACTTATCTTTAGAGGCCATTACGGCATAGTTAAAAATCGATTTGAGATTAGAAATAAGTCTCGTTTGATTGAGATGTGTGGCCGATCGTGGGTGACTCCACTAAATTGGAAAACTCTCGTCGACCAACACTAATTTGGTTTTACTGTCGTTTTGGTACTCTGTGTTAGTAATTGAATCATTGAGATTTTCACGACAATCGAGAGTCGCCAATGTGTCGAGTGGGTTGAGTGGTTCGAAGAAAATCGGCACGGGTCATTTACCTTAAAAAGTTCAAAACTACCCGGTAGTTTAGGTCACGCTTAAAAACGCCAAATGGAAATTAACCGTCGATTTAAGTCGATTTGAAATTGAAGATTCGTCATGTCATAATAAATTCAGACCCACGACTCGATCTCGAGAAGATTTTTCCGACAACATAAGGCTTTTTGGAAAAAAATTAGTTTAAGGCCATTATTAATTTGGTTGTAAAATTGAGAAGCATTGAGGGATTCTTGGATGATAAAAATTATCAATTTGATGACTGAGACATCAATTGATTTAATGAGGGCAGATTGAAAAAAAGAAAGAGAGAATTGTTATGCAATTGAAGCTATCCCTCCTAAAATTCGTGTGCCCCCATCCCCCTAGCTAAATGGACCTTTTGAGAAGTTGTATGGAGTGTTGGTGTGGCCAACTTGCAGCCAAAGGATGAAGACTTCTTGGGCAAGCTTGAAGAGGATATTTGTTGTGGAAAATTGGCAAGGATGGCCCACTCTGTCTCTTATCTTCTCCCTTGCGCACGGCTCCTCTTCATTTTAACCCTTCAGTCTTAGTTTCTGCTTTATTTCTTTCGGTCGAAGTCCAGTCCAGCGAAGCTTCCCCGCGTTCAGCCTCTGCGGTCGTTGTCTCCCTTCGTGTCTTCTTCAGCTCCTTTCCACCGAATCTGCTCCACTTTGGTTGTTCCCCCGCTCAACTGCACGAGGTCCAAGCTGCCGACTCAGCTGCTGCCATCCACCAAGTTCTCTCTCCATTGCTTCTGCTGCGTGAAATTCAGCCAACTGAAGTCAACTCGTCACCTCAACCGGTCTTCCTTCTTGTTGTCAACGCCAGCAACTGCTTCCGCCACCTTTGAGTCCTGCTGCCAGCGAAGCCGCGTCTTCACCCCTTCACTACACGAGTAGAGTCAAACAACACCGGTTTGTTGACTCTTGTAGAGCTAGCGTGAGCCAGCTGCCCATGTGAAGAAGCTGCAGTAGCTTCGCGTCTTCAACCGAGCAACGCCAACCTTCAACGCCGTGGAGTCCAGCTGTCCGAAGACTTTGGTAGCGTCGGTCTTCAATTCCAGAGGCCCAACGGCAGCCCTTGCTGCTTATTGCTCGGCCCAATTCTGCAGCTCGCAAGCCTAGCTCAGTTTTGCTTCAACCCATTTGAAACCCAAGTCCTCAAGTGCAGCCCATCTTCAGTTTTCATCCCAACCTTCAGCAGCCCAGTCTTGAAGCCCAAGCCCGCTGCAAGCTCGGCCCAAGCCTGCCGGTGTCGTCGCGAGCCCAAGTTCGGCCGCCGTCGCGTCGCCATTGCGGTGATTTGATCTTCGCTTTGCGCAAGTGAGTAATCTCGCTAATCCTTGCTTAGTAGACTAATTATGCTTAAGGGTTGGTTAGTGTTAATTAAGTAGGATTAGGTGGTTAGATTAGAATGGATTAGTGATTATTAGTTAATTGCATTGCATATTAGTTAGGTGGTTAGTGTACTTAGCTAGAGAATTGCCTATACTATTTATTGAATGCATCTCGGGATTTTTCCCGACCCTTATCGGGCTTCAATTAGGCATTACGGGCCTAAATTGGATTTTTAGTATTTATTTATTAATTTTCGAAATTAATTATTTTTCGGAAATTAGGCAAGGATAGCCGACAATCGAAATTTCGTGTTGATTCTCGTGGTGCAGTTCGTTTATTTATTTGAGCTCTACGTTGCGTGGAATTGAATTAATTGTGATATTTGAGGACTTATTCCTAAATTGATTGAAATTGAATGAAATTAAATGATTGATTGGTAGATGGCCGAGTATGATTATTCAGCATTTATAATGCTTTGATGAATTGTAAAGTGGAGAGAATCGTGGGATTGAATTGGGAATACTCTTGGCTGAGACCGATTAGGTACGAGGTATAGACATACGTGGTTCAGTGATAAGGAAATCACTGGTGAAAACGATGCCTTAAAGAACGCACGAGTACTGTCTATTACCTGCATTAGTATAGATATACGTGGTTCGATGATAAGGAAATCACTAGTGAAAACGGCGCCTTAAAGAACGCATGAGTGCTGTCTACTACATGCATTATTATGGACATACGTGGTTCGGTGATTAAGAATATCAGGGGAAAATGGCGCCTTAAAGAACGCACGAGTGCTATCCAGTACGTACATCACCTTGGCAAAATCAGCGCCCGAGAAAGTACATGCAATTTAGTGATTGGAATTGACCTTGAAATGGTCCGACTGACATGTAATCAACTAGGACGATTGATCAATGATTTGATCCGTTTGTCGTGAATTGATTGATTGTTTGATGTAAAATATGAGGCATATGCGTATAACCTTGAATTGCAGGTTGGGACAGATACCAAGGTAAGTCTTCTGATTCGTGCTGTGCTTAGGCAACCATGTGGTGTATTGGTTTCCTAATCGAGTATTAGTGGGGTAGAACTTGCTGAGACGTAGTCTCAATGGTTATTGTATAACCATTTCAGGCCCATAGATGAGCCTGAGGAGGAGGAACCAGAAGAGGACGATGAGCCAGAAAAAGATGAAGAGCTTGAAAGAAGTGAACTTAGTGAAGAAGAGTCAGAAGAGGATCAGGATGATCCTGAGTGTGACCCGGATGAGGATTGAGATCCCATCCTCTTTTGTGAACCCTGTTTTTATGTGAATATAGTGAACCTAGAAAGTCGTGGATAGTTTTGTGAAGTACTTTGAGTTATGCTTTGTATAAAAATTTGGTTATAAATTTCAATATGAAAAATATGGCATTGCTTTTCTATCCCATCGTTTTATTGTCTAGGGATTTATAATTGCTTCCGCATGTACTAATAAAGATGAAAGGGTCGGCGATACATAGTCCTGGGATATCACATTATAAAATCGACCAAGTAGAAGGATGTGTGCGTGCCTGAGGATTGGGGCGTGACATCCCCTTTTTGTGGTATCAGAGCCAGGTTCAAGATTGGAGTGATAAAGAGCGATGAGTCTTGGGATAGCAATAAGAAAGGCCTTTAAATTCATGCTGGTGCATGTCTGTGTTAGCTGGATGCTAGAATTGCTTGTTGTTGAATCGCTCTATTTTTAATTCGGTGTTGAATTGGAAGCAGGTGTCAGTAGATTAAAGTGACACCATGAGAAAAAAGTTAGGCACGTGGTGAATTTTTATTGGGTGGAATTCAACAACACAATCCCAAAATTGCCCCTTCGATGCCACGAAGTTTCAGCAGCGGATTAAGGGAGGCCTGCGCTCCCTGGTCCCCAGTCCCACAACAGCAGCATCCCTACAGCACGCGCCATTTTAGCACCCGATGACGTCAGCGAAACTGTGTTTTTGGCGTCCCGCCCCTCGTCCAATGCAACAAAAGCTCACAAAATTAGGACAACATCTATTATTTTCCCTGTACCATTAGTTATGCAACATTCGTTGATTCTACCGAAGGTGAAGTTTAGGATATGTTTTGCCAAGAGGTCGATTCATGTTAATAAACATTTAATGGATTCAATGACTATCTAGAAGCATTGATTTATGTCTCATTCTTCGTTTCCTCATTGTTGGACTGTTTGTGCTTGTCGGTTTCGGCGATTATTTCCCATGCCGTTATTACTTTTACTGTACAGCAGAATAGTCATGCTTTATTCACTTTTGTGTTAATGCAATGATCTCAAGGAGTCTATTCTTGAACTTCGGAGGCCTAAACTAAGGTTGGGTATCTCCTGACCAGATCGGCCTTAGGTTTGGTCAGTGGGCTTTCAGTAGGTTCTTGGTACATTTTGGACCATCCCCAGCTCGGTGGCAACGATTTATCCTTATGTGTTTTAGGGTCTGTTTTAGATCAGTTCTAAAATTTAATTGTCGTCATTTTTACGAGAGTATATATGGTGAAACATTTTAAGCTAATATAATTTTATAAAATTATTTTAAACGACGGCATGTGACTAGTTCATATTATATATCAAACATGGGATTGAAAATCCAATCGGAAATAAGTATTTTCATTCACATGAGATTCAACCAAACAACTCATTAATACTTCTTTTTTTTTTTTTATGGCAAATGATTGAACTGGAAACAAAGTGAGATGACAAGGCCCTCAATCAATGCATTTATTGCGAGAGAAATAATTTTACATGTTTCCTACATAAATTTCTAAATCATAACTGATAATTCATTTCATTAATGCACTACTTCCCTCGAGCTATATAAGTTCTCATCCCTAGATCAACTGCATCATTAAACAATCAACAATCTCACACAATTTTCTAACCCTCCTATCCCCAAAAGACCATAATGGCAACGCCCAAGAACTTATTTGCTCTCATGATCTTGTTGGTCATCCCTATTGCATTGCTTCCTAAGGCTAACTTCGCCAAGGTCGGAAACCCTGATTGCGGAAAGGGAATAAGTAACGATTGCGGGTCTGGATTCTTTCAAATCATAGTCCTTGCCGACACCTTTACACCCACCAATGAATGTTGTCATGAGCTCTTGAAAGCGGGGAAGAACTGCCACAACCAATTTTTGGAGTTGATCGTCTCGAGCCACAAGCCAATTAAGGGGACAATATCTGATGTCTATAGGAGGAGCAATGAGACATGGACCAATTGCGTTGCAGCTCTCAATCCTGTATCCCCTCCCGAGCCTGCTCATTGAGAGCTATTCCTGTTTTATAGTACAATAAACGTGTAAAATAGAAAGAACGAAGGAATTATAATTTTTCTATTGGATTCAGCTCAAATTTTTAATTTTATTTTTTGTGCCTCTTAAGCCTTATGGTTAACTATCACAGAAGCACACTTGTGTATGAATCGGTGTTTAATGTGCTTATTAAACTTGTAGTTTTTAAAAATGATCTGCAAAATACAATCTGCCCTAAAGTTGTTACTAGCTTTCGAGTCTAAAAACATATAGTCCTATACAAAACTATAAAGAAAATGACACATTAATTCTTATGATTTTAACACAACCTTTCGAAACAAATACCTAAGCGATCAAAAAATTAATAGATGGTTTAATAATCATACATCCATCTCTAATAATCACATGAATACGTACCTAAAACTGGTCGATCTAGCATACTATTATATAAAGTTATGTAAAGAGGACTTCTTACTTATAAGGTTTTTTGACAAATTAAATCCCGGATAGTTGTTTTATTTAACACTCTATCAATGGATAAATGTATAAATTAATAATCTTATATAAATCTTACTTTGAATCTTTTTAATCTTGTAAGCAATCATAAAAAATTCAAATCTCGAAATATATTTCTCTGTTTATCTATGTACGTATCCAATTGCTCCATTTGTAATTTCTTTCTTTCTATAAATTGATAATTCAAATAGCCTAGACTGGACGATTCCGCAAAACCTTCAAATGTTAACTATATGTTCATGCGAGAAAGCGGGTACACTTTTGCTACTCATATACCATGAAAACTTGACTTTTGAACATTTATTGATGTTTTTGTTGGTACCGAGAATTTAGAAATATGGATGGCCCAACATCTTATGTAAAATTAGTTCGTAATAAGTTTGACCATGTTATTATGCAGGAATAGGTTTAATTTAATCAACCCAAACGTAATGAATGTATGTTGCTTGGCGCGGAAGATGACAGACGAAGATTATTATTATTAGCTTGGCCCCTCTTCATTTAATGAAACCTATTAATTATCACAAGTTTTAATAATTTTTAATAAAGAAAAAATAGTCCCACCCCAATATCTAGTCCAAAGGTTAAATGATCAATTAATGAGTTCAATAAATCTGGAAAACCAAAACCCAAATCTTGTTAAAGGATAATTAGCTAATAAATAATTTGACCAAAAAAATTCAGCTTATAAATAATCTCAATTAATCTAGAAAACCAAAGCCAATTTTGGTTTATAGATATAAAGCAAAAATAAGACTGGTCAGAACTTTGTACATATAAACTTGGCTCCTTTTCTTTAATTAATGAGACCTATTAATTATTTAACTTTTTTTTCCACAAGTTGTTGAAAATTAATTTAATGAAGAACAAAATCACACTAAAATATCTAGGCAAATCATTTATTGTTAATAAATAAGTTCGCTAAATATAACAAACCAAAACGAAATTATTTGATCAGAGGTTTAATTTATCAATTGTTTATACATAAATTTTGGCTTCAAGTGTAATCATTTGCATAAAGATTAGGGCTAATACCACGAAAAACCCTAAATGAGTACACTTGTGACAACCTAAACAGGTATACTTATGACAAATTTATCTTTTGCTAGTTTCCGTTAAAATTTACTATCAAATTCCTGAGTTGGATGGATGATATCTGGTAGTTGACGGGTATATAGTTTACCCTCCATTTGTTACAAGTATATCGCTTTTGTGATTTTTCGGGATATTAATACAATTTATTATTTATTCTTACCTTTTACCAAAAAAAAAATATAATTTATTAGAAACTAATGGAGAGTAAATTTATCACAAATATATCAGGTTGGGATTTTTGTTGGTCAAAAAATTAGTTTTGGAAAATTTATGGTGATTAAAAAATTATTTTGAGATAAATTTGTCATAGATGTACTTGTTTGACAATTTTTGTTGCATTATTCCTAAAAATTAGGGGTGGAGCCTAACCCTAAATAAAAGGTATCATTAACATAACGCGCATTTGCATTATAGATGTTTGAATTTCTAAAATGAATTATGCCTAATCTGAAACAAGGATACATGAGTAGATTTGAAGAGGCAAAATCAAGAAAGAGATCGTGGCTAGCTAGGAGGAGATTTGACGATTCTTATGTACAGTAAAAGCAATAACAGCATCAGAAATAATCGCCGAAACCGACGAACACAAACAGTCTAAGAATGAGGAAACGAAGAACAAGTCATAATTGGTTTTTCAACAATCAAATTAGCCGCAATCTGGTGACAATAATCAATCTACTGAGTCTCCGCTTGGTCAGGTTGAAGAGGCAAATGTATAGATGTTCTCGAAATTTCAGCATGAATCAACGAGTAACGGATGCAACTCGCCAAATCTATATGACTCTTTTTAGTTGAGAAACAGGCTCTATTGCAATCAGAAATCTTAATTTTATATGATGCATCAGTTAAATATCAGATGTCAATAGTAGCCATCAATTTACTTGAACTCTACCAAGGCTGACTTTGATATCAATTGTTGTGGAAACAAGCAATTGAACAATACAATAGACAGAATAAGAAAATAAATTGAACTCCAGATTTATGTTGTTCGGTCAATGTGACCTACGTTTGTGGAGAGAATAGTAACAAATATCACTGCAAATCAAGCGTTATAATGGAAATTATAACCACATTCGAGTCGTTTAAGTACTTAGTGTTTTTCGACTCTCAATTACACCTAATAACTTCAATGATTTTTACTCTCATAATTTCTCACGAAATAATCCCTTAATCTCATAGAAGAATTAACAAATCTTATCAATTGGCTTCAACACATAAATCTTGGTGTGATAACATGAACGAAATCCACG
Source organism: Eucalyptus guilfoylei (assembly GCA_016097605.1). NCBI lineage: Eukaryota > Viridiplantae > Streptophyta > Magnoliopsida > Myrtales > Myrtaceae > Eucalyptus > Eucalyptus guilfoylei. Next base: position 5,442,379 of record CM027866.1, read on the forward strand.
GAGAGAACCCACTATCAAGCACTCATACGGCGCTTCAACGACCACTTTTTCATAAATCCCTCGATCTGAATATAAATACTACCGCTTTTGGAAAAAAGGTCCAAGATTGGGATATGTGAGAAGTCCACGCCAGGTGAAATCAGGAAGCAAAGTCTAAATGAGGACCTTTCTTGTTTTTTTTTTTTTTTTTTTTCTCCTTTTAATTTTCCATAGCCAATTCCCACTTCTCCGGGGAATATTTCATGTCCACAAGTTACCAAAATTAAAATCCTATACTAGTTGGTTGCGCATCTAAAAAATCAACTTCATGCTTTATTATAATTCATTTTGAGTTAAATTTCGTTCACGGACTCCTCTAGATATTTTTTAACATTATGCATCCGTTACGCGGTGATCCGTGCTGAAATTTCAAGGAGAACACCTATAGATGTAGTTCCTCAGCCAGACCAAAAGGACAGACGTGGAGACTCGGAAGATTGATTTTCACCACCAGATTTCAAGTGGTCTGTTAGTTGAAAAACCAATTATGACTCAGCCTGACCAAAAGGACATGCGTAGAGACTCGGAAGATTGACTTTCATCTCCAGATTTCACTCCATATTTCAATTGGTTCGTTAGTTGAAAAACCAATTATGAACTGTTCTTCGTTTCCTTGTACCTAAATGCTTTGTGTTCGTCCGTTGATTATTTCTGTCGACTGCGTACAATGGATCCTTATAAACGTTGCATATGGGAACAGGTTGTTATCTAATGCGAGAAAAGCTTTAATCGCTTGAAGATTGGAAATTCTCAAGCCATTATTGCTTTTATTGTACAGCGGAATAGTAATGCTTTATTCACTCTTTGGAGAATCGGTTTCATACGTGCTAACCCAAATTTAATGATTAATTGGCTTTAAGTTTGTTTAGTGCGAGTTCAGCAAATTTAATTTCATAAAATTATTTTAAACTACTCGTTACTACTTTTTTTATGTCAAATGATTGAACCACAAAGGAAGTTACATGACAAGGGCCTCAATCCTTCTAGTGAGAAGAGTTTATTGCAAGAGAAATAACCTGTTTAAATTTCTGAATCATAACAGATGAATCCATTTTATCAATGCACTACTTCCCTCCAGATATATAAGTTCTCATCTCTACATGAATACATTTTGCCGCGTCGCCGACCTGTTCTTTTTATCTTTCAATTAAGCACATGTGGAAGCGAATTAAATAAACACCCGGCCAACAAGTAAACATAGGGATAGTAAAAACATGCTAGTGATTTTTCACAAACTACGCTTTATATACATATACCAAGTTAACCCTATAAGTTCGTATACACAAGTCTGTCTCAAAAAGATACTCCTAGGCAACCTACACCCCAGGGCCCCTCCGACTTGGGCTCTAGGTCCTCCACGACACCGTCCGGGATATCGATGTCCATGGGGTGACCTACTTTTCCATCCTCCGTTCTGACAGGTGGTCCATCAAAACCCTGCAAGGGACCCTCCCAAGCACCGTTGCGCTCGTTAATGAACCACGCCTTGAAGCGATGAGGCACCACATTAAGGAGACCCTCATTGACGCAAATCGTAGTCGCCACTAACTCGCGAGTCCGGGTGATCCCAAGTAGGGGTGAGCACGGGTCCCGGGTAGAACCGGGAACTGAAGAACCGCACCGGAGGGTCCGATTCGATTCTCGGTTCTAAAGAGACCGGTTCTGGTTCCGGTTCCTATGGGAACCGGAATCGAAACCGGTCAAAATTCAAAAAGAGAAAACCCTAGCATGTCACTTCCATCCGCATAATTCCCCCCCTTTGCCGATTCTTCCCCCTTCCCCTTTCTTTTTCTCCCTCTCTCTTTCTCTTTCTTTCTCCCCTTTTTCTGCCTCACGTCACTTCCTTCCCCCCCCCCACCCCACCCCACCCCACCTTTTTCTTTTCTTCTCTCTCTCTCTCTTCTCTTTCCCCCTCTCTCGGCCGAAACCCCACCCCTTCTTCTTCTTCTTCTTCTTCTTCTTCTTGCTGTCTGCTGCTTCACCCATCACCACACCACCACAACACGCCCTACTCACCACCACCTCTTGGCCACCAAACCACCACCACCCACCACTCGTCCGACGAGCCGTCTTGCCGTTGAGCCCGACGAGCTATCGTGCCGTCCGTGCCGCCCCTCGCTGCTATGAGCCAACGCCGCCGTCCCCAAGCCACCGTCACCACCTCTTGCCGCCGCTCGCTCGGCTGTCCAGGACGTCATTGCTCTGAATCGCCACCGCCTCCGCCAGAACTGAGCTCTTTCCCACTTGGCCATAGGTTGAGCCGCAACCGCTACCGTCTTCACCACACTGTCCGTGCCGCCATTGGTGCTGTGAGACTCGTGTCTTCGTCACTATCGAGCTGCCGTCGCCATGTGCTCGCCATCGCCGAACCTCCCTCGACATAGCCGCTAGACGCCATCGCCGCCACCGTTGTATGTCGCTCGTCCCCTTGGTGGAGGCTGCTCGCTCGCCCAGCCGCCCCGACGCAGCTCATCGCTTGCCCAACCGCCCAATCATCCTTAACTCCACACCCTTTCGCCTCCGCCTCCACCTCCACCTCCACCTTCACCTCCACCTCCAGCTCAATCGCACCCTCACTCTCTCTCTCCTTCCGCCTATCCAGTCGGGGGCGACACGGGATGCCCTTGGAGACTCCAACGGGGGCCTACCGACTGATTGACGATGAGACGATAGGTTTTCCTCTGCATTTTTGCTATTTTCAGTTTTCAGAATAGCTTTTCCTCCGCATTTTTGCTCAAGTGACAGATTGCTCCTTTGCCTAACTACGATGTGCAACGCCAGCAGTTGCTCAACCTTCATTGTTATGCAATCGTAGTTATTATTGTGAAACACATTAACCATAAGGAATCACTAGATTATACATTAGACAATGTTTTCTCTAGAAAATTATGAATTTAGTTGTCTATTCGGATGTAAAAGATTCACATTGTTGTGTATTGGCAGGTAATTATTTCGGCTTCCGGATATTCGCGCCCACTACGAAAATGAAACCAAAAAAAAAAAAAAAGAACCTATTGGAACCTGGAACCGACCCCGGAACCTGTAACAGGGTAGGTTCTAGGTTCTCGATTTTGACGGGTTGGTTCCATGTTCTAAAAATTGAGGAACCTATACCCGATGGTAGGTTCTAGGTTCCAGATGGAACCGAACCGGAACCAAGAACCGCTCACCCCTAATCCTAGGGATAGGGAAGAAGGTAGACTCTGATTCCATGTTCCACAAAACCCCGAACCGGACTGGATGGATCTTCATACTAAGGACCTGAAAAAGGTTAGCCATGACGGGGTGAGATAAATCTCAGCGAGTCAATAGCCTAAACTTCGATTATGATGCAAAATATTCGCCTCAAGGCAATCCTAAACACACACCATACAAAACTCACCTCGCCTCGGCACGTCCCTGCATATTAGAGCGCCACATATGCCATTTTAAATAAGACAAGCGTAATTAATAACTAGAATGCATAATTCTCATCTTCAAACATTCACAGGACATATGCCATTTTAAATAAGACAAGCGTAATTAATAACTGGAACGCATAATTCTCATCTTCAAACATTCACAGGTGTTCCGATTATAAGGTAAAACCATTATGACACATCTCATACCATGCTACACAATTTTGCCCCATATCAAGCGCAAAGTATCACAGCCATTCAGGCATGTTCCGATTATTACGACCCCCATCGGCCACGGCCAACTCAAAAGTCGGCGGTCATTCGGTGTAATCAGGCATCGTCCCGCCTCGTCGGGCACGGCAACGTCTAGCACACCCCGCCTAGATGGCATTCCATAAAGGAGCATCGGCCTAGCCTTCACCGCGACTCGGCATCCCATTGACATAGGGGCATCCGAACTTAATCAGGCGTCATCCTGCGTAAAACGCATCAGGACGGTTTCCACTTAGTGATCATACGAGCACATATTTAGCCAAGAACACCATGCTTTGCATTCAAAGCCTTGTTTTCAAATAATGAACTTGGACCATTTTTCTTCTTATTAAAAATCCCGGTAAAATAATCGTGCGTAGTCACGTATTCAAAAGCAAACCATCAAACTTGGTATGTTCTTATTTTAAAACTCCACGGTTTTATATAGTACATAAAAATTGGCGTCCAAAACCGATACCTAACATTTTTTTATTTTTAAAAGCCCATAAAATCGAGTTTTATACTAAAAATCAATAACTACCATCAAGCAATCAATTTCACATCGTAGCACATATAAGCCACCACAAACACGCATAATTCCATCCAAGAAAAAGAGCGTAAAATTCTACGAAACGGCTAATCCGTCACTAATTACGCTAATTACGATTAATTAAATAAATTGCAATTAATTAAACTAATTCAACTTAATTAACCGAACTATGATCAATTAATCTAACCATAGTTACTTAACCTAACCATGGTGAACTTAACTAACCAAGGTTAACTAACCTAACCAAGGCTAACTAACCTAACCATGCTTAGTTTACACTAACCTAGGATTAACTATTAATCCTCATTAGCACTAAGCTAACTATGATTAGCACTAATCTAAACACCTCCTAAGAGCAATTAACGGCCTAATCAAGGATTAGGGAGTTAACTCATGGGATTACAACGGTAGTAGGCTCACGGCGACGGCAACACGACGGTGGCGAGGGCTTAGCAACCGCGGCTCGGACAAGGCTCAATTGGCAGGCGTGTGGAGCTGCTCGGTGGGCTGAGGGGAAATGGATGATGGAGATGGACGCTGGTGGGATGATATGAGGGTGAGCTGGTGATGGTTGCTAGAGTGGCATGAAGGGGACACGAGGTGGTGTTGTGGAGCCGCTAGTGTGTTGGGTTACTAGTGGGGTTGCCTCTGGAGTTGGCGTGAAGTGGAGTGGCGGTGGACGATGGTTTTGCGGGTGTAAGGAGCGGTGCTGGGGTGATGTGGTGTATGGTGGTGGTGAAGCTGAGGACGTGTGAGATGGATGGTGGGTGAAGCTGCTGAGGTGAGGGGAAGTGGGGTTGGAGATGATGAAGACTTGAAGATGGGAAGCTGCTGAAGATGTGGTGCGGCAAAGATGAAAAGGAAGGAAGAACTAAAACTAGGTGAAAAGAAAATGAAGCTGGCGGCAAAGAGGGAGGTGAACGTGCATGAGTGATGATGAGAAAGAGAGAAAGAGAGAGAGAGAAAGAAAAGCAAGGTCAATTGAACCACCAATCACAAACCTAGCTAAATATCTAACCACTCATTACATATGCCCCAAAGTCTTCATGCCCTAAAGTCTTTGGCCCAACCAATCACAAATTACCTCAAATTTACACAATTAAATCCTTTTTGGGTAGCAAATTTCCCCTTTTCCCTCTTGATCCGAATTTCCTTTAATTTTCTTGTTTGTCCAAAAATCGTTCTCCCGCAAAATTTTGGACTCAACGAAAATTTGCCGAAAGATGAGACGACCTCCTATAAATGAATCGTGACACGCCGAACGTCGATTAAAAACCGAATTCAATTTTGTGGTTAAAATCGACCGAACACGACTTTAGTACGACCTAACATATTGGGTAACTTTTAGGGATTTTATAGCTTTTGACCCGTGGTCGATAATTTTTTATCCCACATTTGTGCATCTCCAAATCGTAGACGACCATCGGTTGTCATAAAATTGCAAGATTTCAATTACGTATCCCGAATATAATATCGATAGAAAATCGAGTTATAGCCGTTCGACGCGAATATCGCAATCGTGTGAAATCACCCGCAATTCAACTACGCAATTCCATCGAATCAACTTATGTCCGTTTGCAATTCGATTTATAACGGTGTCGTATTGACCCTTGCCGATTATTATGGTCAAGTGATCGATTCCTGATTGAATTCTCTAGTCTGTCGTGGTTATATCCATTAACAGCCTCACCTAATAGATTAGTTAACTCGTGAGTGGCCAGCTCTGAGTAAATTAACCATAAGCGCGTCGACGAAACAACCATTTCATATAACCGAATCAAGGGCCAAATTTCGGGATGTCACAAGCCCCATGAGGTAACTTTATGATTTTTTTACGGTGTAAGAGGACTTGATCAATTCGAAACAAAGATAAATAGAAACATGGTTCCAATAAAAGGTAACCATGGACCATATTCGCCTTCATTTTTAGTCTTGCTAACGTTTCAAATGAATTCAATTGCATATTCAAAAAAATTCTAACTATCATTCTGAATGGTTTGTGGATTCCAAACATCTATGCTAGCTAAACCTAATAAGAAAGCAATTACAACCCAAGATGTAATAAGGACATGGCCATGGACTTGAAATCCTCCTATTTGCCAATAGAAATGTTGGCCTACTTCCACACCTGATATATCATATTACCCTTTTGGTGTGTTGCTAGAACATGATAAAACATTCATATTGCCCTATGGTAGAAACACAACTTTCAAGGGAATTATTTTGATTTAACAATCTTTTTTTCGACATACTTAGTTGAATTCTATTTTGGATACGACCAATCACGTGATATCTACAGTAATTTGGATCTCTTTATACGATTCAAGAGTAGCAACCGATTCCAGAAATTTATGAAGTTCAAAATATAATTTATTTATCTCATTATTACTCAAGGAGCATCATCATTTTCTGTAATCAAAATATTTGCAAGGTCCAAGTCACAACTTGAATTGATTAAACAAATTGTTGGTCCCAAAGTGATATAGTTTCAAAGAGCCGTATATTTTTCTTGTTGATCAACAATAATTACAATATGTTCGAAAGTTTGTTTGGAATATCCCGGAGATTGCTCATCAAGATTACATAATAGGAAGGGAGTCTTCTTATGGTAGGACGTTGAAAAGGAAGAAACCTATATAAGAAGTAGTGCTATTTATGAAGAATAATAGGATATAATTCTAGTGACTACCTAAATTAGAGGAATTCAATAAATCAGGAAAGCTTCTAATTGGGAGGTGATTACAAATTGAGCAGGAATCCTAATTTGGGTAGAGGTCTACCACTATAAATAGAAGGATTGGATGGAGATTTAAAGAGCACTAGAAAATATTCCAAAAAGATCACAAGAGTCTTTAGTAACGTGAGTAACACTAGAATTCTTGAGAATTTTTAAGAGAGGATGTGTTTTGTGGCAGTTGTGAGGATCTATTGTGAGAGAAGTAATCCTTTGATTATAGGGGAGAGTTCTTGATTAATGTCTCGTGGTCTTTCCACGTAAAAAATTTCTAGTGTATCATTCTTATTTTCTCTCATCTACTATATTTTTTACATTTCGCATATTGCGCAATTTTGATAATTAGAATTCCCTTACGGTTGATTGTAATCCGACTTAATTTACAACAAGTAGAGCTATAACGGAAATGAAAAACAACAACCACGACCTTATTGTCGCAATGTAGCCTCAAGGGGCTGCCTTTAGGGGAATAGGTTTAGAAGTACTTGCTTATAAATCGCGGACTATCCTTAAGTCAATACTTCAAGTGACATTAGTTTTCCTAATCTATATGTTTAAAAAGTTTCTCGTACTAGCCATTGTTTGAGGTCAACTAGGAACCCTAATCAAGGTGCAGGACTATTGTCTTGATACATGCACAATAAGGTATTTCATAATCGGGGATTTGATTACCTTAACTATTTAACTAGAGTTGGTATCTAAACTCGACTATTTGTTAACTAAAATGTCGTAGCTGCCTATTGAAGATTTTAAGGTCCATCCTAATCCATCTAAGAAAATAAAAATCATTATATTGAAATTGGGCAATCAAGTATTATCTAATTGAAAAGTGCAAGTAGCAACCTAATAGTGGCTCTAAAAAGAAAAGGCATCCGAAAATCCTATGATAAAGCCCTAAAAGACTTATCCAATTGGATTTCAATTTTTTAAAGATTTTCCTCATTTTTGAAAAAAAAAAACTAGTCATAAAGCTAATTTCTAAAATTTCTCTATTTTTTTTTTAATTTTGGAAATGTTTTAATTATTTTTAATATTTTCTATTTTTTAAAATTTTTAGATTTTTTTAATATTTTTAATTCTGGAAAAAGGACTTTGGACCCGGTGGATATGGGTTTGACCGGGACCCTAATGGTCCGGGTTGGGTTTGGAATTCGGACCAGCCCCTGGGCCTATTCCAAATATAACCAACTTCTATTTCATCTACTAAGCCCGCAAATCCTGACCTTCAAGCCCATGACAGCTAACCCATATCTAATCCTGAACCAGCCCATTCTCTATTAAGCCCATGGATTTTTCGTTTCCTCTCTTTTTAATTACTCTTTTTCTGTTACTTTTGTTTTCCTTTCTATTGTCTATTTTCTATTTTTTCTCACTTTCTTTTTCTTTTGTTTTGTTTTCTATATTCTGTTTTTTCTTTTTCTTCTCTATTTCTCTTCCCTGCACGTGGTCTTCTTCCTTGTGAAGCCATCTCTTCTCCACGATGCCGTCCCCTTACCGACATCCTCACCTGAAGCACCAATAATCTGAGGAATCCTCGTCGACGCTCAGGCCACTGCTAGGCTGCAATCTGGCATCGGTTTTTCACTCCAATTGACGCTAGTCATCACTGGCCAGTTGCTGGCCAGTGATTTCTAGTATCGTAGGATCAACTCCAATTCATTCCCAAGTTTATTTTTTTCTTTTCTCTTCCAACACACTCTGACACACGAATCCATAACATTGATTATTTTTTTTTCTTCGAGTTTTATGAATTATTGGAATGAAATTGAATTTTTCAAATTAAACAATGATTGATATTAACAAATAGTGGATTAATGTTTTTAGTGTAAATTCATTCTAGGATCATTTATTATTATTTATTTATTTGTGAATTTGAATCAAATTAAATTGATTAAAATAATCATAAAAATGATAATTTATATAAAAATATACATTTAATATGTAACGTGTCTCAACGTATTATAATTCTTTTTTTTTAAATGACGTATCGACATATTGTGTCGTGTTGGCCGCGCACGTTGCATATCGCGTGTTGGTGTTAATGTTGGTGCTACTTAGTTTGTATTATCAAATTGGATGGCTCGTATTATTCATGCCAATTTCTCAATTGGTAAAAAAAAAAAAATTCTCATTCCCACCATTGCCATCGTCTAGGCTTGTGCCTATAGACTCTTGTTATTTTGTTTTTGGAGAATACTATGGCACATTTTTTGGGAAAAGTGTCAAAAAAGTCCTAAACACTTTACATTGATGCCAATTTAGTCATGGACCTTTTATTCATGCTAACTTAGTCATAAATATTTTTACTTGATCCCAATTCAGTTCTTTGCGACTAATTTTAGCTAGATTTTGCTGGATCGAAAGACTGGATGACATGATACGATCAACGCCGACGTAGACAATTTTCAATAACATTTTAATATTTTTTATTCTATTTTTTATTCTATTTTATTTTTTTCATTTTCCTTTCCCTTTTCTTTTTCTTTTTTCCTTCTCCTCCTCCTTCCTCCAATTGATCACCGGACCTCGACCTTGCCCGCCTCTGCTGAGTCTCACGGCCACTGGCGAGGCTCAAGCCCTCACGATAGGCTATGAGGGCTGCTCACCCATGGTCGGTGAGGGGCGGCCTTGAGCTAGCCAGGTTGGGCGAGGCTTGACCCTCACTAGATCCGATGAGGGCAAGCCTCTCGTGAGGCCACTTTCGTGGCCTGGTAGCCCTCAAGCTAGCCTCACTGGATTTGGTGAGGTCGAGCCTCATTGGTCGGCACAAGCAGCACTCAGGGCCTCTAGCAAGAGCTCGAGCCTCGCCAGGGGCCGTGAGGGTCACTAGTGGCCAAGAAGGTCAAGGAGGTTCGGCTGGAGAAAGGAAGAGGGGAAGGACAAAAGAAAACGAAAAAGAAAAAGAATTAAAATGTTAAAAATATTAAAATATTATTAAAATTTATCTACGTCAAGACCTGGGCCGTGTCATGTCAATCGATCGGCATCCCATCAGTCAGCAAAATCTAACCAAAATTAGTTGAAAGGACGAATCGACACCAAATTAAAATGTTTATGACTAAATGGACTAAATTGGCACCAATGAAAGGTTTATGATTAAATTGACAGTACTATCAAAGCTTTAGGATTTTTTTTTTTGATACTTTTCCTTGCATTTTTGTTCTTACATGACAACCTTTATGTGATAATTTGTTGCTTTAGAACTTTGTGGATAAATTTCTCTACTACATTCATATGTGAATTCTCTCTTTTGTTTTGTTGTTATCTCATGGTGGTGCTCTCTCCCATATTCTTCACCCTCTCCTTAAATCTCCTTAATGGGTGAAATCTATGAATTCTCTCTTTTGTTTTGTTGTTATCTCATGGTGGTGCTCTCTCCCTTATTCTTCACCCTCTCCTTAAATCTCCTTAACGGGTGAAATCTTCTTTGTTTTGTTCAAATGTTAAAGAGAGCAGTTCAATACCTTTAAAAGGATTTTCTCTTTTAGTTTGTCTTCAATGTCGAGAAATCAGCTGAATTTGTCTAGGGGCCCAACTACCATAGCAAAGCCGTACTTATAAACTTTTTATGGTCAGATGCCAGCCACAATATTTTATAAAGGAAAATGGGAGAGTAATTTGACAGGTTTCAAATTCTTTTCACTCTCTATCATTTATTCGGGATTCCAAACACCACTCTCCAAGACCCAAAATAGTGAAATGAGCACATAACGATTCGTTATTTTACGGAAATGGACAGTCTATTGTCAACCATTGATTTTAAAGTTGGAAACTTGGAGGTTGTCTTGTCCGGTTTCATATTAGGGCATCGAAATCGACCCATCAAAAGTCAAGGCTATTTGCGATTTACGGCCTTCGACTATTGTCAAAGAAGTCCGCAGTTTATTATGACGGCTAAACTACATGGCAAGGTTCATTTGCCAATTGTCGGAAACAACAAAACCATTTTTCAATCTCTTGAAGAAAAATGCGAGGGTTAAGTGGGATGATGAATGCCAGAGTGCTTTTGAAAAGATAAAGCACTACCTCTCGCATCCTTCGATTTTGGTCCCACCAGTTCCCAAAATTCCCTTGATTTTGTACTTGACAATACACGACGAGTCGCTGGGAGCCATGCTAGCCTAGAAAAGACCAAATGATGGTAGAGAATGCGCGATATACTACTTAAGCAAGAAGTTCATTGCTTCTAAGTTGAATTATTCCGAGATTGAGAAGACTTGTGTGGCCCTCGTCTGGGTGTTGCACAGACTGCGACAATAGACCCTCCACTACCAAATCCTACGGGCGACTGAAAATGACCCTATCAATTACCTCTTGGAAAAGCCGGCCTTGGTCGGGAAATTGGCCAAGTGGCAGATCTTAATCTTGGAATTTGATGTACAAAGCTTGGGTCAGAAGTTGATTAAGGGCCGACCATAGCAGATATGTTGGTAGAAAGTCCTGAAGGAATTAGAAGGCCCCGAGATGGATGGTGATGTGGAGGAGCAAATAGAAATTATTGTATGCCAAGCAACATCAAAGGTGTTGATTTCAAAGGATGGAATGTCTAATGTTTTCTAACCTCGAGAACTAATGGAATTGGTTGTGAGTGGCGTGAACGGGGCGTGCTTTAGAAGATTCTATTGGAATAACAAAGGCATCTTGGAATACCCAAAGTTTAACATATGAAGTGAGTTTTCAAGAAATTGCTCCAGTTTTAGCCAAAGCAACTCTGCGGAGCCGTATCAATTGGCTTAAATGCCAAAAAGAGAACATTGTTATAGGAGAGATGAAACCTGTTCATACTGAATTCAAAGGATTAGTGCATTGTTCAAGGCAACATAAAAACATTTCTTGGAAACCAAAAAGAAGAATTGGGAAATAAAAGATATATTGTTCCACCGCAGAGAATTATTTGATTCTTCCATTTCCAAGAAGTTTCATGATACATCAAAATAATCAATTAGAGGATTTAATGATTCCTAAGAGTGAATTCATACTTTTTAATTTTAATAAATAAAACTCTTTATTCGTGGTCATATTATGTAGTAAATGAAATAAAGATAAAGACGAATAGAGGGTAGGGATTTGGATCGTGTATCGACATCAACGACCAATCCCTGGTAGAAGAAAGGGTTCCATAAGAATAATTATTTGGTTTAGGGCAACCTCGTTGCTTTAAAAAAAAAATAGAAGTGTTGGGAGGGGGGAATGACAAGTAGATATTGAAATATCAATTTGGAAAAGATGATGTAAGGAGGAGTTCATTTTGGCCATGGTATTAGAAAATGGAATCCTAGGATGGCACCTCATATTTCTACCAAGCGTAAAGGCGAATATCACAAATCTTACTAAAATTGCTCGTCGTTGATCAAAAGGTTGTGATTTAGTTTTTAATATAGCAAGTAGGGGAAACGGTTTTTATTGTTGGTACCAAGAATAAAGCAATTGATTCAACAGCATATGCTACAATAAGGGTTTAGTGTCATTATGTTAATAAAAAGTGGATCCATAGTATGTTAAGGAATTGGCCCACTACAAAAATGAGACCTTATAAGTTCGAGAACTTGAGAACGGAACAAAAAGCGGGGAGACTCAATCATCTTTCGAAAAGAGATGCAGCTATGTTGAAAAGACAATTATCTCACTTGCAAACATATGTGGGCAGAATTAAATATATGACATGGTTACCTAATATTGTAATTATCGTTGATTAACAAGAAGAATATATGGCTCTTCGAGACTATATCACTTTGGGAATTCCAACATTTTGTTTAATCGAATCATATTGTGACTTGGATTTTGTAGATATTTCAATTACAGCAAAAGATGACACCATAGATTCAATCAGATTAATTCTTAACAAATTAGTATTTGCAATGTGAGGGTGGTTCTAGCTATATACAAAATCCTTGATTAGTAAAAAGATAAATAAATTATTTTTTGAACTTCATAAATTTCTAGAATCAGTTACTACTCTTGAATTGCATAAAAGAGATCCAAATTACTGCAGATATTATGTGATTAGTCATATCCAAAATAGAATTCAACTAAGCAAATTGAAAAAGAGATGGTTGAATCAAAACTTTAAAGTTCTATTTCTATCAGAGAGCAATATGTTCAAAGTAAACTGTAGTTATTACTTTTGACGTACCTTTTGTGAAAACTTCAGCATCCGGGGAAGCCATTAGGCGACAAAAAAATGATATTTGATTGCTGCTTGCTGCAAAACAAGAGGCACAACACTTTGTCAATGCTATGAGAGAGGGTAACATGTCTCTAAATCTGCTTATTGGTTTCTTAGTTTCATAGTATTTCCTTTCGTTTACTGGAATGAAGTTTGTCTACATACTATCATTGCATGTTAGATCTACTGTCTTTCACAGACTTCTACCAGTGCATTTACTTTTGTTTTGACCAGCATGATCTCAGTGCTAGTTGTTCTTTCTAGAGAATTAGTACTCTAAGGTTGTGTATGGTTGTTAAGATCTTGAGATTGGACCTTATAGGAGATGATAGGATAAGATATATTATGGTTAACAAGATACAATACTAATTATTGACATATCTAATCCCTTTCTTTATGAAGAGGAAGCCTATTTTAGGTAGGTAAATCATTGGGCCATAACATGCCCCACTAACTTCTCGGACAAGGGGAAACATGAGCAAATCCCAAGTGGTGGCCCAAATATGGAATCCCAAGGGGTGGCCCAAATATGGAGTTTTGTGACTTCATAGTGTGAGGATTCGAATCTATCTTGTGCTCTTAATTTATGCTTACCAACTACTTGTTAAACACATAGGGAAAAATAGTTGTTCTGATTCCATCTAGTATCCTCATTTGGTATTTCCATTTGTGAAGGAGAAATGCATGTAATTGGAAGTTTAAAATGACAAAGGTTTGCAGCTCTGTATACTTAAAAGTGGAGCTCAATTGTTATTGGTTACTTATTTTTAAATTCAGCAAGGCTTTGTACTAGATAAGTTTATGATGGCAGTCATGTGGTTCTATCTGATGACTACTCTGTGGCCACAAGGACTCTGGATTTACGGTACTTCTGTAAATATGCATCCATAAAAAATGGGATTGCAAGAATATTTACTGATGAGAGCAACAGCTAGGTTGATTTTTTGGAATCTGTTTACTAGAACTTGTTAAGCACTTGGTGTTGTTGTCTCTTAGGGAACTTCAAGTTGCTTTCTTGGGTCATGAAAATTTAGGATAAAGAAATGTCTGTCGAAACCAAATAATAGCAGCGAACTGCTGCTTGTGTACTCATGCTTGTGGAGTCTTAATGTCCTGCACTTGTTCAAATTAGCATATGTTAATCATAAAGTCTTATTTTCACAAGCTCTGCAGCTTTGCTGAAGCACAGTACAACCATAGTAATGCAGGATGAATTAATTTCAGAATTCTATCATCTTTAAATATAGGAGCTTGTATTGTCTCCTCTTTATAATTGCTTGGAGTAGGCTGGTCTGCACCGATTAATAAGTTTGTCTACATTTCCAGTGTGCCAATCAAGCAGAGTACTGGAGATTCTGGCACTAATGTCAAGCGGCTTGAGCAAGAAATGAAAGCAAAAATTGCACACCTGAAGACGTAGGCCACAAGAATCTCTCAGGACGTCGTGCAGATTCTGTCGAAGCATGTGACCACTGTGAAGAACTAGGGGCATCTTGTAAGTGAAAGTCGCAAAATTTCCACGTGTGCATGTTTTGATCGGTGCTTTCTTGCTGGGTATCATGATTTCTTTTTCTTTTTTTACCTGATGGGTGTAACTAGTCTTATGTGCTGCTGTGAATCTATATATTTATGAATGAGATTGGTGAAATCATGTCCTATCTAAGAAATCATTACTCTTTATTTTTTGTCTGTCCAAAGAAAAGTTTCATACGCTTATGAGGAGATGTCAGTTTTAAAGCTTCGGTTGCATGTTTTTTCTCTGATCTACATGAGCTCGGTCCAGTTTGGTGCAACTTCACTAAAAGCACATAAAAGATATCTTTAGGGGCCAATCTCCATCCCAGACTACAAATGATCACTGCTTATACTTGCATATGAACAAAATCAGAGCAGTATGAATCAATTATCAAGGTCTTAACTAGAGCCATTTTTTTTCTGTATAGACTATACTAGACCAAATCAATGAAAGGGCCAAGCATAGGTTAGAGTTATTAGGCTCAATGGTGAGGCAGGGTAGGACCCAACATGAGGCCAATAAACCTTGGCCAATCCCGACATCACACGAGGGACTTGGTACATTTTTTC
The DNA here is from genome assembly GCA_016097605.1 of Eucalyptus guilfoylei. NCBI lineage: Eukaryota > Viridiplantae > Streptophyta > Magnoliopsida > Myrtales > Myrtaceae > Eucalyptus > Eucalyptus guilfoylei. Next base: position 5,457,603 of record CM027866.1, read on the forward strand.
CTAAGCAAGTTCGAGTTTGGACGAGTTTGAATGAGTGGAGTAGAAATCCAAGTGAACATGAACATAGTTTTGGTGCTTGTTTGAAGAATAATTTGTGCCATCAATGAAACAAATAGTAAGGCTGGACATCCATGTGACTTGCATGAGGAAGAGTTCTAGGAAGGTTAGCAAGAAGCATCGCGTGATTAGTATTTTCATATCAATATTAAATCGACCACCGACGAAGAATGTTGATGTAAATTCATGAAAGTAATTGTTTACCCCCAAAGTTCCATGATAATACAAAACTGTCATTTCTGCTCTATAAATGAACTATTGTTCACCTAAAATTGAAAGAACTCCATTCCTTGTGAGTAGGGAACTATTGCAGATTGTGTTATGAGTTGAGCTAAGGAATCTAGGCCTGAAACTTTGTATCTTCTTCGTGTTCGCGAAGCCATCTTATATCTTTACTTGCTTATGTGAGATTGTTGATTGTTTGATGATGCAGTTGATCTAGAGATGAGAACTTATATAGCTCGAGGGAAGTAGTGCATTAATGAAATGAATTCATCAGTTATGATTCAGAAATTTATGTAGGAAACATGTAAAATTATTTCTCTTGCAATAAATACATTGATTGAGGGCCTTGTCATCTCACTTTGTTTCCAGTTCAATCATTTGCCATAAAAAAAGAAAAAGTATTAATGAGTTGTTTGGTTGAATCTGTGAATGAAAATACTTATTTCCGATTGGATATTCAATCCCACGTTTGATATATAATATGAACTAGTCACATGCACTCAGTTTAAATAATTTTATAAAATTATATTAGCTTAAAATGTTTCACCATATATACTCTTGTAAAAATGACCACAATTAAGTTTTAGAACTGATCTAAAACAGACCCTAAAACACATAAGGATAAATCGTTGCCACCGAGTTGGGGATGGTCCAAAATGTACCAAGAACCTGCCGGTCTGGTTAGGAGATACCCAACCTTAGTTTAGGCCTCCGGAGTTAGATAATAGACTCCTTGAGATCATTGCATTAACAAAAAAGTGAATAAAGCATGACTATTATGCTGTACAATAAAAGCAATGACGGCATGCGAAATAATCGCCAAAACTGACAAGCACAAACAGTCCAACAATGAGGAAACGAAGAACGAGTCATAATTGGCTTTTCAACCATCAGACCAGCTGTGATTTGGTGACGATAATCAATCTACCGAGTCTCCACTTGGTCAGGCTGAAGAGCCAAATGTATAGATGTTCTCGAAATTTCAGCATGAATCAACGAGTAACGGATGCAAATTGCCAAATCCATATAACTGTACGGAATACACCCATGAGTCATGTAGTCTTTCCTCAAAGGAATACTTTTGTGTCGGTTGCCATCTCTACGTGACAAACTCAAGAGTAATGTGTCAAACCAGTGCATTCCTCGACCTCATGAAATTGCTCATTGGAATCACTAATTTGCTCGTGAAACACAAAACACTTCATGCGTCCTGTGGACTTTTTATGGTGTGACTTCGACCTGCTTTTACCTCTATTGCTAATGGACCCTCGATGTTGGTCTTGACCTCGCAACTTTCTTTATCATTACTTAGAGAAGAAAGTGGACTTTATCTCTTCCCAAATAATTGTAATACATTCTTGTAGTAGTGAATCAATAAAGTGCTCCCATGACTCTAGTAAAAAAGCTAAAAACAACATGCCACGTGTGACATCCTAGAGTTTTGACTCTATTTTCTACTGAATTAATCAAGCATTTCATTGACGCGTCTATAGGGCTGTTCTCAAAGCCGATCACTCTCCAGATAACTAGACTAGCTGAGGAAGCTATTAAGGACTTTAAAGCAAATAGACTTGAGAATTCGACCAGGAATCGACTTCTCGACCGTGCTCATCCTTAGAGGCCATTACGGTACAATATAAAATCGATTTGAGATTAGAGATAGGTCTATTTGACCGAGATGTGTGGCCGATCATGGGTGATTCAACTAAATTGGAAAATTCTCGTCGACCGGCACTAATATGATTTTATTGTCGTTTTGGTACCCTGTGTCCATAATTGAATCCTCGAGATTTTCATGACAATCGAGAGTTGCTGTTGAGTCGAGTGGGTTCATAGTGGCTCGAAAAAAATCGACCACGGGTCATATGCCCTAAAAAGTTCTAAAAACTATCCGGTAGTCTAGGTCACGCTAAAAAAGCGCCGAATAGAAATTAAACGTGAATTCAAGTCCGATTTCAGAAATTGAAAGTCTTGTTATGTCACAACCTATTTTAGGAACGTCGATTCACCCTACAAAGAATTTTCAGAGATTCCAAGATTTGTACGGAAAATCGTTTTAGACGTCGTGGAAAAATAATGGAAATTCAGATGGGCTCATTTGATGGGAATTTTGGCCTCGGTACCGAGCTATTTGCTTATAGGAGCTTGTAGAAAATTTGTGGGCTTCATCTTCATCAAAATTGGACTTCAAATTTGGGAATTTGTTGGGGAAATTGAAGCTATATGAGGAAATTCGGAACTAGGAAGAGGTCAGCAATTTTGGCTTCAATTTTGGATTATTTGGGAAGTTTATTCAAGAAAGAGTTGGGGGGGGGGGGGGACATAAGGATAATTATAAAGACTTTAGTGGGGGACAATTCATTCAATTAGATGGATAACACCCTTGACTTTGCCTCCTCTTTCCCCATCTTCCTTCATAAGTTATCTTCACTAGTTCTCTCCCATTCGCTGTCTTCTTTTCAATTCAATCGAAACCGACTCCCCCTCCTCAGAAACAGAACCGCCTTTGCCCTCTTTCAGTTGTTTCATTCGAAGCTCCCCTCCTTCGGTCCACGTTTTCACCACTTGTTGCTTCCGTCCACGCTTCTTTGTCTTCCCCAGCAGCGACCAAAGAAGCCCGTGATCTCTTCCCTCGCTGCCGCGTGCGGTCTCCACCGAAACTCCTCTGGTCAACAACCTCACCCCACCAAAGCCTTGTTTGACTGCCCACACCCACCGATTTCTCTGCCGCATGTCCACGCGTCTTCTGTCCAGCCAGCTTGGGTCAACAAACGAGGCCAACAGAAGCTCTTTGTTGACCGCAAGCCAGCGAAGCCGCACGCCCCGACGCCAGCTACCTCGTGGCGTCTCGCCCTAGCTTTTCCCTCAGCTCGAGCGTCGCCAGCATAGAGTCAACAGAAGCAGCGAGCTTCTCTCCAGTCCACGCCCGAGCAAGCAGTCCACGCCAACAAATTGTCCAGCGAAGCCTTACCGTAGTTGCTCCAGTTGAATCCCGTGAGTTCGGCCTCTTCTCAGATCAGCCCAGTTGAATTTACGCCAACAATTGGACCCATATGAAGCCGTGAGCTTCACCAGCAACAAGCCCACGAATTTTTCTTAAGTCAGCCCATCAGCTCAGTCTTGAAAGCCCAAAAGTCGAGCAGTCCAGCCCACTTCAGCAGCTCAAGCTCACGAAGTCTGCCGTTTCAGGCCCGGCCCAATTCAAGAACAAATCTTAGTTTGGGCTGAGATTTGTTGGGCCAAGTTCAAGCCCGGTCCAAGCGCGTGGGTGTTGTCGTGAGCCCAAGTTCGGCTGCCGTTGCGGTGATCCGGTCTCCGCTTTTAATCAAGTGAGTTTTGCTCACTAATGATTTCTTAGTTTGCTAATGATGTTTAAGGGTTGATTAGATTTAATTAATTGTAATTAGGTGGTTATATTAGTTTATAATTATTTAATTAGTGACTTAATGATGCATGTTAGGTGTTTGGTTCGTGTAATTAGCAAGTAGAGACGTACTTCTATTTATTGAATGCATCTCGGGATTTTTCCCGATCCATTCAGCCTTCAATTAGGCATTACGGGCCTAAATTGGATTTTTAGTATTTAATTATTAATTTTCAAAATTAATTTAATTAATTAATTATTTTTTCTGAAATTAGGTAGGGATAGCCGATGACCGGAATTTTATGCTAATTGTCGTGGTGCAATCCATTTATTTGATTGAGCTCTACGTTGTGTTGAATTGAATTGATTGTGGAATTTTAAAAATTATTCCTAAATTGATTGAAATTTAGTAATTGATTGGTAGATGGCCGAGTATGATTGTTTAGTGCCAAAAATGCTTTGATGGGCTATTAAGTAGAGAAGATTGTGAGAGTGAACTGAATATACTCTTGGCTAAGACCAATCAGGTACATTAATATCGGGTATGGTAAAAATGGGAAAGAAATAGTTTGTGCGTGGCTCTGTGATGAAGTATATCACCCTGGTGAAAACAACGCCCGAGAGCATGTACGTGAATAATGGACATGCGTGGTTCGGTGATTAAGGATATCACTGGTGAAAACGGCGCCTTAAAGAATGCACGAGTGCTATCTCTTATATATATCACCTTGGTGAAAACGGCGCCTTAGAGAATGCAGGTGGGCTCGATGAGTTGATCTATCACCTGAAAGAATGCACGTGGGCTCGGTGATTAAGTATGGCATCTAAAAAGGGCACGTGGGCTCGGTGATCTGATGCGTCACTTTGGCAAATTTAGTTCCTAAGAGAATGCACGTGGGCCCAATGTTTTAGTATGGCATCATGGAAAAAGGGCAAGTGGGCTCGGTGATTGGATGCGTCACCTTGGCGAACTAGTGCCTTAGAGAATGCACGTGGGCCCAATGATTAAGTATGTCATCTTGACAAATAGGTGACCTTAGAGAATGCATGTGGGCTCGATGACTAGATATTCCATCGTGGGGAAATGTATGGTATTGATTGAAATGACCGGGGAATGGTCCCACTGACATATAATCGCCTAGGTCGATTGATCATTGCTTGATCGGATGTCATGAATTGATTGATTGAATTGAAATGACTGGGGAAAGGTCATGCTGACATGTAATCGACTAAGTCGATTGATCGAAATATCGATCTGTGATTGTTTGGGTGCCTATTGAACTGTGTTAATATGCAGGTGGAATCTGAGGCCAAGATAAGTCCTCTGACCCGTGCGTGCATAGGCGGCCCAGTTAGCGTATTGCTTTACTAATCGAGTCTTAGGGGGTAGAACTTACTGAGACGTGGTCTCAATGGTTATTGTATAACCATTTCAGGACCCTGATGAGGAGCTTGAGGAGGAGGAATTTGAAGAGGAGAACCCTGATGTGAAACCTGAAGAGGAGGGAGATTTTGAAGAAGAAGATGATCCAGAGGAGGATCCCGAGTACGACCCGGATGAGGACTGAGATCCCATCCTATTTTGCAAACTTTGGGTTTTGATCGGATATATAATTGATCAGACTTATGAATAGTATTATATGATACTATAGCTTGCCGTGTATAAAAGTGTGGTTATGTGTTTTCATGTTGTGAAAATTATGGCCTACTTTTCTATCCCAATGTTTTATTGTCTAGGGATTATTAACGGCTTCCGCATGCGTAATAAAATTTAAGGGGTCGGCAATGCGTCCTGGGGCGTCGCTATTACTCGACCAAGTGAGGGATGGGCACGCGATCGAGGACTGGGGCGTGACACTACGTTCTTCAACATCAAGTATCAAATCCATAATGAGTTTATTAAAATCATCTAGATGGGATTTGATAAACATACGTTCAGTGCATCGAAATTAAATCGTCATCTTTAACATGTATGAGTAATTATTCAAACCCTCCACTATATAGAGTGCTTGAAGTTTTGTCTACAAAACTGTGGCATCCTTCTCCTTGGCCACATCTATTACCACGTCATCCGACAGATTCAACAAAGTTATATTCTTTGCTTTCTCCATTAGCATTATAATCAGCAACCCATCTTTGTCATCTCATGCCTTGGCCAAACATTGGGTTGTTAATAGCGCATGCATCTTGACATTTCATAACCAAAATTGTTTGTTCTGTGAAACTTCTCGATTTAACTTCACCCAAGACATAATTACAATAACAAAATTTCTAAATAATAATCTGACAAACAAAAGCCTCAAATTTCAATCTAGAAATCTGATATCGATTTTTGAAATATGAACGTGGAAACTAATCAGGATCTAACAAATTAAGTCAATGCGAAAATACTAAAGAAATAAATCATAAACGATGAAGGACATAAATAATTTACGTGATTCGGTTCAAATATTAGCATTTATATCTAATAGGAGAATCGGCAGCAAATATCCCCTAAAATTAGAGAATTGGAGTTATAACTGCTTACGTACTCAAATGTTTCCCACACCTTAAATTAAATTCAAATCTAAAATATTTATAAATGAACAAATCAATTTGGATATTTTTTTCATAGTACAAAATCCCCATCTTGTATTCAAGAGTTCCCCCTCTTTCATGCATCTCGGAAGTGCTCTCTATTCAGCTTTTCGGACGTCACTATGTGGCCCCATTTCTCTGTGTGGCTCTGTTTTGAGGAAACCCTCTGGCGGCTTTTTCATGAGATGTGCGGCCAGGGAAAAGAACCCAAAAACACAAAATTATTCTTTGTACTTTTTTTTCCTCTAATTATCCTGGGCCCCATTTGCTTTCTTTTGTACAGCTGAAAGCAAGTCTAGTGAAGAAGCTTTTTCCGAGCAAACGTCCGCTGCACGTCTTCTTGGGATTAATAGATAATGCCACCATAAAGATTCTTCAAAACTAAAAATGACTTCAATTAATAATTCAATTCAATTCAAGTTTAGCACGCGAGCTCAAACTTGAGATATTATTTAATAATATGAGATTAGAGGGCTTGACCAAATTCCCAACCTCCAGCGAACTTGATCCAAAAATATAACTAAGTTCAAGGCCTCCCTATTTGATCTCGCCAAATAATGATATAGCTTATGTGGACTCAATCCAATTAATCCAATTAAGCTAGAAGCCTCCCTCCCTCGATGCCTTTAGCTCCACTTCGATGCAATTATATGGGCTCAATTAAAATGCTTTTAATATTTATATATACTTTACTTAATTTTTTTGCTTAGGGGTCATGATAGATCATATATTATGTTGAAGTTGTCACGCCTAGATCCTCCATCGCGTGCTCATCCCTCACCTAGTCGATTAATAGCGACGTCCCAGGACGTATCGCTGACCCCTTTCATTCTAATACGCATGCGGAAGTAGACAATAATCCCTAGATAATAAAACATTGGGATAGAAAAGTTGGCCATAATTTTCACAACATGAAAACACATAACCACACTTTTATACATAGCAAACTATAGTATCATATAATACTATTCACAAGTCTGATCTATTATATATCCGATCAAAACCCAAAGTTTGCAAAATAGGATGGGATCTCAGTCCTCATCCGGGTCGTACTTAGGATCCTCCTCTGGATCATCTTCTTCTTCAAAATCTTCCTCCTCCTCAGGTTTCACATCAGGGTTCTCCTCTTTAGGTTGCTCCTCCTCAGGGTCTTGAAATGGTTATACAATAACCATTGAGACCACGTCTCAGCAAGTTCTACCCCTTAAGATCCGATTAGTAAGAAAATATGCCCAGAGGGCTGCCTAAGCACATCATGGGTCAGAGGGCTTACCTTGGCCTCAGTTTCCTTTCTGTAGGTCAATTCAAATAACAGATACTAGCAATCATATAATCCAATTAATCAGATTGACTTAACGATCAATCGACTCAGTCGATTACATGTCATCAAGACCACATCTCGGTCATCTCAACTATTCAATCTCACTTCTCAATCACGGCTCAACGAGCAGAGTCTATAAAATTCTCAATCATGAATCATAGTCCTAAGGACACAACTTATCTTTAGGTGGTAATCACGGTCCAACGAGTGGAACGTTTAATAGGTGGTAGATCACAGCCCTACGGCACAGTCCAGGCTTAGTGGTAATCACGGCCCCACTCGGCACAACCTTTATTAGGTGGTAAGTCTCGGCCCGATTGGGCACAACCTTTAATAGGTGGCAAATCACGGCCATATTAGGCACGACCTCTATCAGGTGGTGAATCATGGCTCGATTGGGCACGACCGACTCCAAATTCGGTGGCGAAACTCGGCCCAACTGGCACGGCCATATTTTTGCGGCTTTCTATATTCAACTCACAACTTCTCGCAATCTTTTTCCCGTCAATTACCAACCTTTCTCACTTTTCGGACATTTCCCCACAATCACCAATCACATTAAAATTTCACAATTTGGTACTCGAATAAATAAATAGAAGGCACCACTGCAATTAGCACAAAATTTCGATCGTCGGCTATCCCAGCCTAATTTTCAAAAAATAAATAAATAATTAAATAATTACTGAAATTAATAAATAAATACAATAAATCCAACTTAGGCCCGTAATGCCTGATTGGAAGCCAAAACGGACCGGGAAAAGTCCCGAGATTCGTTCAATAAATGCTAGGATCTTTCTACTCGCTAATGACTATGTCTAACCGCCTAACATGCATTATTAGGGCACTAATAAAATTACTTTACTATAATCTATCCACCTAATTGCACTTAATTAAATCTAATGATCCCTTAAGCATAATTCATCGACTAATAAGGGATTAGTGAGTTCAACTCACTTGATTAAAAGCGGAGACTGGAACACCGCGACGGTGGCCGAAATCTAAATTTTCGATGGCGTCGACGGGTACACGGACCGGGCCCAAAGGCCTTTCAAGCCCACAGAAAATATTGGGCTTGGCTTCGAGCTTCTTTGCGGGCTTGGGCCTGCTGAATCCTTGGGCCAACTAAACAGGTTGAAATTACACAAACTGGGCTTGAAGCTTGGGCTGAGATGGGCTTGAAACAAAGCTAAACTTGGCCTGTCTTCGGTGGAGGTCGGCCGAAGCTTGAAGTTGGGCTGGGAAATGAATGCGGGCAAGCAAGTTGGTGTCGCTGGAATACACTGCTTTGCGCAAGCTGAAGACGTGGACGAACGGCAGAGGGAAGCTGCTTCGTGTAGCTGGCGTTGATTGGCTTCACGAGCAGACAACCCAGGCAGCTCGACCAAAAGCTGAAGACGAGTGGATGGAGAGAAGCTCACTGCTTCTGTTGACTGAGTGGGGAGCAGCGAAGGAGACAAAGCAGTGGACAGCAGGCGTCAATGTGGGAGCTGCTGCGGGGTCTTCGGTGCTGGGGTTTGACTGAGAGATGGCTGGCGTCATGGGGGCAAGCGGCAGATACGGGCGGTGGAATTCTGCTTGCTGAAGCTTGACTCAGTTGGGGGCACTTGGCAGACGGACGAAGATGAAGCAAGGAAGCAACTGGCGTGGATCGAAGCTGGTCTTCGGTGGCCGCTTGCAGAGGATCAGTGGAGGCGGCAAAACTTCGGGCAGCTGCTTCGGACGTGGCTTCAGCTGGGGGATTTAGTGAAAAGAATTTCGTGGTCGCTGAAGATGCTGGCGTGAGAGGGGTAAAACGGAGAGAGAGATGGAGAGGATGAAGGGATAAGAGGGAGGTGGGCCATCTTGGCTTGTTTTTTCCACAAGAAATATCTTCAACAATCAATCTAGGCCAAGCATAATCCCTTGGCCTCCAATGGTCTACCATTACACTCTCCAAGACTTCCCAATTGGTCCAAAATGCTAGGCTAAGGGGGGGTTACGAATTTGATGGGGCTTTGGCTTCAATTGACTTCAATTCCCTCTTGATTCTCTCTCAGTTGACTCTCATAATTTCAATTGATGTCTCATTTATCACATTGATAATTTTCCTCATCCAAGAATCTCTCAGCTTCTCGAATTTCCAACCAGAATAAATCCCTGGCTTTAATTGCACGAAAACGGTCTCGAGTTGACTATTTCCCAAGAAGTGTCGATTGTCAGAAAAATCTTCTGAGACTGAGTCACGGGTCCTAGAATTTATTGTGACATGATAGAATCTTCAGTTTCTGAAATTAGACTCGAATTGACAGTTAATTTCCATTCGGCGTGTTTTTAGTGTGACCTAGACTATCGAGTAGTTTTCAGAACTTTCTAGGGTAAATGACCCGTGGTCGATTTTCTTCGAGCCACTATGAACCCACTCAACTCAATGGCGACTCTCGATTGTAATGAAAATCTCAAGGATTCAATTACGGACACAAGGTATCAAAACGATAGTAAAATTAGATTAGTGTCGGTTGACGAGAATTTTCCAATTTAGTGGAGTCATCCACGATCAGCCACACATCTCAGTCGAATAGACCTATCTCTGGTCTCAAATCGATTTTTAACTGTGCTATAATGGCCTCTAAAGATGAGCACGGTCGAAAAGCTGATTCCTAGTCGAATTCTCAAGTCTATTTGCTTCAAAGTCCTTAATAGCTTCCCCATATCGTCTAGTTACCTCGAGAGTGATCAGCTTTGAGAACAGCCTTATAGGCGCGTCAATGAAATGCCCGATTTATTCAGTAGAAAACATAATCGAAAATCTGGGATGTCACAACTCTTTCCCTCTTATAAAAATTTTGTTCTCGAAATTTAAACCATTACAGAACTTGATTAAAAAGGTGGGGGTACAATTCTCTCATCGACTCTTCAGTCTCCCATGTCGCTCCTTCATTACTGTGGTGTTGCCAGACCACTTTGACCAACAAGATGGTCTTTGTACGCAGAACTTGCTCTTTACGATCGACAATTTGAACCGGGCTTTCAACGTATGACACGCGGTCATCCATGTCCAATTCTTCGAAATTGAGCACGTGGGTCGGGTCGGGCTCGTACTTCCTCAACATCGACATGTAAAAGACGTCGTGCACTTGCGCCAATCTTGGCGGTAATGCAAGATGATACGCTAGGCTTCTGATTCTTTCAAGAATCTCAAACGGACCTACATACCTCGGACTCAGTTTGCCTTTCTTACCAAAGCGCGAAGTTCCCCTCATTAGTGACACTTTCAAAAAAACATGATCACCAGCTTAGAATTCCAAAGACCTTCGACGCTTATCTGCATAACTTTTCTGTCTGCTCTGAGCGGTCTTTAATTTGCTTCTGATCACTGCCACGGCTTCCACTGACTACTGGACTAACTCTGGGCCTGTAATTTTTCTTTCCCTGACTTCATCCCAACACACTGGTGTTTTGCACATTCTGCCATACAACGCTTCAAAAGGAGCCATCTTGATGCTATGCTGATAACTGTTGTTGTAAGCAAACTCCACTAGATGAAGCTGATCTTCCCAACTTCCTTTGAAGTCTATTACACAAGCTCTTAGCACGTCCTCGAGGGTCTGAATTGTCCTCTCAGACTGGCCATTCGTCTGAGGATGATATGCCGTACTGTACTGAAGCTTGGTACCTAAGGCACTCTGCAAGCTCTTCCAAAAAGCTGCAGTAAACCTCGGGTCTCTATCGGAGGTTATCGTAACCGGCACTCCATGCATACGAACCACCTGATGTACAAACAGGTCTGCGTGTCTGTCCAGACTCAGGTCCTTTCGAACTGCAATGAAGTGAGCTGACTTCGTCAGTCTATTGACTACTACCCAAATTGAATCATTTCCTCTTTGACTCTTTGGTAGTCCAGTCACGAAGTCAATCGTAATATGCTCCCATTTCCATTATGGGATCGCGAGAGGTTCCAGAAGTCCTCCCGGCTTGCAATGCTGAGCTTTTACTTGCTAACACGTCAAACACTTGGCGACATGTTTGGCGATGTCCGCCTTCATTCCTGACCACCAATAGTGTTGACGCAGTTTCTGATACATCTTGGTACTTCTAGGAAGAATGCTGTAACTGCTATGATGTGCTTTAGATAAAATATCCTCTCTAAGCTCCACATCGTCAGGTACAACCAAACGTCCTCGGAAGCTTAGTATCCCATCATTAAAAACTTGAAAATCCGCTTTTCCTTTATCGATGTCCTCCTGAAGTATCTTCTATACATCTGGATTTGTCGGTTGGAGTAGCTTGATTTTGACCTGAACATCCAGTTTAATCCTGAGGGTGGCCATAAGACTTGAGAGGTGGCCTACCTCAAACTTGAATACCGAATCTCGAGCTCTCTTGATTAAGTTCCACTCCTTAATCGGTATATGAGCAACTAAAGACTTTCGACTCAAAGCATCGGTGACCTTGTTCGCCTTTCTTGGGTGAGATAGAATATTACAGTCGTAGTCCTTCAGCAATTCCATCCATCGACGCTGTCTCATGTTCAACTCTTTCTGAGAGAACAGGTACTTGAGACTCAAAGCATCTGAAACTTTTCCCCACACAAGTAATGTCTCCAAATCTTCAAGGCAAAGATAATTGCCGCGAGTTCTAAGTCATACGTAGAATAGTTCTATTCATGAGGTCTTAACTGACAGAAGGCGTATGCAACAACTCTGCCGTGTTGCATCAGCAAACAACCCAACCCTCTAAATGACGTATCACTGTAGATCTCGAATCTTCCGGGACTAGGTGGAATCGTCAGCACAGGTGTGGTAGTCAGCTTTTCCTTAAGCTCTTGGAAACTATCCTCGCACTTGTCTGTCCACACGAATTTCTCTTCCTTCTTCAGGAGCTTTGTCAGAGGCGATGCTAATGATGAGAATCCTTCCACAAACAGTCTGTAATACCCTACTAAACCCAGAAAACTTATGATTTCTGTCACTGTAGTTGGTCTTGGCCAATTAATCATTGCTTCAATCTTGCTCGGGTCCACTAAAATCCCTTTACCTAAGATCACATGCCCTAAGAAAGCAACACGAGTTAACCAAAACTCGCACTTGCTAAACTTAGCTTACAACTGATGAACTCTTAGTGTCTGGAGCACTAGTCTCAGATGACTCTCATGCTCTTCATCACTTCTTGAATACACTAGAATATCATCGATGAACACGATCACAAACTGATCGAGATATTTCTTGAATACCCTGTTCATCAAATCCATGAAAGCAGCTGGAGCATTCGTCAACCCAAATGGCATCGCTGTGAACTCATAGTGACCATCCTAAGTACGAAATGGTGACTTAGGAATGTCCTCTTTCCTAATCCACAGCTGATGATATCCTGTCCTTAAGTCGATCTTTGAGAAAATCGACGCCCCTTACAGCTGATCAAACAAGTCATCGATCCTTGGGAGTGGATACTTGTTCTTGATCATTACCTGATTGAGTTGCCGATAGTCGATGCATAGACGTAACGAACCATTTTTTTTTCTTTATAAACATAACTGGTGCTCCCCAAGGTGATGCACTGGGGCGAATAAATCCTTTATCCAGTAACTCTTGCATCTGCACCTTTAGTTCCTTCAATTTAGATAATGCCATTTGGTAAGGAGCTTTAAGGAGCTTTAGAGATTGGCTCTGTCCCGGGTGCTAGCTCAATCACAAACTCCATCTCTCTTTCTGGCGGTAGACCTGGCAATTCTTTTGGAAAGATGTCTGGTAATTCTCGTACCTCAGCTATGTCTTCCATCTTCAGCTCCACAACTGTCGTATTCACGACAGTTGCCAGGTAACCTTGACAACCCTTGTTTAATAGATGAGTCGTCTCTTGCGACGAGATCAGGACTATTGAGGGCCCTCCTCAATTCCCTACAAACTCGAAGCTCTTACCCCCTAATGAGTCAAACTGAATCGCTTTACGATAGCAGTCCATTATAGCTCGTTGCTTTGTGAGCTAGTCCATGCCAATTATCATATCAAAATCATACTTGGCTAGGACTAACAAGTTTATTTTCCCCTCTCGCTCACCAATCGCTAACTTGCAACCAGAACAACCCAAAGCAGCAATCACTTTATCCTTCAATGGTGTAGATATGCAAATTGCCAACTCTAGCAATACAGGACTCAACCCTAGCAACTTAACATACTGCTCGGCAATAAAGGAATGGGTTGCTCCCGAATCAAACAAAGCATATACAGGTTGGTCGTTGAGCAATACCATACCTGTGATCACGTCAGGCACAGCTTCTACCTGACTTTGTGTGATAGCATAAATAGTGCCCTGAACTGGAGGTCTCAGCTGTCCTCCCTACAATATGTTCTGCGGTATATTTCCCCTGATCTAACCCAACAGTGGTTGCAGCGGCAACTGTTGAGGTCTCCCTTGTCTTCGGGGATAATTTCTGGCTATGTGGCCCTGCTGGCCACATTCATAACAGGCGCCCGTCCCTCGGGGGCACTGGTTCACTCCATGTCGCCTTCCACAAGCGCGACATAATTCAATCCTATTGGGCACTATCCTACCAAATCCACTCCTCTTGTTGGGTGGAACATGAGATCTACCTCCAGCCATAGGCTTATTTCCTTGGCGAATTGCTTCTCTATGGAAGTTAAATCTCGGCCTAGACGAGGTGGCTCTTTCATTTCGATCCTTCTCAATCTTCTAGGCTCTCCTATAAATATCATTGTACGTCCTTAGATCCAGAAGGACTAAGGCGCTTCTCATGTCCAGTCTGAATCCATCCCTAAACCTTCTCACTCGATTTACAGGATTTTCTATTAACTCTAGGGCATATCATCAAAGTTCAGCGAACTTCGCCTCATACTCGTCAACGGTTAGGGAACCCTGGCGAAGACGTTGAAATTCGGCTATCTTCACCTCCCTTGCAGTCTCTGAGAAGCACTTATCATTGAAGGCGTCAAGTAAAATGTTCCACTCCTGAACAGCGCCTTCTGGAAATATCGATCCTCGAGTAGTCATCCACCAAGTATTCGCAACTCCCTCCAGCTGGTAAGTTGCTAGGACTACTTTCTCTATCTCGTTACACATCAGTAGTGCAAATGCTTTCTCTAGCTTCTAAACCCACAAGGCAGTAGCTTCGGGATCTCTTATCCCGGTGAACAACGGTGGATTCAATTTCAGGAATTGCTCCACCGGATTGTGGATTGGCTCCACCGGATTGTGGATTGGTCTTTCAGCGACCACAACTCCTGGCAGACCTCTAACATTCATTGTAGCGGCTGGTGTAACGGCAGGCGCAACTGCAGGTGTGGCTCTGGTAGTGGCTTGAGTGGCGGCTTTGATAGCGGTAGCTTGGTTCTGCGCCTGCTGATCTATTCTTGTACCCAAAGCTTCCAGTACACGCATGATCTCGTCAAACCTGGGATCAACTAAGGCTACTACCCCAGCACCAACAGAATGTGGTGCTTCACCACTAGTGCTAGCTACAGCTGGTGTTTTACCACGGCCTCCTCGGGTATCGACCTTGGTCGGCGCTCTTCCCTGAGTCACAGCCCTACTGGCCCTCTTAGTAGGAGTCCTTGTTTCTTGATCGCTCATAGTGTCGATTTAATCTACTGACACCTGCTTCCAGTTCAACACCAAATTAGAAATAAAGCGATCCAAACAACAAGCAATTCTAGCATCCAGCTAACACAGACATGCACCGGCATGAATTTAAAAGCCTTTCTTACTACTATCCCAAGGCCCATCGCTCCTTATCAGTCTAATCTTGAACTGCGCTTTGATACCACTTAAACGAGTTGTCACGCCCCGATCCTCCATGATGTGCCCATCCCTCACCTGGTCGATTAATAGCGACGTCCCATGATGCATCGCTGACTCCTTTCATTCTAATACGCATGCGGAAGTAGACAATAATCCCCAGACAATAAAACAATGTGATAGAAAAGTTGGCCATAATTTTCACAACATGAAAACACATAACCACACTTTTATACACGGTAAACTATAGTATCATATAATACTATTCACAAGTCTGATCTATTATATATCCAATCAAAACCCAAAGTTTGCAAAACAGGAGGGGATCTCAGTCTTCATCCGGGTCGTACTTAGGATCCTCCTCAGGATCATCTTCTTCTTCAAAATCTTCCTCCTCCTCAGGTTTCACATTAGGGTTCTCCACTTCAGGTTCCTTCTCCTCAGGGTCCTAAAATGGTTATATAATAACCATTGAGACCACGTCTCAGCAAGTTCTACTCCCTAAGACCCGATTAGTAAGAAAATACGCCAGAGGGCTACCTAAGCACATCACGGGTCAGAGGGCTTACCTTGGCCTCTGTTTCCTTCCTACAGGTCAATTCAAATAATAGATACTAACAATCATATCATCCAATTAATCAGATCGACTTAACGATTAATCAACTCAGTTGATTACATGTCATCAAGACCACATCTCGGTCATCTCAACTATTCAATCTCACTTCTCAATCACGGCTCAACGAGCAGTGTCTATAAAATTCTCAATCATGAATCATGGTCCTAAGGACACAACCTATCTTTAGGTGGTAATCACGGCCCAACGAGTGCAAACTTTAATAGGTGGCAGATCACAACCCTATGGCACAGTCCAAGCTTAGTGTTAATCATGGCCCCACTCGGTACAACCTTTATTAGGTGGTAAGTCTCGGCCCGATTAGGCGTAACCTTCAATAGGTGGCAAATCACGGCTATATTAGGCACAACCTCTATCAGGTGGTGAATCACGGCCCGATTGGGCACGGCCGACTCCACATTCAGTGGCGAAACTTGGCTCAACTGGCACGGCCATATTTTGGCGGCTTTCTATATTCAACTCACAACTTCTCACAATCATTTTCCTGTCAATTACCAACCTTTCTCACTTTTCGGACATTTCCCCATAATCACCAAACACATTAAAATTTCACAATCTAGTACTCGAATAAATAAACAGAACACCACTGCAATCAGCACAAAATTTCGGTCGTCAACTATCCCAGCCTAATTTTCGAAAAATAAATAAATAAATAAATAATTACGGAAATTAATAAATAAATACAATAAATCCAACTTAGGCCCGTAATGCCTGATTGGACGCAAAAACGGACATGGAAAAATCCCGAGATTCGTTCAACAAATGCTAGGATCTTTCTACTCGCTAATGACTATGTCTAACCACCACACATGCATCATTAAGGCACTAATTTAATTACTCTACTCTAATCTATCCACCTAATTGCACTTAATTAAATCTAATCAACCTCTAAGCATAATTCACCGACTAATAAGGGATTAGTGAGTTCAACTCAATTGATTTAAAGCATAGACTGGAACATCACGATGACGGCGCGACAGCGATCGAAATCTAAATTTTCGGCGACGTCGACGGGTACACGGATTGAGCCCAAAGGCCTTGCAAGCCCACATAAAATTATTAGGCTTGGCTTCGGGCTTCTTCGTGGGCTTGGGCCTGCTGAATCCCTACGCCAACTAAATAGGTTGAAATTACACGAACTGGGCTTGAAACAAAGCTGAACTTGGCCTGTCTTCGCTGGAGCTGGGCCGAAGCTTGAAGTTGGGCTGGGAAATGAACGTGGGCGAGGAAGCAAGCTGGTGTCGCTGGAATGGGCTACTTTGTGCGAGCTGAAGATGCGGACGAACGGCAGAGGGAAGTTGCTTCGTGTGGCTGGCGTTGACTAGCTTCATGTGCGGACAACCCAGGCAGCTCGACCAAAAACTGAAGACGTGTGGATGGAGAGAAGCTCGCTGCTTCTGTTGACTGAGTGGGGAGCAGTGGAGGAGACAAAGCGGTGGAGAGCAGGCATCAACGTGGGAGCTACTGCGAGGTCTTCGGTGCTAGGGTTTGATCGAGAGATGGCTGGCGTTGTGAGGCAAGCGGCAGATGCGGGCAGTGGAATTCTACTTGTTGAAGCTTAACTCGGTTGGGGATGCCTGGTAGACGGACGAAGATGAAGCAGGGAAGCAACTAGGGTGGATCGAAGCTGGTCTTCGGTGGCCGCTTGCAAAGGATCAGTGGAGGCGGCAGGACTTCGGGCAGCTGCTTCAGATGTGGCTTCAGCTAGGGGATTCAGTGAAAAGAATTTCATGGCCACTGAAGACGCTAGCGTGAGAGGGATAAAACAGAGAGAGAGATGGAGAGGATGAAGGGATAAGAGGGAGGTGGGCCATCTTGGCTTGTTTTTTCCACAAGAAATATCTTCAACAATCAATCTAGGCCAAGCATAATCCCTTGGCCTCCAATGGTCCACCATTACACTCTCCAAGATTTCCCAATTGGTCCAAAATGCTAGGGTAAGGGGGGGGTTACGAATTTGATGGGGCTTTGGCTTCAATTAACTTCAATTCCCTCTTGATTCTCCCTCAATTGACTCTCATAATTTCAATTGATGTCTCATTTATCACATTGATAATTTTCCCCATCCAAGAATCTCTCAACTTCTCGAATTTGCAACTAGAATAAATCTGTGGCTTCAATTGCATGAAAACGGTCCCGAGCTGACTTTTCCCCAAGAAGTGTCGGTTGTTAGAAAAATCTTCTGAGACTGAGTCACGGGTCCTAGAATTTATTGTGACATGACAGAATCTTCAATTTCTGAAATCGGACTTGAATTGACGGTTAAATTCCATTCAGTGCGGTTTTAGCTTGACCTAGACTATCGAGTAGTTTTTAGAACTTTCTAGGGCAAATGACCCGTGGTCGATTTTCTTCGAGCCACTATGAACCCACTCGACTCAATGGCGACTCTCGATTGTCGTGAAAATCTCGAGGATTCAATTATGGACATAGGTTACCAAAACGATAGTAAATTCATATTAGTGTTGGTCGACGAGAATTTTCCAATTTAGTGGAGTCACCCATGATAGGCGACACATCTCAGTCGAACAGACCTATTTCAGTTCTCAAATCGATTTTTAACTATGTCGTAATGGCCTCTAAAGATGAGCACGGTCGAAAAGCCAATTCCTGGTCGAATTCTCAAGTTTATTTGCTTCAAAGTCCTTAATAGCTTCCCCAGATCGTCTAGTTATCTCGCGAGTGATAAGTTCTGAGAACAGCCCTATAGGCGTGTCAATGAAATGCCCGATTTATTCAGTAGAAAATATAATTGAAAATCTGGGATGTCACAGAAGTCTTCTTTACTCAAAAGAAAGAAGTCATCCCACTTATATTGGTTCAATGAAAGTGAGATTTATACAAGATTATTAATTTATACATTTATCCATTCATAGATTATTATATAATTGGGGATTTTTTTTTTTTTGGTTTGAAAACCTTAAAAGTAAGAAGCCCTCTTTAGTTTACTCTATATGTAGATAGCTAGATCGGCCAACGTTAATTACATATTCATGTGATTGGTAGAGATGAATGTGCGATTATTAAACCATCATTTGATCTCATTTCAAAATGTTATGTTAAAAACAAAGCGACATTTTCTTGTAGTTTTGAATGTGATGCTATCTTGTTAGACTAGAAAGTAAGTAACAACGTGAGGGCCGGTCTGTATTTTGCAAAAATTCTAAAAAAATTACAAGTTTCTAAGCACATAGAACACTGGAAATATGATTCATCCGCTTCTATTATAGTTAATTATAAGGCTTAGAGGCCCCAAAAAAAAAATTAGGAGAATCCAATAGAAAAATTATAAACTTTTCATTTTTTATTTTTTTACATGTCTAGTGTTTGACAAAATAGGAATAGCTCTCAATAAGTGGCCTCAAGAGGGGATACAGGACTGATAGCCACAACGCAATTGCTCCACGTCTCATTGCTCCTCTTGTAGACACTGGATTTCTTCCCCCCGATCGGCTTGTGGCTTGAGAGGATCAACTCCACGAATTGGCTATGGCAATTCTTCCCCACTTTCACGAGCTTGTGACAACATTCATCGATAGGTGCAAAGGTGTCACCAAGGATTGATTTGAAAGAACCCGAACCCACAATCCCACAATCGTTAGTTATTCCCTTCGTGCAATCAGGGATTCCAACTGTGGCGAAGGTAGTCCTAGGAAGCAATGCCACAATGATGACCAAAAAGATCATGCGAGCAAATAAGTTCTTGCGCGTTGCCATGATGGTCTTTTAGGGACAAAAGTGTTAGAAAATTGTCTAAGTGGGTTGATTATTTGATGACGTCTTCATGTAGAGATGAGAACTTATATATCTGGAGGGAAGTAGTGCATTGATAAAATTGATTCATCTGTTATGATCCAAAAATTTAAATAGGTTATTTCTCTTGCAATAAACTCTTCTCACTATAAGGATTGAGGCCCTTGTCATGTCACTTCCTTTATGGTTCAATCATTTGACATAAAAAAAAGTAGTATTGAGTTGTTTAAAATAATTTTATGAAATTAAATTTGCCTGCACACGCAGTAAACAAACTTAAAGCCGGTTCAATCATTAACTTTGGGTTAGCACGAATGAAACTAATTCTATAGAGAGTGAATAAACCATGACTATTCCGATGTATAGTAAAAGCAATAATTGCTTGAGAATTTCCAATCTCCAAGCTATTAAAGTTTATCTCGCATTAGATAACGACCTGTTCCCATATGCAACGTTTATAAGGATCCATTGTACGTAGTTGACAGAAATAATCGACGAACGAACACAAAGCATTTAGGTACAAGGAAATGAAGAACAGTTCATAATTGGTTTTTCAACTAACGGACCAATTGAATTATGGAGTGACATCTGGAGATGAAAATCAATCTTCCGGGTCTCCACACATGTCCTTTTGGTCAGGCTGAGTCATACTTGGTTTTTCAACTAACGGACCACTTGAAATCTGGTGGTGAAAATGAATCTTCCGAGTCTCCACGTCTGTCCTTGTGGTCTAGCTGAGGAACTACATCTATAGGTGTTCTCCTTGAAATTTCAGCACGGATCACCGTGTAACAGATGGATAATGTTAAAAAATATCTTGAGGAGTCCGTGAATGAAAATACTTATTTCCGATTGGATTTTCAATCCCATGTTTGATATATAATATGAACTAGTCACATGCCCTCAGTTTAGAATAATTTTATAAAATTATATTAGCTTAAAATGTTTCACCATATATACTCTTGGAAAAATGACCACAATTAAGTTTTAGAACTGATCTAAAACAGACCCTAAAACACATAGGGATAAATCGTTGCCACCGAGTTGGGGATGGTCCAAAATGTACCAAGAACCCGTTGAAAGCCCCATTGAGCAAACCTAAGGCCGGTCTGGTTAGGAGATACCCAACCTTAGTTTAGGCCTCCGGAGTTAGAGAATGGACTCCTTGAGATCATTGCATTAACAAAAAAGTGAATAAAGCATGACTATTCTGCTGTACAGTAAAAGCAATAACGGCATGGGAAATAATCGCCGAAACCGACAAGCACAAACAGTCCAACAATGAGGAAACGAAGAACGGGTCATAATTGGTTTTTCAACAATCAGACCCGCTGCGATTTGGTGATGATAATCAATCTACCGAGTCTCCACTTGGTCTGGCTGAAGAGCCAAATGTATAGATGTTCTCAAAATTTCAGCATGAATCAACAAGTAACAGATGCAAATTGCCAATTCCGTATAACTGTGCGGAATACACCCATGAGTCATGTAGTCTTTCCTTAAAGGAATACTTTTGTGTAGGTTGCCATCTCTACGTGACAAACTGAAGAGTAATGTATCGAACCAGTGCATTCCTCGACCTCATGAAATTGCGCATTGGAATCACTAATTTGCTCGCGAAACACAAAACACTTCATGCGTCCCGTGGACTTTTTATGGTGTGACTTCAATCTACTTTTACCTCTATTGTTAATGGACCCTTGATGTTGGTCTTGACCTCGCAACTTCCTTTATCATTACTTAGAGAGAAAAGTGGACTTTATCTCTTCCCAAATAATTGTAATACATTCTTGTAGCAGTGAATCAATAAAGTACTCCCATGACTCTAGTAAAAAAGCTAAAAACAACATGCCACGTTCTTCAACATCAAGTATCAAATCCATCATGAGTTTGTTAAAATCATCTAGATGGGATTTGATAAACATACCTTCAGTGCATCGAAATTAAAACGTCATCTTTAACATGTATGAGTAATTATTCAAACCCTCCTCTATATAGAGTGCTTGAAGTTTTGTCTACAAAACCGCGGCATCCTTCTCCTCGGCCACATCTATTAACACGTCATCCGACAGATTCAACAAAGTTATATTCTTTGCTTTCTCCATTAGCATTATAATTAGCAACCCATCTTTGTCATCTCATGCCTTGGCCAAACATTGGGTTGTCAATAGCGCACGCATCTTGACACTTCATAACCAAAATTGTTCATTTCGTGAAACTTCTCGATTTCAACTTCACCCAAGACATAATTACAATAACAAAATTTCTAAATAATAATCTGACAAACAAAAGCCTCAAATTTCAAATTAAGTCAATGTGAAAGTACTAAAGAAATAAATCAGAAATGAGGAAGGACATAAATAATTTACGTAATTCGGTTCAAATATTAGTATTTATATCTAATAGGAGAACCGGTTGCAAATAATCCCCTATAATTAGAGAATTGGAGTTATAACTGCTTACGTACTCAAACGTTTCCCACACCTAAAATTAAGTTCAAATCTAAAATATTTATAAATAAACAAATCAACTTGGATATTTTTTTTCACAGTACAAAATCCCCATCTTGTATTCAAGAGTTCCCCCTCTTTCATGCGTCCCAGAAGTGCTCTCTATTCAGCTTTTCGGACGTCACTATGCGGCTCTATTTCTCTGTGTGGCTCTGTTTTGAGGAAACCCTCCTGTGGCTTTTTCATGAGATGTGCGGCCAGGGAAAAGAACCGAAAAACACAAAATTATTCTTTGTACTTTTTTTCCTCTAATTATCCTGGGTCCCATTTGCTTTCTTTTGTATGGCCGAAAGCAAGCCAGCAAATAAGCTTTTTTTGAGTAGACGTCCGCTACACGTCTTCTTAGGATTAGTAGATAATGCCACCGTAAAGATTCTTCAAAACTAAAAATGACTTTGATTAATAATTCAATTCAATTCAAGTTTAGCACGCGAGCTGAAACAAGAGATATTATTTAATAATATGAGATCAGAGGACTTGACCAAATTCCCAACTCTAGCGAACTTGATCCAAAAATATAACTAAGTTCAAGGCCTCCCTATTTGATCTCGCCAAATAATGATATAGCTTATGTGGACTAAGTCCAATTAATCTTAATTAAGCTAAAAGCCTCCTGTTTGAGAGGATCAACTCCATTGGATTTCAACGCAATTGCTCCATGTCTCATTGCTCCTCTTGTAGACATTGGATTTCTTCCCTTCGATCGGCTTGTGGCTTGAGAGGATCAACTCCATGAATTGGCTATGGCAATTCTTCCCCACTTTCACGAGCTTGTGACAACATTCATTGATAGGTGCAAAGGTGTCACCAAGGACTGATTTGAAAGAACCCGAACCCACAATCCCACAATCGTTAGTTATTCCCTTTGTGCAATCAGGGATTCCAACTGTGGCGAAGGTAGTCCTAGGAAGCAATGCCACAGTGATGACCAAAAAGATCATGAGAGCAAACAAGTTCTTGAGCGTTGCCATGATGGTCTTTTGGGGACAAAAGTGTTAGAAAATTGTTTGAGTGGGTTGATTATTTGATGATGTATTCATGTAGAGATGAGAACTTATATATCTGGAGGGAAGTAGTGCATTGATATAATTGATTCATCTGTTATGATCCAGAAATTTAAACAGGTTATTTCTCTTGCAATAAACTCTTCTCACTATAAGGATTGAGGCCCTTGTCATGTCACTTCCTTTATGGTTCAATCATTTGACATAAAAAAAAGAAGTAGTTTTGAGTTGTTTAAAATAGTTTTATGAAATTAAATTTGTTGAACGCGCAGTAAACAAACTTAAAGCCGGTCCAATCATTAAAGTTGGGTTAGCATGAATGAAACTAAATCTCCATAGAGTGAATAGAGCATGACTATTCCGTTGTACAATAAAAGCAATAATGGCTTGAGAATTTCCAATCTCCAAGCGATTAAAGTTTCTCTTGCATTAGATAACGACTTGTTCCCATATGCAACGTTTATAAGGATCCATTGTACGCAGTCGACAAAAATAATCGACGGACGAACACAAAGCATTTAGGTACAAGGAAACGAAGAACGGTTCATAATTGGTTTTTCAACTAACGGACCAATTGAAATATGGAGTGAAATCTGGAGATGGAAATCAATCTTCCAGGTCTCCACGCATGTCCTTTTGGTTAGGCTGAGTCATAATTGGTTTTTCAACTAATGGACCACTTGAAATCTGGTGGTGAAAATCAATCTTCCGAGTCTCCATGTCTATCCTTTTGGTCTGGCTGAGGAACTACATCTATAGGTGTTCTCCTTGAAATTTAAGCACGGATCACCGCGTAACGGATGCATAATGTTAAAAAATATCTCGAGGAGTCCGTGAACGAAATTTAACTCAAAATGAATTATAGTAAAGCATGCAGTTGATTTTTTAGATGCACAACCAGCTAGTACAGGATTTTAAGTTTGGTAACTTGTGGACATGAAATGTTCCCCAGAGAAGTGGGAATTGGCTAGGGAAAATTAAAAGGAAAAAAAAGAAAGGTCCTCATTTAGACTTTGCTTCCTGATTTCACTTGGCCTAGACTTCTCACATATCCCAATCTTGGACTTTTTTTCCAAAAGCGGTAGTATTTATAGTCAGATCGAGGGATTTATGAAAAAGTGGTCGTTGAAGTGCCGTATGAGTGCTTGATAGTGGGTTCTCTCCGTGGATTTCATTCATGTTTTCACACCAAGATTTATGTGTTGAAGCCAATTGATAAGATTTGTTAATTCTTCTATGAGATTAAGGGATTATTTCGTGAGAAATTATGAGAGTGAAAATCATTGAAGTTATTAGGTGTAATTGAGAGTTAGAAAACACTAAGTACTTAAGTGACTCGAATGTGGTTATAATTTCCATTATAACCCTTGATTTGCAGTGATATTTGTTACTATTCTCTCCACAAATGTAGGTCACATTGACCGAACCACATAAATCTGGAGTTGAATTTATTTTCTTATTCTGTCTATTGTATTGTTCAATTGCTTGTTTCCATAACAATTGGTATCAAAGTCAGGCTTGGTAGAGTTAAAGTAAATCGATGGCTACTATTGACATCTAATTTTTAACTGATGCATCATATAAAATTAAGATTTTTGATTGCGATAAAGCCTGTTTCTCAACTAAAAAGAGTCATATAGATTTGGTGAGTTGCATTTGTTACTCGTTGATTCACGCTGAAATTTCAAGAACATCTGTACATTTGGCTCTTCAACCTGACCAAGTGGAGACTCGGTAGATTGATTATTGTGACCAAATTGCGGCTGGTCTTATTGTTTTAAAACCAATTATGACTTGTTCTTTGTTTCCTCACTCTTGGACTGTTTGTGGTCGTCGGTTTCGGCGATTATTTCCCATGCTGTTATTGCTTTTATTATACCTAAGAATCGTCAAATCTCCTCTTGGCTGGCCACGATCTCTTTCTTGATTTTGCCTCTTCAAATCTACTCATGTATCCTTGTTTCATATTAGGAATAATTTGTCTTAGAAATTCAAACATCTATAATGCAAATGCGCGTTATGTTAACGATACCTTTTATTTAGGGTTAGGCTCCAACCCTAATTTTTAGGATTAATGCAACAAAAATTGTCAAACAAGTACATCTATGACAAATTTATCTCAAACTAATTTTTTAACCGCCATAAATTTTCCAAAACTCATTTTTTGACCAACAAAAATCCAAACCTGATATATTTGTGATAAATTTACTCTCCATTAGTTTCTAATAAATGGTATTAATACCCCGAAAGATCACAAAGCTGATATACTTGTAACAAATGGAGGGTAAACCAAATACCTGTCAACTACCACATATCATCCATCCAGCTCAGGAATTTGATAGTAAATTTTAATGGAAACTAGCAAAAGATAAATTTGTCATAAGTATACCATTTTAGGTTGTTACAAGTGTACTCATTTAGGGTTTTTCGTGATATTAGCCCTAATTTTTATGCAAATGATTACACTTGAAGCCAAAATTTAAGTATCAACAATTGATAAATTAAACCTTTGATCAAATAATTTGGTTTTGGTTTGTTATACATAGCGAACTTATTTATTAATAATTAAAGATTTGCCTAGATATTTTAGTGTGATTTTGTTCTTCATTAAATTGTTTTTCAACAACTTGTGGAAAAAATTTAAATAATTAATAGGTCTCATTAATTAATGAAAAGTAGCCTAGTTTATATGTACAAAGTTCTGACTAGTCTTATTTTTCCTTTATATCTATAAACCAAAATTGGCTTTGGTTTTCTAGATTAATTGAGATTACTTATAAGCTTAATTTTTTTGGTCAAATTATTTATTAGCTAATTATCCTTTAACAAGATTTGGGTTTTGGTTTTCAGTTTACTGAACTCATTAATTGATCATTTAACCTTTGGACTCGATATTGGGGTGGGACAATTTTTTCTTTATTAAAAATTATTAAAACTTGTGATAATTAATAGGTTTCATTAAATGAAGAGGGACCAAGCTAATAATAATAATCTTCGTCTGTCATCTTCCGCGCCGAGAACCACTGGGGTTTACTCCAGTGGCCACCCTTCCAACTTGGAAGAGGGAGGTGGGGGGTTCGAATCCCTACCTTCTCAGGGGGGTTGGGGTGGGGACGCTGTAAGTTTCAGGAGTGGGTTTCAACTCCCACGCCCTACAAGGAGGTAGGGCACAAGTCTGAGAGTGAGTGTTAGAATAGACATAGCGTAGGACTGGCCAAAAAAAAAAAAAATCTTCCGCGCCAAGCAATATATATTCATTACGTTTGGGTTGATTAAATTAAACCTACTCATTCATAATAACATGGTCAGACTTATTCCGAACTCATTTTACATAACATGTTGGGCCATCCATATTTCTAAATTCTCGGTACCAACAAAAACCTCATTAAATGTTCAAAAGTCAAGTTTTCATGGTATATGAGTAGCAAAAGTGTACCCGCACTCTCGCATGAACATATAGTTAACATTTGAAGGTTTTGCCGAATCGTCAATATAGGCTATTTGAATTATCGGTTGCGAAAGAAAGAAATTACTAATGAAGCAATTGGATACGTACATATATAAATAGAGAAATATATTTCGAGATTTGAATTTTTTTTATGATTGCTTACAAGATTAAAAAGATTCAAAGTAAGATTTATATAAGATTATTAATTTATACATTTATCCATTGATAGAGTGTTAAATAAAACAACTATCCGGGATTTAATTTGTCGAGAAAACCTTATAAGTAAGAAGTTCTCTTTACATAACTTTATATAATACTATGCCAAATCGACCAGTTTTAGCTACATATTCATGTGATTATTAGAGATGAATATATGCTTATTAAACCATCTATTAATTTTTTGATCGCTTAGGTATTTGTTTCGAAAGGTTGTGTTAAAATTATAAGAATTAAAGTGACATTTTCTTTATAGTTTTGTATGGGACTATATGTTTTTAGACTCGAAAGCTAGTAACAACTTTATGGACAGATTGTATTTTGCAGATCATTTTAAAAAAGAACAAGTTTAATAAGCATGTTAAACACCGATTCATCCACAAGTGTGCTTCTGTGATAGTTAACCATAAGGCTTAAGAGGCACAAAAAATAAAATTAAAAATTTGAGCAGAATCCAATAGAAAAGTTATAATTCCTCCGTTCTTTCTATTTTACACATTTATTGTACTATAAAATAGGAATAGCTCTCAATGAGCAGGCTCGGGAGGGGATACAGGACTGAGAGCCGCAACGCAGTTGTTCCATGTCTCATTGCTCCTCCTATAGACATCAGATATTGTCCCCTTAATCGGCTTGTGGCTCGAGACGATCAACTCCAAAAATTGGTTGTGGAAGTTCTTCCTCGCTTTCAAGAGCTCATGACAACATTCATTGGTGGGTGTGAAGGTGTCGGCAAGGACTATGATTTGAAAGAATCCAGACCCGCAATCGTTACTTATTCCCTTTCCGCAATCAGGGTTTTCGACCTTGGTGAAGGTAGCCTTAGGAAGTAATGCAACAGGGACGACCAACAAGATCATGAGAGCAGACAAGTTCTTGGGCGTTAACATTATGGTCTTTTGGGGATAGGAGGGTTAGAAAATTG
This sequence comes from Eucalyptus guilfoylei, assembly GCA_016097605.1. Lineage (NCBI taxonomy): Eukaryota > Viridiplantae > Streptophyta > Magnoliopsida > Myrtales > Myrtaceae > Eucalyptus > Eucalyptus guilfoylei. Next base: position 5,485,365 of record CM027866.1, read on the forward strand.
TGTGAGATTGTTGATTGTTTGATGATGCAGTTGATCTAGAGATGAGAACTCATATAGTGTGAGGGAAGTAGTGCATTGATGAAATGAATTCATCAGTTATGATTTAGAAACTTATGTAGGAAACATGTCAAATTATTTCTCTTGCAATAAATGCATTGATTGAGGGCCTTGTCATCTCACTTTGTTTCTAGTTCAATCATTTGCCACAAAAAAAAGATTGTATTAATGAGTTGTTCGGTTGAATCTAAGAATGAAAATACTTATTTCCGATTGGATTTTGAATCCCATGTTTGATACCAGCCAGCGAAGAAGACCTTAGCAGATCCCCTAGCTGTCGCAGCAAGTAACCGAAGCTAGAGTTGCCGCCGCTGCATGCCACCACCATCGCCGTTCGTCCCCGCGTAGGCTGTCGCTACTCGCCGTTGGACCCCACGGCACCGCCTCCCTCTCGCCTGTCTCTGCGTCGCAGCTACTGCCACAGCTCGTACCAAAGCCGTTTAGCCACCTTCGGCCACCGTACGGGTTCTGCCTAGGTCCGGTTCGACCCCTCAACCTTCCCCGGTCCATCCTCGCCTCAACCCGAGCTTGATTCCTCCTTTTTCCGGTCAAGATCAACAGCTCACCGAGTGGGTATCACAGCCCGATTTTGGCCTGTTTTGGCCAGCTTCCCGACTCCGGAAGCTAGGCCCGCCTTGGGGAAAGTCGACACCCATGTCGACCCCGTCGTTTTGAACCAAGCGGTTCGTTAATCGGGTGAGTTTAGCTCACTAATCCTTGCTTAGTAGACTAATGATGCTTAAGGATTGATTAATGTTAATTAAGTAGGATTAGGTGGTTAGATTAGAGTATATTAGTGATTATTAATTCATTGTGATGCATATTAGACATTTTGATTGTGCAATTAACTAGTAGATATATTCTAATATTTATTGAATGCATCTCGGGATTTTTCCCGACCCGTTTTGGGCTTCAATTAGGCATTACGGGCCTAAATTGGATTGTTAGTATTTATTATTAATTTTCGAAATTAATTTAGTGAATTAATTATTTTTCAGAAATAAGGTAGGGATAGCCAACGACCAAAATATTATTTATTTGAGCTTTACGTTGCATGGAATTGAATTAATTGTGATATTTTAGGAATTTATCATAAATTGAGTGATATTGAATGATTGATTGGTAGATGGCTGAGTTTGGTTATTTAGCATTGATAATACTTGATGAGTTGTAAAGTGGAGAGACTCGTGAGAGTGAATTGGGAATACTCTTGGCTGAGATCAATCAGGTACGACGTAATTGACATATGTGGTTCGGTGATTAAGGATATCACTGGCGAAAACGATGCGTTAAAGAATGCACAAGTGCTGTCCATTTCGTGCATCATTATAGACATACGTGGTTCGGTGATTAAGGATATCACTAGTAAAAATGGCGCCTTAAAGAACGCACGAGTGCTGTTTGCTACCTGCATCAGTATAGACATACGTGGTTCGGGGATTGGGAATATCACTGGCGAAAACGACGCCTTAATGAACGCACGAGTGCTGTCAATTACATACATCACCTTGGCGAAAATGGCGCCCGAGATAGTACGTGTGATTTGGTGATTGGAAATGACCTAGAGATGGTCTGACTGACATGTAATTGATGAGGTCGATTGATCAATGATTTGATCCGTTTGTCGTGAATTGATTGATTGTTTGATGTGATAAATGAGGCATATGTGTATAACCTTGAATTGCAGGTTGGGACGGATGTCAAGGTAAGTCTTCTGATTCGTGTTGTGCTTAGGCAACCTTATGGCGTATTGGTTTCCTAATCGAGTCTTAGGGGGTAGAACTCACTGAGACGTAGTCTCATTGGTTATTGAATAACCAATTTCAGGCCCTTAGATGGCAACACCGGTACCTCCCCCTCCTCCAGAGCAGTTTGGCATTCCAGTGGACATCACTGAGAAAGAAACTCACTTCCATGTTCATCCTCATCCAGAAGGGTTAAAATACATTTTGATTGAGTCGACGGTGTGGGTTGATGTCGGCCGGGACGACCAAGTACCCCTTAAGTATCGGTCTTGGTATCATTACTACTTTGATGGACGAAGGATAGGTCCCATCCCTGAGGAAGATATACCTCACCCCGTCCTGGAGGAAGCTTTTGGTGAGGGGATTGCAGACCCCGATGGTGGAGGTGTAGATGATGCCAGAGATCCTGCACTCGGGAGTGAGTCGACTTCACCTGTTTACACTGTAGAGGATGAAAATTTTGAGGAAGGTGAGATCGTGGAACAAGAAGTGGAAGGTCTAGAGGAGGACGAGGATTGGGGAAATGCTGAGGAGGAGCCGGTAGAAGAAGAGCCTGAAGAAGACGAGGAGCCTGAGGAGGAGGAAAACGAGTCAGAAGAGTCAGAAGAGGATCAGGATGATCTTGAGTACGACTCGGATGAGGATTGTGATCCCATCCTCTTTTGTGAACCCTGTTTATATGTGAATAAAGTGAAACTAGAAAGTCGTGAATAGTTTTGTGAAGTACTTTGAGTTATGCTCTATATAAAAGTATTGTTGTGGATTTCAATATGAAAAATATGGCATTGCTTTTCTATCCCACTGTTTTATTGTCTGGGGATCTCTAACTGCTTTCGCATGTGCTATTAAAAATGATAGGGTCGGCGATACATAGTCCTGGGATATCACATTCTAAAATTGACCAAGTAGAATGATGTGTGCGTGGCCAAGGATCAAGGCGTGACATCCCTTTTTTGTGGTATCAGAGCGAAGTTCAAGATTGGAGTGATAAGGAGCGATGGGTCTTGGGATAATAGTAAGAAAGGCCTTTAAATTCATGCGGATGCATGTCTGTGTTAGTTGGATGCTAGAATTGCTTATTGTTTGGATCGTTCTATTTCTAATTCAGTGTTGAATTGGAAGCAGGTGTCAGTAGATTAAAGCAACACCATGAGCGATTAGGAGTCTAGAACTCTTGCTAAGAGGGCCAGTAGGGCCGTGACTCTGGGAAGAGCGCCGACCAGGGTCGGTGCCCGAGGAGGCCATGGTAAAGCGCCAGTTGTAGCTAGTGCGAGTGGAGTGACTCCACCTGTTGTAGATGCTGGGGTAGCAACCCCCGGTGATCCCGAGATAGATGGGATCATGTGAGTTCTAGAAGTAATGGGAAATCGTATGGATTAGCAAGCGTAGAACCAGGCCGCTGCTGTCGAAGCCGCCGCTTAAGCCACTGCTGCCATAGTTGCTGCCGCGGTTGGAGTTGCCCCTGCTATCGTACCTGCAGTTGCACCTGTTGTCGCCCTTGCTGAAGTGCTGCCAGGAGTTATGGCTGCTGGGAGGCCGATCCACCAGTTAGTGGAACAGTTTATGAAGCTGAAACCACCGAGGTTCATTGGTACCGGAGACCCTGAAGCTGCGTCTCTGTGGATACAGGATCTGGAAAAGGCGTTTGCATTTCTGATGTGCAATGAAGAGGAAAAGGTGGTACTAGCTGTGTACCAACTTCAAGGTAAAGCCAATATTTGGTGGAGAGCCGCCAATGACACTATGTTCTCGGAAGGTGTGGTCCAAGTGTGGGACACCTTCCTCAGAGCTTTTAATGAGCAGTACTTCTCAGGTACCGCCCAAGAACAAAAGATAAAGGAGTTCCATCGTCTCTGCTAGGGAAGCATGACAGTTGACCAATATGGGGTCAAGTTCGCAGAACTGTCACAGTATGCTCTTAAATTGATAGAAGACCCTGAAGAGAAAGCTCGAAAATTCAAAAGTGGTCTTCGTACTGAATTGAAACAACCTCCGCTACCTTGGGACTGGAAAGATTACAGAGAGGTTTATTGTCGAGCTCAGATGATAGAGCGAGGTTTAAATGAACAAGCTGCCTCATCTGGATCGTGGTTTAGCTCTCATCGAGAGAATATCCGCCAAGGGAAGAGACCCATGCCTGGAGGTAAATCCAATGCTCCACCCTTCAAGAGAAGTGGATTCAGTAGGCCAATGCCTAATAAAATGGGTATGTGTCGCTTCTGTGGAAGATGACACGGGTCAGCTCCGTGCCCCACCAGGTCAGGAGCATGTTATGAATTTGGCCAATAGGGCCACATCACAAGGAATTGTCCGAAGAAGCAAAGAGGGCCACCTCAGTTGCCACCGCCACCACTGATGAGACAGATTAGAGGGTATGCCCCTCAGAATGTGCCACAAGGAGGACAGCAGAGACCTCCGGTCCAAGGCATGGTATACGCAATTACGCAAGGTCAGGCAAAAGCTACGCTTGACGTGATCACAGGTATGGTTTCACTCAACGACCAACCCACTTATGCTTTGTTTGATTCAGGAGCAACCCATTCCTTCATTGCCAATCAATATGTTAGGATGCTAGGGTTGAGTCCTGTATTATTGGAGTCGTCAATTTGCATATCTACACCCTTGAAAGATAAATTTATTGCTGCTTTGGGATGTTCGGGGTGCAAGTTAGAGATTGGTGAGCGAGTGGGGAAAATTGACTTGTTAGTCCTAGTCATGTATGATTTTGATTTAATAATTGGCATGGACTGGCTCACCAAGCAACGAGCCAAAATAAACTGTTATCGCAAGGCGATTCAGTTTGACCCGTTAGGGGGTAAGAGCTTTGAATTTGTCGGGAATCGAGGAGGACCCTCGATTTCCTTGATCTCGTCACCAGAAGTAGCTCGTTTGTTAGACGAGGGTTGCCGAGGGTACTTGGCAACTGTCGTGGATACGACAGTTGAGGAACTGAAAATGGAAGACATTTCAGTGGTACAGGATTTTCCAGATGTCTTTCCAAAGGAATTACAAGGGTTATTGCCAGAAAGAGAGATTGAATTTGTAATTGAACTAGCACCGGGGACAGAACCAATCTCGAAGGCACCTTACCGGATGGCGTTATCTGAGTTGAAAGAACTGAAGGTGTAGATGCAAGAATTATTGGATAAAGGATTTATTCATCCCAGTGCATCACCTTGGGGAGCATCGGTTTTGTTTGTTAAGAAGAAAGATGGTTCGTTGCACCTGTGCATCGATTATCGGCAACTCAATCAGGTAACGATCAAGAACAAGTATCCACTGCCAAAGGGTGATGACCTGTTTGATCAGCTTCAAGGAGCGTCGATTTTCTCGAAGATCGACTTGAGGACAAGATATCATCAGCTGAGGATTAGGAAGGAAGACATTCCTACGTCAGCATTTCATACTCGGTATGGTCACTACGAATTCACAGTGATGCCATTCGGGTTGATGAATGCTCCAACTGCCTTCATGGACTTGATGAACAGAGTGTTCAAGGAATATCTAGATCAGTTCGTGATCGTGTTCATTGATGATATCATGGTCTATTCGAGGAGTGATGAAGAGCATGAGAGTCATCTAAGACTAGTGCTGCAGACACTAAGAGCCCATCAGTTGTATGCTAAGTTTAGCAAATGCGAGTTTTGGTTGGCTTGTGTTGCGTTCTTAGGTCATGTGATCTCAGGTGAAGGAATTTCAGTGGACCTGAGCAAGATTAAAGCTATGATCGAGTGGCTAACACCGACTACAGTGATAGAGATCAGAAGTTTTCTGGGTTTAGCAGGGTATTACAGATGGTTTGTGGAAGGATTATCATCGTTAACATCGCCTTTGACAAAACTCTTGAAGAAAGAAGAGATATTTGTGTGGTCAGACAAGTGTGAGCGTAGTTTTCAAGAGCTGAAGGAAAAGCTGATTACCGCACCTGTGGTGACAATTCCATTTAGTCTTGGAGGATTCGAGATCTATAGTGATGTGTCATTCAAAGGGTTGGGTTGCGTGCTGATGTAACAGGGTAGAGTTGTTGCGTATGCTTCTTGCCAGTTGAGACCTCATCAGCAGAATTATCCAACGCATGACTTAGAGCTCGTGACAGTTATCTTTGCCCTAAAGATCTGGAGAGATTATCTATGTGGGGAAAATTTCTAGATCTTCACGGACCGTCAGAGTCTCAAGTACCTATTCTCTTAGAGGGAGTTGAACATGAGACAGTGCAGATGGATGGAATTGTTGAAGGACTACGACTGTGATATATTATATCACCTGGGAAAAGCGAATAAAGTCGCCGATGCTTTGAGTCGAAAGTCTTAAGTGGCTCACATATTGATAAAGGAGTGAAACCTAATCGAAAGAGCTCAAGATTTGGTATTCAAGTTTGAGGTAGGCCACCTCTCAAGTCTTGTGGCCACCCTTAGAATTGAACCGGAAGTTCAAGGTAGAATCAAGCTACTCCAACCAATAGATCCAGATGTACAGAAGATACTTCAAGAGGACACCAATAAAAGAATGGCTGATTTTTAGGTTTCTGATGATGGGATACTAAGGTTCCATGGACGTTTGGTTGTACCTAACGATGTAGAGCTTAGAGATGATATTTTATCTAAAGCACATCGTAGTAGTTACAGCATTCATCCTGGAAGTACCAAGATGTATAAGAACCCGCGTCAACACTATTGGTGGTCAGGTATGAAGGTGGACATCGCTAAGCATGTCGCCAAGTGTTTGATGTGTCAGCAAGTAAAGGCCCAGCATTGCAAGCTGGGAGGACTTTTGTAACCTCTCGCGATCCCAGAATGGAAATGGGAGCATATCACGATGGATTTTGTGACTGGACTACCAAGGAGTCAAAGAGGAAATGATTCAATTTGGGTAGTAGTCGACAGATTGACGAAGTTGGCTCACTTCATTGCAGTACGAAAGGACCTGAGTCTGGATAGACACGTAGACCTGTATGTGCGTCAGGTGGTTCGTATGCATGGAGTGCCGGTTACGATAACCTCAGACAGAGACCCGAGGTTTACTGCAGCTTTTTGGAAGAGTTTGCAGAGTGTGCTAGGTACAAAGCTTCAGTATAATATGTGTATCATTCCCAGACGGATGGTTAATCTGAAAGGACGATTCAAACCCTCGAGGACATGCTGAGAGCTTGTGTAATTGACTACAAGGGAAGTTGGGAAGATCAACTTCATCTGGTGGAATTCGCCTACAACAACAGTTATTAGTAGAGTATCCAGATGGTTCCATTTGAAGCGTTGTATGGTAGAGTGTGCAGAACTCTAGTGTGTTGGAATGAAGTAGATGAGAGGAAAATCACAAGACCAGAGTTGGTTCAGCAGTCAGTAGATGTCGTGGTAGTAATCGGAGGCAGATTAAAGACAGCGCAGAGCAAGTAGAAAAGTTATGTAGACAAGCATTGGAGATTGCTGGAATTTCAAGTTGGTGATCACATTTTTCTGAAAGTGTCATCAATGAGGGGAACTTCGTGCTTTGGTAAGAAAGGCAAACTGAGTCCGAGGTACGTAGGTTTGTTTAAGATTCTTGAATCGGGAGCCTAGCATATCGTCTTGCGTTGCCACCAAGATTGGCGTAAGTGCATGACATCTTTCACATGTCGATGTTGAGGAAGTATGAGCCTGACTCATCTCACGTGCTTAATTTCGAGGAATTGAACGTGGTTGCTCATCTCACGTGCTTAATTTCGAGGAATTGAACGTGGTTGACCATGTGTCATACGTTGAAAGCCCGATTCAGATAATGGATAGCAAAGAGCAAGTTCTGCGAACAAAGACCATCTCGTTGGTCAAAGTGGTCTGACAACACCACGGTACGGAAGGAGCAACATGGGAGACTGAGGAGTCAATGAGAGAATTGTACCCCCACCTTTTTGAGCAAGTTTTGTAATGGTTCAAATTTCGAGGATGAAATTTTTATAAAACGGGAAGAGTTGTGACATCTTGAATTTTTCAACTTGTTTTCTACTGAATTATTCGGGCATTTCATTGACACGTTTATAGGGCTATTCTCAGAGCCGATCACTCTCGAGATACCTAGACTGTCTGGGTAAGCAATTAAGAAATTTTAAGGTAATAGACTTGAGAACTTGACCAGAAATCGACTTCTCGATCGTACTCATCTTTAGAGGTCATTACGACACAGTTAAAAATCGAATTAAGATCAGAGATAGGTTAGTTCGACTGAGATGTGTGGCCGATCGTGGGTGAATCCACTAAATTGGAAAAATCTCGTCGACCGATACTAATTTGATTTTACAGTCGTTTTGGTACCCTGTGTCTATATTTGAATCCTCGAGATTTTCATGACCACCGAGAGTCACCAAAGTGTCGAGTGAGTTCATTGTGGCTCGAAGAAAATCAACCACGGTTCATTTGCCCTAAAAAGTTCCAAAAACTACTCGGTAGCGTAAGTCATGCTAAAAATGTGCCGAATGGAAATTAACCGCCAATTTAAGTTTGATTTCAGAAATTGAAGATTCTGTCATGTCATAATAAATTCTAGGACCCACGACTCAGTCTTATAAGATTTTTCTGACACCCGACACTTTTTGGGAAAAAGTCGTCGCATGGTCGTTTTCGTGCGGAACAAGCCGAGGATTGTTTTTGATTTGCAAAATTAGGGTGCAAGTGGGATATATTGATAAGGAAAAATATCAATTTGATCGAGGACTTGATACTAGAAATTTTTAGAAGCCGAATTGGATGGATTTGAGAAGCTTTTGATGGCCAATTGATGCAAGACCAAGCCAAATTCGTATGCCACACATACCCAACATTTTGGACTACCTAAATACTTCTAGAAGGGGCATTTTAGTCTTGAAAATGTGGGTAGATGATAGCTAGGTGGTGGGCCATGTTTGTGGGGCCAAAGAGAGAGAGAGAGAGAGAGAGAGAGAGGGAGAGAGAACCGGTCCCCCTTTCTCCTTCTCTCTCGTCGCTGCTTCTCTCTCCCCCTCTCTTATTGTTGCTCAAAGAAACTAGCCAGCGAAGAAGACCTTAGCAGATCCCCTCACCGTCGCCTTAAAGAACGCATGAGTGCTGTCTATTACCTGCATTAGTATAGACATACATGGTTCGGTGATTGGGAATATTACTGGCGAAAACGACACCTTAAAGAATGCACGAGTGCTGTTTATTACATACATCACCTTGGCGAAAACGGCGCCCGAGAGAGTACTTGTGATTTGGTGATTGGAAATGACCTAGAGATGGTTCGACTGACATGTAATCGACTAGGTCGATTGATCAATGATTTGATTTGTTTGTCGTGAATTGATTGATTGTTTGATGTGATATATGAGGCATAAGCGTATAACCTTGAATTGCAGATTGGGACGGATGTCAAGGTAAGTCTTTTGATTCGTGTTGTGCTTAGGCAACCTTATGGCGTATTAGTTTTCTAATCGAGTCTTAGGGGGTAGAACTCATTGAGACGTTGTCTCATTGGTTATTGAATAACCAATTTCAGGCCCCTAGATGGCAGTAATGGTACCTCCCCCTCCTCTAGAGCATTTTGACATTCCAGTGGACATCACCGAGAAAGAAACTCACTTCCATGTTCATCCTCATCCACAAGGGTTAGAATACGTGATGATTGGGTCGACGTTGTGGGTTGATGCCGGTCGGGATGACCTAGTACCCCATGAGTAGCGGTCTTGGTATCATTACTATTTTGATGGACGAAGGATAGCTCCCATCCCTAAGGAAGATATACCTCACCCCATCCTAGAGGAAGCTTTTGGTGAGGGGACTGTAGACCCCGACAGTGGAGGCGTAGATGATGCCATAGATCTTGCACTCGAGAGTGAGCTAACTTCACTTGTTTACACTGTAGAGGATGAAAATTTTCAGGAAAGTGAGATCATGGAACAAGAAGTGAAAGGTCCAGAGGAGGACGAGGATTGGGAAAATGCTGAGGAGGAGCCGGTAGAAGAAGAGCCTGAAGAAGACGAGGAGCCTGAGGAGGAGGAAAGCAAGTCAAAAGAGTTAGAAGAGGATCAGGATAATCCTGAGTACGACACGGATGGGGACTGAGATCCCATCCTCTTTTGTGAACCCTGTTTATATGTGAATAAAGTGAAACGAGAAAGTCGTGAATAGTTTTGTGAAGTATTTTGAGTTATGCTCTGTATAAAAGTATGGCCTTACTTTTCTATCCCACTGTTTTATTGTCTAGGGATTTATAACTGCTTCTGCATGTGCTATTAAAAATGAAAGGGTCAGTGATACATAGTCCTGGGATATCGCATTCTAAAATCGACCAAGTTGAAGGATATGTGTGTGCCCGATGATTGGGGCATGACACCAACAATGAGGAAACGAAGAACGAGTTATAATTGGTTTTTGAACCATTAGAATAGCTGCGATCTGGTGACGATAATCAATCTATAGAGTCTCCACTTGGTCAGGCTGGAGAGCCAAATGTATAGATGTTCTCGAAATTTCAGCATGAATCAACGAGTAACGGATGTAAATTGCCAACTCCGTATAACTGTGGGGGATACATCCATGAGTCATGTAGTCTTTCCTCAAAGGAATACTTTTGTGCCGGTTGCCATCTCTACGTGACAAACTCAAGAGTAATGTGTCGAACCAGTGCATTCCTCGACCTCATGAAATTGCGCATTGGAATCACTAATTTGCTTGCGAAACACAAAACACTTCATGCGTCCCGTGGACTTTTTATGGTGTGACTTCAACTTGCTTTTACCTCTATTGCTAGTGGACCCTCGATGTTGGTCTTGACCTCGCAACTTTCTTTATCATTACTTAGAGAAGAAAGTGGACTTTATCTCTTCCCAAATAATTGTAATACATTCTTGTAGCAGTGAATCAATAAAGTGCTCACATGACTCTAGTAAAAAAGCTAAAAACAACATGCCACGTTCTTCAACATCAAGTATCAAATCCATCATGAGCTTATTAAAATCATCTAGATGGGATTTGATAAACATACCTTCAGTGCATCGAAATTAAAACGTCATCTTTAACATGTATGAGTAATTATTCAAACCCTCCACTATATAGAGTGCTTGAAGTTTTGTCTACAAAACCGCGGCACTTCTCCTCGGCCACATCTATTAACACGTCATCCGACAGATTCAACAAAGTTAAATTCTTTGCTTTCTCCATTAGCACTATAATCAGCAACCCATCTTTGTCATCTCATGCCTTGGCCAAACATTGGGTTGTAAATAGCACACGCATCTTGACACTTCATAACCAAAATTGTTTGTTCCGTGAAACTTCTTGATTTCAATTTCACCCAAGACATAATTACAATAACAAAATTTCTAAATAATAATCTGACAAACAAAAGCCTCAAATTTTAATCTAGAAATCTGATACCGATTGTTGAAATATGAACGTGAAAACTAATCAGGATCTAACAAATTAAGTCAATAAGAAAATACTAAAGAAATAAATCAGAAAAGACGAATGACATAAATAATTTACGTGATTCGGTTCAAATATTAGTATTTATATCTAATAGGAGAACCGGCAGCAAATAATCCCCTATAATTAGAGAATTGGAGTTATAACTGCTTACGTAATCAAATGTTTCCCACACGTTAAATTAAGTTTAAATCTAAAATATTTATAAATAAACAAATCAATTTGGATATTTTTTCACAGTAAAAAATCCCCGTCCTATATTCAAGAGTTCCTCCTCTTGCATGCGTCCCGGAAGTGCTCTCTATTCAGCTTTTCGGACGTCACTATGCGGCCCTAATTCTTTGTGTGGCTTTGTTTTGAGAAAACCCTCTAGCGGCATTTTCATGAGATGTGCGGCCAGGGAAAAGAACCCATAAACACAAAATTATTCTTTCTACTTTTTTTTCCTCTAATTATCCTGGGCCCCATTTGCTTTCTTTTGTACGGCCGAAAGCAAGCCAGCAAAGAAGCTTTTTCTGAGCAGACGTCCGCTACACGTCTTCTTAGGATTAATAGATAATGCCACCGTAAAGATTCTTCAAATAAAAAAATGACTTCGATTAATAATTCAATTCAATTCAAGTTTAGCACTCGAGCTCAAAATTGAGATATTATTTAATAATATGATTCATCCGCTTCTATTATAGTTAATTATAAGGCTTAAAGGCCCCTAAAAAAATTAGGAGAATCCAATAGAAAAATTATAATCTTTTCATTTTTTATTTTTTACACGTCTAATGTATTACAAAATAGGAATAGCTCTCATTCAGCAACCTCGAGAGGGGATACAGGACTGATAGCCACAATGCAATTGCTCCACGTCTCATTGCTCCTCTTGTAGACATTGGATTTCTTCCCCCCAATCGTCTTGTGGGTTGAGAGGATCAACTCCACGAATTGGCCATGGCAATTCTTCCCCACTTTCACGAGCTTGTGACAACATTCATCGATAGGTGCAAAGGTGTCACCTAGGACTGATTTGAAAGAACCCGAACCCATAGTCCCACAATCGTTAGTTATTCCCTTTGTGCAATCAGGGATTCCAACTGTGGCGAAGGTAGCTAGGAAGCAATGCCACAGTGATGACCAAAAAGACCATGAGAGCAAACAAGTTCTTGAGCGTTGCCATGATGGTCTTTTGGGAACAAAAGTGTTAGAAAATTGTCTGAGGGCATTGATTATTTGAGGATGTATTCATGTAGAGATGAGAACTTATATATCTGGAGCAAAGTAGTGCATTGATAAAATTGATTCATCTGTTATGATCCAGAAATTTAAATAGGTTATTTCTCTTGCAATAAACTTTTCTCACTATAAGGATTGAGGCCCTTGTCATGTCACTTCCTTTATGGTTCAATCATTTAACATAAAAAAAAAGTTGTATTGAGTTGTTTAAAATAATTTTATGAAATTAAATTTGCTGAAGACGCAGTAAACAAACTTAAAGCCGGTTCAATCATTAAATTTGGGTTAGCACGAATGAAACTAATTCTCCAGAGAGTGAATAAAGCATAACTATTCCGTTGTATTGTAAAAGCAATAATGGCTTGAGAATTTCCAATTTCCAATCTCCAAGCGATTAAAGTTTATCTCGCATTAGATAACGACCTGTTCCCATATGCAACGTTTATAAGCATCCATTGTACGTAGTCGACAGAAATAATCGACAGAAGAACACAGAGCATTTAGGTGCAAGGAAACGAAGAGCAGTTCATAATTGGTTTTTCAACTAACGGACCAATTGAAATATGGAGTGAAATCTGGAGATGAAAATCAATCTTCCAGGTCTCCACGCATGTCTTTTTGGTCAGGCTGAGTCATCTCACTTTGTTTCCAGTTCAATCATTTGCCATAAAAAAAGAAAGAAAGAAAGAAAGTATTATTGAGTTGTTTGGTTGAATCTGTGAATGAAAATACTTATTTCCGATTGGATTTTCAATTCCATGTTTGATAGATAATATGAACTAGTCACATGCCCTCAGTTTAAAATAATTTAATAAAATTATATTAGCTTAAAATGTTTCACCATATATACTATCGTAAAAATGACCACAATTAAGTTTTAGAACTGATCTACAATAGACCCTAAAACACATAAGGATAAATCGTTGCCACCGAGTTGGGGATGGTTGAAAATGTACCAAGAACCGACTGAAAGCCCACCGACCAAACCTAAGGCCAGTCTGGTCAAGAGATACCCAACCTTAGTTTAGGCCTTTGGAGTTAGAGAATAGACTCCTTCAGATCATTGCATTAACAAAAATTTGAATAAAGCATGACTATTCTGCTGTACAGTAAAAGCAATAACGGCATGGGAAATAATCGCCGAAACTGACAAGCACAAACAGTCCAACAATGAGGAAACGAAGAACGAGTCATAATTGGTTTTTCAACCATCAAACCACCGGCGATCTGGTGACGAAAATCAATCTACCGAGTCTCCACTTGGTCAGGCTGAAGAGCCAAATGTATAGATGTTCTCGAAATGTTAGCATGAATCAACGAGTAAAGGATGCAAATTGCCAAATCCATATAACTGTGTGGAATACGCCCATGAGTCATGTAGTCTTTCCTCAAAGGAATACTTTTGTGTCAGTTGCCATCACTGCTTGACAAACTGAAGAGTAATGTGCCGAACCAGTGCATTCCTCGACCTCATGAAGTTGTGCATTGGAATCACTAATTTGCTCACGAAACATAAAACACTTCATGCGTCCCATGGACTTTTTATGGTGCGACTTCGACCTGCTTTTACCTCTATTGCTAATGGACCCTCGATGTTGGTCTTGACCTTGCAACTTTCTTTATCATTACTTAGAGAAGAAAGTGGACTTTATCTCTTCCCAAATAATTGTAACACATTCTTGTAGCAGTGAATCAATAAAGTGCACCCATGACTCTAGTAAAAAGGCTAAAAACAACATGCCACGCTCTTCAACATCAAGTATCAAATCCATCATGAGTTTATTCAAATCATCTAGGTGGGATTTGATGAACATACCTTCAGTGCATCGAAATTAAAACGTCATCTTTAACATGTATGAGTAATTATTCAAACCCTCCACTATAAAGAGTACTTGAAGTTTTGTCAACAAAACTGTGGCATCCTTCTTCTCGGACACATCTATTAACATGGCATCCGACAGATTCAACAAAGTTATATTCTTTGCTTTCTCCATTAGCACTATAATCAGTAACCCATCTTTGTCATCTCATGCCTTGGCCAAACATTGGGTTGTCAATAGCGCACGCATCTTGACACTTCATAACCAAAATTGTTCGTTCCGTGAAACTTCTCGATTTCAACTTCACCCAAGACATAATTTCTAAATAATAACGTGACAAACAAAAGCCTCAAATTTCAATCTAGAAATCTCATACCGATTGCTGAAATATGATGTGGAAACTAATTAGGATGTCACAAATTAAGTCAATGCGAAAAGTACTTAATAAATAAATCAGAAACGATGAAGGGCATAAATAATTTACGTGATTCGGTTCAAATATTAGTATTTATGTCTAATAGGAGAACCGGCAGCAAATAATTCCCTATAATTAGAGAATTTGAGTTATAACTGCTTACATACTCAAATGTTTCCCACACCTTAAATTAAGTTCAAATCTAAAATATTTATAAATAAACAAATCAATTTGGATATTTTTTCAACAGGACAAAATCCCTGTCTTGTATTCAAGAGCTCTCCCTCTTTCATGTATCCTGGAAGTGCTCTCTATTCAGCTTTTCAGACGTCACTATGCGGCCCTATTTCTTTGTGTGGCTCTGCTATGAGGAAACCCTTTGGTGGCTTCTTCATGAGATGTGTGGCCAGGGAAAACAACCCGAAAACACAAAATTATTCTTTGAACTTTTTTTCCTCTAATTACCTTATGCCCCATTTGCTTTCTTTTGTATACGCCCAAAGCAAGCCAGCAAAGAAGCTTTTTCTGAGCAAACGTCCGCTGCACGTCTTCTTAGGATTAATAGATAATGCCACCGTAAAGATTCTTCAAAACAAAATTTGACATTGATTAATAATTGAATTCAATTCAAGTTTAGCATGCGAGCTCAAACTTGAAATATTATTTAATAATATGAGATCGGAGGGCTTGACCAAATTCACAACTCCAGCGAACATGATCCAAAAATATAACTAAGTTCAAGGGCTCCCTATTTGATCTCGCCAAATAATGATATAGCTTAAGTGGAGTCAGTCCAATTAATCTAATTAAGCTAAAAGCCTCCCTCCCTCGACTCCTTTAGCTCCACTTCGACACAATTATATGGGTTCAATTAAAATGCTCTTAATATTTATATATACTTTAATTAATTCTTTTGCTTAGGGCTCCTTACAGATCATATATTACGTTGAAGTACTCTTTACTCAAAAGGAAGAAGTCATCCCACTTATATTGGTTCAATAAAAGTGACATTTATACGATATTATTAATTAATACATTTATCCATTCATAGATTTTTTTTTTTTTGTCATCTCATGCCATGGCCAAACATTGGGTTGTCAATAGCGCACGCATTTTGACACTTCATAACCAAAATTGTTCGTTCCGTTAAACTTCTCAATTTCAACTTCACCCAAGACATAATTACAATAACAAAATTTCTAAATAATAATCCGACAAACAAAGCCTCAAATTTCAAACTAGAAATCTGATACCGATTGTTGAAATATGAATGTGGAAACTAATTAGGATCTAAGAAACTAAGTCAATGCGAAGATACTAAAGAAATAAATCATAAACGATGAAGGACATAAATAATTTACGTGATTCGGTTCAAATATTACTATTTATATCTAATAGGAGAACCGGCAATAAATAATCCCCTATAATTAGAGAATTGGAGTTATAAATGCTTACGTACTCAAACGTTTCCCACACCCTAAATTAAGTTCAAATCTAAAATATTTAAAAATAAACAAATCAATTTGGATATTTTTTTTTTTTCAGTACAAAATCCCCATCTTGTATTCAATAGTTCCCCCTCTTTCATGCGTCCCGGAAGTGCTCTCCATTCAACTTTTCGAACGTCACTATGCTGCCCTATTTCATTGTGTGGTCAATTTTGAGGAAACCCTTTGGTGGCTTTTTCTTGAGATGTGCGACCAGGGAAAAGAACCCAAAAACACAAAATTATTATTTGAACTTTTTTTCCTCTCATTACCTTGGACCCCATTTGCTTTCTGTTGTACGGCCCAAAGCAAGCCAGCAAAGAAGCTTTTTCTCGGCAGACGTCCGCTACACGTCTTCTTAGGATTAATAGATAATGCCACCATAAAGATTCTTCAAAACTAAATTTGACTTCGATTAATAATTGAATTCAATTCAAGTTTAGCACGTGAGCTCAAACTTGAGATATTATTTAATAATATGAGATCAGAGGGCTTGACCAAATTCACAACGCCAGCATTCATGATCCAAAAATATAACTAAGTTCAAGGCCTCCCTATTTGATCTCACCAAATAATGATATAGCTTATGTGGAGTCAGTCCAATTAATCTAATTAAGCTAAAAGCCTCCCTCCCTCGACTCCTTTAGCTCCACTTCGACGCAATTATATGGGTTCAATTAAAATGCTCTTAATATTTATCTATACTTTAATTAATTCTTTTGCTTAGGGCTCCTTACAGATCATATATTACGTTGAAGTACTCTTTAGTCAAAAGTAAGAAGTCATCCCACTTATATTGATTCAATAAAAGTGACATTTATACAATATTATTAATTAATACATTTATCCATTCATAGATTTTTTTTTGTTATCTCATGCCTTAGCCAAACATTCGGTTGTCAATAGTGCACGCATCTTGACACTTCATAACCAAAATTGTTCGTTCCGTTAAACTTCTCGATTTCAACTTCACCAAAGACATAATTACAATAAAAAAATTTCTAAATAATAATCCGACAAACAAAAGCCTCAAATTTCAAACTAGAAATCTGATACCGATTGTTGAAATATGAACGTGGAAACTAATTAGGATCTAACAAACTAAGTCAATGCGAAGATACTAAAGAAATAAATCATAAACGATGAAGGACATAAATAATTTACGTGATTCGGTTCAAATATTACTATTTATATCTAATACGAGAACCGGCAATAAATAATCCCTTATAATTAGAGAATTGAAGTTATAAATGCTTAAGTACGCAAACGTTTCCACACCCTAAATTAAGTTCAAATCTAAAATATTTAAAAATAAACAAATCAATTTGGATTTTTTTTTTTACAGTACAAAATCCCCATCTTCTATTCAATAGTTCCCTCTCTTTCATGCGTTCCGGAAGTGCTCTCTATTCAACTTTTCGAACGTCACTATGCTGCCCTATTTCACTGTGTGGTCAATTTTGAGGGAACCCTTTGGCGGCTTTTTCATGAGATGTGCGACCAGGGAAAAGAACCCATAAACACAAAATTATTCTTTGAACTTTTTTTCCTCTAATTACCTTATGCCCCATTTGCTTTCTTTTGTACGGCCCAAAGCAAGCCAGCAAAGAAGCTTTTTCTGAGCAGGCGTTTGCTACACGTCTTCTTAGGATTAATAGATAATGCCACCGTAAAGATTCTTCAAAACTAAAATTGACTTCGATTAAAAATTCAAATCAATTCATGTTTAGCACGCGAGCTCAAACTATTTAATAATATGAGATCATAGGGCTTGACCAAATTCCCAACTCCAACGAACATGATCCAAAAATATAACTAAGTTCAGGGCCTCCCTATTTGATCTCGCCAAATAGTGATATAGCTTATGTGGAGTCAGTCCAATTAATCTAATTAAGCTAAAAGCCTCCCTCCTCGACTCCTTTAGCTCCACTTCGACGCAATTATGTGTGTTCAATTAAAATGCTCTTAACATTTATATATACTTTAATTAATTCTTTTGCTTAGGGGACATTATAGATCATATATTACGTTGAAGTACTCTTTACTCAAAAGTAAGAAGTGATCCCACTTATATTGGTTCAATAAAAGTGACATTTATACAATATTATTAATTAATATATTTATCCATTCATAGATTTTTTTTTTTTCATCTCATGCCTTGGCCAAACATTGGGTTGTCAATAGCGCACGCATCTTGACACTTCATAACCAAAATTGTTCGTTCCGTTAAACTTCTCGATTTCAACTTCACCCAAGACATAATTACAATAAAAAAATTTCTAAATAATAATCCGACAAACAAAAGCCTCAAATTTCAAACTAGAAATCTGATACCGATTGTTGAAATATGAACGTGGAAACTAATTAGGATCTAACAAACTAAGTCAATGCGAAGATACTAAAGAAATAAATCATAAACAATGAAGGACATAAATAATTTACGTGATTCGGTTCAAATATTAGTATGCATATCTAATAGGAGGACCGGCAGTAAATAATCCCCTATAATTAGAGAATTGGAGTTATAAATGCTTACGTACTCAAACGTTTCCCACACCCTAAAGAAAGTTCACATATAAAATATTTAAAAATAAACAAATCAATTTGGATATATATATATATTTTTACAGTACAAAATCCCCATCTTGTATTCAATAGTTCCCCCTCTTTCACGCGTCCCGGAAGTGCTCTCTATTCAACTTTTCAAACGTCACTATGCTGCCCTATTTCACTGTGTGACTCTATTTTGAGGAAACCCTTTGGCTGCTTTTTCATGAGATGTGCGACCAGGGAAAAGAACCCAAAAACACAAAATTATTCTTTGAACTTTTTTTCCTCTAATTGCCTTATGCCCCATTTGCTTTCTTTTGTACGGCCCAAAGCAAGCCAGCAAAGAAGCTTTTTCTGAGCAGGCGTTTGCTACACGTCTTCTTCAGATTAATAGATAATGCCACCGTAAAGATTCTTCAAAACTAAAATTGACTTCGATTAATAATTCAAATCAATTCAAGTTTAGCATGCGAGCTCAAACTTGAGACATTATTTAATAATATGAGATCAGAGGGGTTGACCAAATTCCCAACTCCAGCGAACATGATCCAAAAATATAAATCAGTTCAAGGCCTCCCAATTTGATCTCGCCAAATAATGATATAGCTAATGTGGAGTCAGTCCAAATAATCTAATTAAGCTAAAAGCCTCCCTCCCTCGACTCCTTTAGCTCCACTTCGACGCAAATATATGGGTTCAATTAAAATGCTCTTAATATTTATATATACTTTAATTAATTCTTTTGCTTAGGGGCCATTATAGATCATATATTACGTTGAAGTACTCTTTACTCAAAAGGAAGAAGTCATCCCACTTATATTGGTTCAATAAAAGTGACATTTATACAAAATTATCAATTAATACATTTATCCATTCATAGATTTTTTTTTTTTTGTCATCTCATGCCTTGGCCAAACATTGGGTTGTCAATAGCGCACGCATCTTGACACTTCATAACCAAAATTGTTCGTTCCGTTAAACTTCTCGATTTCAACTTCACCCAAGACATAATTACAATAAAAAATTTTCTAAATAATAATCCGACAAACAAAAGCCTCAAATTTCAAACTAGAAATCAGATACCGATTGTTGAAATACGAACATGGAAACTAATTAGGATCTAACAAACTAAGTCAATGCGAAGATACTAAAGAAATAAATCATAAACGATGAAGGACATAAATAATTTACATGATTCGGTTCAAATATTACTATTTATATCTAATAGGAGAACCGCAATAAATAATCCCCTATAATTAGAGAATTGGAGTTATAAATGCTTACGTACTCAAACGTTTCCCACACCCTAAATTAAGTTCAAATCTAAAATATTTAAAAATAAACAAATCAATTTGGATTTTTTTTTTTTTTACAGTACAAAACCCCATCTTGTAATCAATAGTTCCCCCTCTTTCATGCATTCTGGAAGTGCTCTCTATTCAACTTTTCGAACGTCACTATGCTGCCCTATTTCACTGTGTGGTCTATTTTGAGGGAACCCTTTGGCGGCTTTTTCATGAGATGTGCGACCAGGGAAAAGAACCCATAAACACAAAATTATTCTTTGAACTTTTTTTCCTCTAATTACCTTATGCCCCATTTGCTTTCTTTTGTATGGCCCAGAGCAAGCCAGCAAAGAAGCTTTTTCTGAGCGGACGTCCGCTACACGTCTTCTTAGGATTAATTGATAATGCCACCGTAAAGATTCTTCAAAACTAAAATTGACTTCGATTAAAAATTCAAATCAATTCAAGTTTAGCACGCGAGCTCAAACTATTTAATAATATGAGATCAGAGGGCTTGACCAAATTCCCAACTCCAGCGAACATGATGCAAAAATATAACTAAGTTCAAGGCCTCCCTATTTGATCTCGCCAAATAATGATATAGCTTAAGTGGAGTCAGTCCAATTAATCTAATTAAGCTAAAAGCCTCCCTCCCTCAACTCCTTTAGCTCCACTTCGACGCAATTATGTGTGTTCAATTAAAATGCTCTTAATATTTATATATACTTTAATTAATTCTT
Source organism: Eucalyptus guilfoylei (assembly GCA_016097605.1). Taxonomy (NCBI): domain Eukaryota; kingdom Viridiplantae; phylum Streptophyta; class Magnoliopsida; order Myrtales; family Myrtaceae; genus Eucalyptus; species Eucalyptus guilfoylei. Next base: position 5,506,099 of record CM027866.1, read on the forward strand.
TTGCTTAGGGGACATTAGAGATCATATATTACGTTGAAGTACTCTTTACTCAAAGGTAAGAAGACATCCCACTTATATTGGTTCAATAAAAGTGACATTTATACAATATTATTAATTAATACATTTATCCATTCATAGATTTTTTTTTTGTCATCTCATGCCTTGGCCAAACATTGGGTTGTCAATAGCGCACGCATCTTGACACTTCATAACCAAAATTGTTCGTTCCGTTAAGCTTCTCGATTTCAACTTCACCCAAGACATAATTACAATAACAAAATTTCTAAATAATAATCCGATAAACAAAAGCCTCAAATTTCAAACTAGAAATCCGATATCGATTGTTGAAATATGAACGTGGAAACTAATTAGGATCTAACAAACTAAGTCAATGCGAAGATACTAAAGAAATAAATCATAAACAATGAAGGACATAAATAATTTACGTGATTCGGTTCAAATATTAGTATGCATATCTAATAGGAGGACCGGCAGTAAATAATCCCCTATAATTAGAGAATTGGAGTTATAAATGCTTACGTACTCAAACGTTTCCCACACCCTAAAGAAAGTTCACATCTAAAATATTTAAAAATAAACAAATCAATTTGGATATATATATTGTTTTTACAGTACAAAATCCCCATCTTGTATTCAATAGTTCCCCCTCTTTCATGCGTCCCGGAAGTGCTCTCTATTCAACTTTTCAAACGTCACTATGCTGCCCTATTTCACTGTGTGGCTCTATTTTGAGGAAACCCTTTGGCTGCTTTTTCATGAGATGTGCGACCAGGGAAAAGAACCCAAAAACACAAAATTATTCTTTGAACTTTTTTTCCTCTAATTACCTTATGCCCCATTTGCTTTCTTTTGTACGGCCCAAAGCAAGCCAGCAAAGAAGCTTTTTCTGAGCAGGCGTTTGCTACACGTCTTCTTCAGATTAATAGATAATGCCACCGTAAAGATTCTTCAAAACTAAAATTGACTTCGATTAATAATTCAAATCAATTCAAGTTTAGCACGCGAGCTCAAACTTGAGACATTATTTAATAATATGAGATCAGAGGGGTTGACCAAATTCCCAACTCCAGCGAACATGATCCAAAAATATAAATCAGTTCAAGGCCTCCCAATTTGATCTCGCCAAATAATGATATAGCTAATGTGGAGTCAGTCCAATTAATCTAATTAAGCTAAAAGCCTCCCTCCTCGACTCCTTTAGCTCCACTTCGACGCAAATATATGGGTTCAATTAAAATGCTCTTAATATTTATATATACTTTAATTAATTCTTTTGCTTAGGGGTCATTATAGATCATATATTACGTTGAAGTACTCTTTACTCAAAAGTAAGAAGTCATCCCACTTATATTGGTTCAATAAAAGTGACATTTATACAATATTATTAATTAATACATTTATCCATTCATAGATTTTTTTTTTTTGTCATCTCATGCCTTGGCCAAACATTCAGTTGTCAATAGCGCATGCATCCTGACACTTCATAACCAAAATTGTTCGTTCCGTTAAACTTCTCGATTTCAACTTCACCCAAGACATAATTACAATAACAAAATTTCTAAATACTAATCTGACAAACAAAAGCCTCAAAATTCAAACTAGAAATCTGATATCGATTGTTGAAATATGAACATGGAAACTAATTAGGATCTAGCAAATTAAGTTAATGTTAGGACACTAAAGAAATAAATCATAAACGATGAAGGACATAAATAATTTACGTGATTCAGTTCAAATATTAGTATTTATATCTAATAGGAGAATCGGTAGTAAATAATCCACTTTAATTAGAGAATTCGAGTTATAAATGCTTGCGTACTCAAACGTTTCCCACACCCTAAATTAAGTTCAAATCTAAAATATTTAAGAATAAACAAATCAATTTGGATATTTTTTTTACAGTACAAAATCCCCATCTTGTATTCAAGAGTTCCCGGAAGTGCTCTCTATTCCACTTTTCGAACGTCACTATGCGGCCCTATTTCACTGTGTGGCTCCTTTTTGAGGAAACCCTTTGGCGGCTTTTTCATGAGATGTGTGACCAGGGAAAAGAACCCAAAAACACAAAATTATTCTTTGAACTTTTTTTCCGCTAATTACCTTATGCCCCATTTGCTTTCTTTTGTATGGCCCAAAGCAAGCCAGCAAAGAAGCTTTCTATTAGCAGACGTCCGCTAGACGTCTTCTTAGGATTAATAGATAATGCCACCGTAAAGATTCTTCAAAACTAAAATAGACTTCGATTAATAATTCAAATCAATTCAAGTTTAGCACGCGAGCTCAAACTTGAGACATTATTTAATAATATGAGATTAGAGGGCTTGACCAAATTCACAACGCCAGCAAACATGATCCAAAAATATAACTAAGTTCAAGGCCTCCCTATTTGATCTCACCAAATAATGATATAGCTTATGTGGAGTCAGTCCAATTAATCTAAGTAAGCTAAAAGCCTCCCTCCCTCGACTCCTTTAGCTCCACTTCGACGCAATTATATGGGTTCAATTAAAATGCTCTTAATATTTATCTATACTTTAATTAATTCTTTTGCTTAGGCTTCCTTACAGATCATATATTACGTTGAAGTACTCTTTACTCAAAAGTAAGAAGTCATCCCACTTATATTGATTCAATAAAAGTGACATTTATACAATATTATTAATTAATACATTTATCCATTCATAGATTTTTTTTTTGTTATCTCATGCCTTAGCCAAACATTCAGTTGTCAATAGCGCACGCATCTTGACACTTCATAACCAAAATTGTTCGTTCCGTTGAACTTCTCGATTTCAGCTTCACCCAAGACATAATTACAATAACAAAATTTCTAAATAATAATCTGACAAACAAAAGACTCAAATTTCAAACTAGAAATGTGATATCGATTATTGAAATATGAGCGTGAAAACTAATTAGGATCTAACAAATTAAGTCAATGTGAAGATACTAAAGAAATAAATCATAAACGATGAAGGACATAAATAATTTACGTGATTCGGTTCAAATATTAGTATTTGTATCTAATAGGAGAACCAGCAGTAAATAATCCCCTTTAATTAGAGAATTGGAGTTATAACTGCATACGTACTCAAAAGTTTCCTACACCCCAAATTAAGTTCAAATCGAAAATATTTATAAATAAACAAATCAATTTGGATATTTTTTACAGCACAAAATCCCCATCTTGTATTCAAGAGTTCCCCCTCTTTCATGTGTCCCTGAAGTGCTCTCTATTCAGCTTTTCAAACGTCACTATGCGGCCCTATTTCTCTGTGTGGCTCTGTTTTGAGGAAACCCTCTGGCAGCTTTTTCAGGAGATGTGCGGCCAGGGAAAAGAACCCAAAAACACAAGATTATTCTTTGTACATTTTTTTCCTCTAATTATCCTAGGCCCCATTTGCTTTCTTTTGTACGGCCGAAAGCATGCTGGCAAAGAAGCTTTTTATGAGCAGACGTCTGCTACACGTCTTCTTAGGATTAATAGATAATGCCACCGTAAAGATTCTTCAAAACTAAAAATGACTTCGACTAATAATTCAATTCAATTCAAGTTTAGCAAGCGAGCTCAAACTTCAGATATTATTTCATAATATGAGATCAGGGGGCTTGACCAAATTCCCAACTCAGACAAACTTGATCCAAAATTATAACTAAGTTCAACGCCTCCCTATTTGATCTCGCCAAATAATGATGTAGCTTATGTGGAGTCAGTCCAATTAATATAATTAAGCTAAAAGCCTCCGTCCCTCGACTCCTTTAGCTCCACTTCGACCAATTATATGGGTTCAATTAAAATGCTCTTCATATTTATTATGCTGAAGTCCCATTTACTCAAAAGTAAGAAGTCATCCCACTTATATTGGTTCATTAAAAGTGAGATTTATACAAGATTATTTGTTTATACATATATCCATTCATAGATTTTTTTTGTCATCTCATGCCCTGGCCAAACATTGGGTTCTAAACAGCGCACGCATCTTGACACTTCATAACCAAAATTGTTTGTTCCTTTAAACTTCTCGATTTCAACTTCACCCAAGACATAATTACAAAAACAAAATTTCTAAATAATAATTTGACAAACAACAGCCTCAAATTTCAATCTAGGAGTCTCGATACCGATTGTTGAAATATGTAGTGGAAACTAATCAGGATCTAACAAATTAAGTCAATGCTAAGATACTAAAAAAATAAATCATAAACGTTGAAGGACATAAATAATTTACGTGATTCGGTTCAAATATTAGTATTTATATCTAATACGAGAACCGGCAGCAAATAATCCCCTATAATTAGAGAATTGGAGTTATAACTGCTTACGTACTCAAATGTTTCCCACACCCTAAATTAAGTTCAAACGTAAAATATTTATAAATAAACAAATCAATTTGGATATTCTTTTCATAGTACAAAATCCCTGTGTTGTATTCAAGAGTTCCCCCTCTTTCGTGCGTCTCGGAGGTGCTCTCTATTCAGCTTTTTGGACGTCACTATGCAGCCCTATTTCTCTGTGTGGCTTTGTTTTGAGGAAACCCTCTGGTGGCTTTTTCATGAGATGTGCGGCCAGGGAAAAGAACCCAAAAACACAAAATTATTCTTTGTACCTTTTTTCCTCTAATTATCCTGGGCCCCATTTGCTTTCTTTTGTACGGCCCAAAGCAAGCCTAGCTAAGAAGCTTTTTCTGAGCAGACGTCCGCTACACGTCTTCTTAGGATTAATAGATAATGCAACCATAAAGATTCTTCAAAAGTATAAATGACTTTGATTAATAATTCAATTCAATTGAAGTTTAGCATGCGAGCTCAAACTTGAGATATTATTTAATAATATGAGATTAGAGGGCTTGACCAAATTCCCAACTCCGACGAACTTGATCCAAAAATATAACTAAGTTCAACGCCTCCCTATTTGATCTCGCCAAATAATGATATAGCTTATTTGGAGTTAGTCCAATTAATCTAATTAAGCTAAAAGCCTCCCTCCCTCGACTCCTTTAGCTCCACTTCGACGCAATTATATGGGTTCAATTAAAATGCTCTTAATATTTGTATGTACTTTAATAAATTTTTTTGCTTAGGGGTCATGATAGATCATATATTATGCTGAAGTCCTCTTTCCTCAAAGTAAGAAGTCATCCCACTTATATTGGTTCAATAAAAGTGAGATTTATACAAGATTATTTATTTATACATTTATTCATTCATAGATTTTTGTTTTGTCATCTCATGTCTTGGCCAAACATTGGGTTGTCAATAGCGCACGCATCTTGACACTTCATAACCAAAATTGTTCATTCCATTAAACTTCTCGATTTTAACTTCACCCAAGACATAATTACAATAGCAAAATTTCTAAATAATAATCGACAAACAAAAGCCTCAAATTTGAATCTAGAAATCTGATACCAATTGTTGAAATATGAACGTGGAAACTAATCAGGATCTAACAAATTAAGTCAATGCGAAGATACTAAAGAAATAAATCATAAATGTTGAAGGACATAAATAATTTACGAGATTCAGTTGAAATATTAGTATTTATATGTAAGAGGAGAACCGGGAGCAAATAATCCTTTATAATTAGAGAATTGGAGTTATAACTGCTTATGTACTCAAATGTTTCCCACACCCTAAATTAAGTTCAAATCTAAAATTATTATAAATAAACAAATCAATTTGGATATTTTTTTCACAGTACAAAATCCCCGTCTTGTATTCAAGAGTTCCCCCCTTTCATGCGTCCCGGAAGTGCTCTCTATTCAGCTTTTTGGACGTTACCATGCGGTCCTATTTCTCTGTGTGGCTTTGTTTTGAGGAAACCTTTTGGTGGCTTTTTCATGAGATGTGCGGCTTGGGAAAAGAACCCAAAAACACAAAATTATTCTTTGTACTTTTTTTCCTCTAATTATCCTGGGCCCCATTTGGTTTCTTTTGTACGGCCGAAAGCAAGTCTAGCAAAGAAGCTTTTTCTGAGCAGACGTCCGCTACATGTCTTCTTAGGATTAATAGATAATGCCACCGTAAAGATTCTTCAAAAGTATAAATGAATTTGATTAATAATTCAATTCAATTCAAGTTTAGCAGGCGAGCTCAAACTTGAGATATTATTTAATAATATGGGATCAGAGGGCTTGACCAAATTCCCAACTCCGACGAACTTGATCCAGAAATAGAACTATGTTCAACGCCTCCCCTTTTGATCTCGCCAAATAATGATATAGCTTATGTGGAGTCAGTCCAATTAATCTAATTAAGCTAAAAGCCTCCCTCCCTCGACTCCTTTAGCTCCACTTCGATGCAATTATATGGGTTCAATTAAAATGCTCTTAATATTTATATATACTTTAAGTAATTTTTTTGCTTTGGGGTCGTGTTAGATCGTATATTACGTTGAAGTCCTCTTTACTCAAAAGTAAGAAGTCATCCCACTTATATTGGTTCAATAAAAGTGAGATTTATACAAGATTATTTATTTATACATTTATCCATTCATAGATTATTTTTTTTTTTTGGTCATCTCATGCCTTGGCCAAACAGTGGGTTGTCAATAGCGCACGCATCTTGACACTTCATAACAAAAATTGTTCGTTCTGTTAAGCTTCTCGATTTTAACTTCACCCAAGACATAATTACAACAACAAAATTTCTAAATAATAATCTGACGAACAAAAGCCTTAAATTTGAATCTAGAAATCTGATACTAATTGTTGAAATATGAACGTGGAAACTAATTAGGATTTAACAAATTAAATCAAAGCGAAGATACTAAAGAAATAAATCATAAACGATGAAGGTCATAAGTAATTTACGTGATTCGGTTGAAATATTAGTATTTATAGCTAATAGGAGAACCGGTAGCGAATAATCCCCTATAATTAGAGAATTGGAGTTATAACTGCTTACGTACTTAAATGTTTCCCACATCCTAAATTAAGTTCAAATCTAAAATATTTATAAATAAACAAATCAATTTGGATATTTTTTTCACAGTACAAAATCCCCGTCTTGTATTCAAGAGTTCCCCCTCTTTCATGCGTCCCGGAAGTGCTCTCTATTCAGCTTTTCGGACGTCACTATGCGGCCCTATTTCTCTCTGTGGCTCTGTTTTGAGGAAACCCTCTAGCGGCTTTTTCATGAGATGTGCGGCTAGGGAAAAGAGCCCAAAAACACAAAATTATTCTTTGTACTTTTTTTCCTCTAATTATCTTGGGCCCCATTTGGTTTCTTTTGTACGGCCGAAAGCAAGTCCAGCAAAGAAGCTTTTTCTGAGCAGACGTTTGCCACATGTCTTCTTAGGATTAATAGATTATGCCACCATAAAGATTCTTCAAAAGTATAAATGACTTTGATTAATAATTCAATTCAATTCAAGTTTAGCACGCGAGCACAAACTTGAGATATTATTTCATAATATGAGATTAGAGGGCTTGACCAAATTGCCAACTCCGGCGAACTTGATCCAAAAATTTAACTATGTGCAAGGGCTCCCTATTTGATCTCGCCAAGTAATGATATAGCTTATGTGTACTCAGTCCAATTAATCTAATTAAGCTAAAAGCCTCCCTCCCTTGACTCCTTTAGCTCCACTTCATTATACGGGCTCAATTAAAATGCTCTTAATATTTATATATACTTTAATGAATTTTTTTGCTTAGGGGTCATGATAGATCATATATTACGTTGAAGTCCTCTTTACTCAAAAGTAAGAAGTCATCCCACTTATAGTGGTTCAATCCAAGTGAGATTTATACAAGATTATTAATTCATACATTTTTCCATTCATAGATTATTATATATTTGGTGATATATTTTTTTTTTTCAGTTAGAAATCCTTAAAAGTAAGAAGCCCTCTTTACTTTACTCTATATACAGATAGCTAGATCGGCCAACATTAATTACATATTCATGTGATTGCTAGAGAGGAATGTGTGATTATTAAACCATCATTTGATTTCATTTCAAAAGGTTATGTTAAAAGCAAAAGAAACAAAGTGACATTTTTCTTGTAGTTTTGAAAGTGATTCTATCTTGTTAGACTAGAAACTAAGTAACAACCTAAGGGCCGGATTGTATTTTGCAAAAATTCTAAAAATACTACAAGTTTCTAAGCACATAAACCACTGAAAATATGATTCATCCGCTTCTATTATAGTTAATTTTAAGGCTTAGAGGCCCCAAAAACAAATAGAAGAATCCAATAGAAAATTTATAATATTTTCATTTTTTTTTAATTTTTTACACATCTAGTGTATTACAAAATAGGAATAGCTCTCAATAAGCGGTCTCCAGAGGGGATACAGGACTGATAGCCACAACGCAATTGCTCCACATCTCATTACTCCTCTTGTAGACATTGGATTTCTTCCCCCCAATCGGCTTATGGCTTGAGAGGATCAACTCCACGAATTGGCTATGGCAATTCTTCCCCACTTTCACGAGCTTGTGACAACATTCATCGATAGGAGCAAAGGTGTCACCAAGGACTGATTTGAAAGAACCCGAACCCACAATCCCACAATCGTTAGTTATTCCCTTCCTGCAATCAGGGATTCCAACTGTGGCGAAGATAGTCCGAGGAAGCAATGCCATAGTGATGACCAAAAAGATCATGAGAGCAAACAAGTTCTTGAGCATTGCCATGATGGTCTTTTAGGGACAAAAGTGTTAGAAACTTGTCTGAGTGCGTTGATTATTTGATGATGTATTCATGTAGAGATATGAACTTATATATCTGGAGGGAAGTAGTGCATTGATAAAATTGATTCATCTATTATGATCCAAAAATTTAAACAGGTTATTTCTCTTGCAATAAACTCTTCTCACTATAAGGATTGAGGCCCTTGTCATGTCACTTCCTTTATGGTTCAATCATTTGACATAAAAAAGAAAGAAAGTAGTATTGAGTTGTTTAAAATAATTTTATGAAATTAAATTTGTTGAACGAGCAGTAAACAAACTTAAAGCCGGTTCAATCATTAAATTTGGGTTAGCATGAACGAAACTAATTCTCCAGAGAGTGTGTCATGCTCCGATCCTCAAGCACACGCACATCCCTTACCTTGGTCGATTTTAAATGCGATATACCAGGACTACGTATTGCCGACCTTTTCCTTTTCATAAGCACATGTGCAAGCAATTATAAATCCCTAGACAATAAAGCAATAGAATAGAAAAAGCAAGGCCATAATTTTTCATATGAAATTCACAACCTTACTTTTATACATAGCACAACCCATAGTATTTTACCATACTATTCACCAGGCCTGATCTCACACCTATCTACAAGGCCACAAGGTTCACATAAAACGAGATGGGATCTCAGTCCTCATCCAAGTCGTACTCAAGATCCTCCTCTCGATCATCTTCTTCTTCAAAATCTTCCTCCTCCTCAGGTTTCACAACAGGATTCTCCTTCTCAGATTCCTCCTCCACAGTCTCCTCATTAGGGTCCTGAAATGGTTATACAATAACCATTGAGACCACGTCTTAGCGAGTTCTACCACTTAAGACTCGATTAGTAAACCAATACGCTATCCGGGCTGCCTATGCACACACGGGTCAGAGGACTTACCTTGGCCTTAGATTCCACTTGCAAATTAACATAGTTCAAATAGGTATCATAGAGCTAGGGTGATGTACTTCATCACAGAGCCACGCACTAACTATTTCTTTCCCATCTTTACCATACTCGATATTAATGTACCCGATTGGTCTTAGCCAAGAGTATATTTAGTTCATTCTCACAATCTTCTCCACTTAATAGCCCATCAAAGCATTTTTGGTGCTAAGCAATCATACTCGGCCATCTACCAATCAATTACTCAATTTCAATCAATTTAGGAATAATTCTTAAAATTTCACAATCAATTCAATTCAACGCAACGTAGAGCTTAATCAAATAAATGGATTGCACCACGACAATCAGCATAAAATTTCGGTCGTCAGCTATCCCCGCCTAATTTCCGGAAGAATAAATAATTAATTAAATTAATTTCGAAAATTAATAAATAAATACTAAATATACAATTTAGGCTCATAATGCTGATTGAAGCCCGAAACGAGTCGGGAAAAATCCTAAGATGCATTCGATAAATAATATAGGCTATACTCTAGCTAATTACACTAGTCAAAAGCCTACTATGCATCATAATTAATTAATAATCGCTAATCTACTATAATCTAACCACCTAATTGTACTTAATTAAATATAATCAACCCTTAAGCATAATTAGCAAACTAAGAAGGAATTAGTGAGTAATACTCACTTGTGCAGAGTGAAGACCGGAGCACCGCGACGGGAACGCGACGGTGGCCGAACTTGGGCTCACGATGACACCAACGGACTTGGACCGGGCCTAAACTTAGCCCAACAAATCTCAGCCCAAGCTAAGACTTGTTGCTGAATTGGGCTAGGCCTGAAGCAGGCTTCAAGACTAGGCTGAGATCCAATGGGCTAAGCTGGAATCACTTGGGCTTCAAATTGCTAGGCTACTGCAGGCGTGGGCTTGGAAACGCAAGCTGCTGGGCTTTAAGGAGGACTGAACTGCTGAATTCTTGGGCCAAGTTGCTGGCCTCTTGGGCTGAGGAAATTGGGCTGTTCAGTGGACTACAGCGTGGGCTGAAGACGCTAGAAATCACGGGCTTCGCTGGCGTGCGGCTTCGGTTGACACGGTGGCTTCGTGAGATGTCTTCGATGGAGGCACCCGCGGACTCGAAGAAACTCTGGCGCTAAAGACGTGGTCGACAAGCTCGCTGGTGGAGCAGTTTCTGATGTGAGCTGGCATGCAGTCAAATAGCAGCTTCGTGGAGAGGAATTTGTGGGCTGAGGGAGTGAGTGGCCGACAGAGTCAACAAACTGCCTTTGGTTGACTTGGTGCTGGCGTGGAGCTGAAGGACGCACGGCCGCTTGTGCTGAAGACGTTGGATTTCACGGCTTGCTTCGTGGACTTCGCTGGCCACTGGATTGAACTGAACGGAGAGGGAGAGAAGCAACTTCGGCCGATGCTGGCAGCTGAAGATGGAGACGCAAGACTGAGGAAGACGCGTGAAGTTGCTACTCCGTGGAACGTGGGCTGAGCAGAGAGAGAGAGAGCTTCGGTGGTGTTGCGGTTGATGGTTGACCGCGCAAGAGAGGGATGTGGACAAGTGGCAGGGGGGACAGCGGTTAGTGGCAGTGCAGCTTGAGGAAGAGAATTCGGTGCTGCTTCAAGGGAAAATGAAATAAGATGGAGAGAAACGTGGGGGTTGGGAGCTGAGCTTCGGATGAAAGAAATAAGGGAAAGCAGAAGCAAAAGTTTGCGTGATGGAGGAGGAGCCGGTAGAGTCGTGACTGAGAGGTCTAGGAAAAAGAGGGAAAAGTCAGAAATTTTATCTCTTGCATTGATTACTTGGTCTTCCAATACTTTCCCAACATATTAATACCTCATATACTTCAAATTGACACCAAAATTCCAGCTCTAGGCCTAGATTTGAATTTCACAATTTTGGGTCTTCAATTTCTTCAACAATTTCCCAAATCCGACGTCCAATTTCGGTGAAGAAAAAGCCCGTAGAATTTCTACAAGTGCCCCTCATCAAATAGCTTGGCTTGGAAGTCCAAATTCCCTTAAACTCGGCCCGTACGAATTTCCGTTAATTTTCGTCAACGTCTGAATCCATTTTCTGTAAAAATCCGAGAATCTCTGAAATTTTTTTTGGAGGGTGAGTCGATGTTCCTAAAATTGCTCGTGACATGACAGAATCTTCAATTTCTGACATCGGACCTGAATTCGTGATTAATTTCACTCGGGCGCGCTTTTAGCGTGACCTAGGCTACCTGGTAGTTTTCGGAAATTTTTAGTGCAAATGATCCGTGGTCGATTTTCTTCTAGCCACAATGAACCCACTTGACTCATTGGTGATTCTCGGTAGTCGTGAAAATCCCAAGGTTTCAATTACAGGCATAGGGTACCCAAAACGACGAAAAATTGGTCTAGTGCCGATCGACGAAAATTTTGCAATCAGGTGGAATCACCCACACTTTGATCACACATCTCAGTCGAATCGACCTATCCTTGATCTCTGATCGATTTTGACAATGCCGTAATGACCCTTGCAGACTAGTACGGTCGAGCAATCGTCTTCTAGTTGAATTCTCAAGTCCATTGCATTAAAATCTCTTAATGACTTCCCTAGATAGTCTAGTTATCTCATGAGTGATCGGCTCTGAGAATAGCACTACAGACGCATCGAAGAAAGGCCCGATTTATTCAATTGAAATAAGTACTGAAAATTCAGGATGTCATAGAGTGAATAAAGCATGACTATTCCGCTGTATAGTAAAAACAATAATGGCTTGAGAATTTCCAATCTCCAAGCGATTAAAGTTTATCTCGCATTAGATAACGACTTGTTCCCATATGCAACATTTATAAGGATCCATTGTACGCAGTCGACAGAAATAATCGACAGACGAACATAAAGCATTTAGGTACAAGGAAACGAAGAGCAGTTCATAATTGGTTTTTCAACTAATGGACCAATTGAACTATGGAGTGAAATCTGGAGATGAAAATCAATCTTCCGGGTCTCCATGGTCAGGCTAAGTCATAATTGGTTTTTCAACTAACGGACCACTTGAAATCTGGTGGTGAAAATCAATCTTCAAAGTCTCCACGTCTGTCCTTTTGGTTTGGCTGAGGAACTACAACTATAGGTGTTCTCGTTCAAATTTCAGCACGGATCACCGCGTAACGGATGCATAATGTTAAAAGATATCTCGAGGAGTCCGTGAACGAAATTTAACTCAAAGTGAATTATACTAAAGCATGAAGTTGAATTTTTAGATGTGCAATCGGCTAGTACAGGATTTTAATTTTGGTAACTCGTGGACATGAAATATTCCCCGCAGAAGTGGGAATTGGCTAAGGAAAATTAAAAGAACAAAAAAAAGAAAAAAGAAAGGTCCTCATTTAGACTTTGCTTCCTGATTTCACTTGGCGTGGACTTCTCACATATCCCAATCCTGGTCCATTTTTCCAAAAGCGGTAGTATTTATAGTCAGATCGAGGGATTTATGAAAAAGTGGTCGTTGACGCGCCATATGAGTGCTTGATAGTGGGTTCTCTCCGTGGATTTCATTCATGTTATCACACCAAGATTTTTGTGTTGAAGCTGATTGATAAGATTTGTTAATTCTTCCATGAGATTAAGGGATTATTTCATGAGAAATTATGAGAGTAAAAATCATTGAAGTTATTAGGTGTAATTGAGAGTCGGAAAACACTAAGTACACAAGTGACTCGAATGTGGTTATAATTTCCATTATAACTCTTGATTTGTAGTGATATTTGTTACTATTCTCTCCACAAACATAGGTCACATTGACCGAACCACATAAATCTGGAGTTCAATTTCTTTTCTTGTTCTGTCTATTGTATTGTTTAATTGCTTGTTTCCACAACAATTGGTATCAAAGTCAGGTTTGGTAGAGTTAAAGTAAATTGATGGCTACTATTGACATCAGATTTTTAACTGATGCAATCATATAAAATTAAGATTTCTGATTGCGATAGAGCCTGTTTCTCAACTAAAAAGTGTCATATAGATTTGGCAAGTTGCATCCGTTACTTGTTGATTCATGCTAAAATTTCGAGAACATCTATACATTCGGCTCTTCAACCTGACCAAGTGGAGACTCGGTAGATTGATTATTGTCAGCAAATTGCGGCTGGTCTGACTGTTAAAAAACCAATTATGACTCGTTCTTCATTTCCTCATTCTTGGACTGTTTGTGTTTGTCGGTTTTGGCGATTATTTCCCATGCTGTTATTGCTTTTACTGTACATAAGAATCGTGAAATCTCCTCCTGGCTGACCACGATCTCTTTCTTGATTTTGCCTCTTCAAATCTACTCATGTATCCTTGTTTCGGATTAGGCATAATTCATCTTAGAAATTCAAACATCTATAATGCAAATGCACCTTATGTTAATGATACCATTTATTTAGGGTTAGGTTCCATCCCTAATTTTTAGGATTAATGCCACAAAAATTGTCAAACAAGTACATCTATGACAAATTTATCTCAAACTAATTTTTTAACCGCCATAAATTTTCCAAAACTATTTTTTTGACCAACAAAAATCCCTACCTAATATATTTGTGATAAATTTACTCTCCATTAGTTTCTAATAAATTGCATTAGTACCCCGAAAAATCACAAAATCGATATACTCGTAAAAAATGGAGGGTAAACCAAATACCCGTCAACTACCACATATCATCCATCCAACTCAGGAATTTGATAGTAAATTTTAACGGAAAGTAGCAAAAGATAAATTTGTCATAAGTATACCAGTTTAGGTAGCCACAAGTGTACTCATTTAGGGTTTTTCATGATATTAGCCCTAATTTTTATGCAAATGATTACACTTGAAGCCAAAATTTAAGTATCAACAATTGATAAATTAAACCTTTGATCAAATAATTTGGTTTTGGTTTGTTATATATAGCGAACTTATTTATTAATAATTAATGATTTGCCTAGATATTTTAGTGTGATTTTGTTCTTCATTAAATTATTTTCCAACAACTTGTGGAAAAAAAAGTTAAATAATTAATAGGTCTCATTAATTAATGAAAATGAGCCAAGCTTATATTTACAAAGTTATGATCAGTCTTATTTTTCCTTTATATCTATAAACCAAAATTGGCTTTGGTTTTCTAGATTAATTGAGATTATTTATAAGCTGAATTTTTTTGGTCAAATTATTTATTAGCTAATTATCCTTGAACAAGATTTGGGTTTTGGTTTTCCAGATTTACTGAACTCATTAATTGATCATTTAACCTTTGGACTAGATATTGGGGTGGGACTATTTTTTCTTTATTAAAAATTATTAAAACTTGTGATAATTAATAGGTTTCATTAAAAGAAGAGGGGCCAAGCTGATAATAATAATCTTCATTTGTCATCTTCCGTGCCAAGCAACATACATTCATTACGTTTGGGTTGATTAAATTAAACCTACTCTTGCATAATAACACAGTCGGACTTATTACGAACTCATTTTACATAAGATGTTGGGCCATCCATATCCATATTTCTAAATTCTCGGTACCAACAGAGCCTCATTAAATGTTCAAAAGTCAAGTTTTCATAGTATATGAGTAGCAAAAGTGTATCCGCATTCTTGCATGAACATATAGCTGACATTTGAAGGTTTTGCCGTATTGTCCATTATAGGCTATTTGAATTATTAGTATACAGAACGAAAGAAATTACTAATGGAGCAATTGGATACATACATATATAAACAGAGAAATCTATTTTGAGATTTGAATTTTTTTTTTTTTTTATGATTGCTTACAAGATTAAAAAGATTCAAAGTAAGATTTATATAAGATTATTAATTTATACATTTATCCATTGAGAGAGTGTTAAATAAAACAACTATCCAGGATTCAATTTGTCGAGAAAACCTTATAAGTAAGAAGTCCTCTTTACATAACTTTATATAATAGTGTGTTAAAATCATAAGAATTAAAGTGACATTTTCTTTATAGTTTTGTATGGGACTATATGTTTTTAGAATCGAAAGCTAGTAACAACTTTAGGGACAGATTGTATTTTGCAGATCATTTTAAAAAACTACAAGTTTAATAAGCACATTAAACACCGATTCATCCACAAGTGTGCTTCTGTGATAGTTGACCATAAGGCTTAAGAGGCACAAATAATAAAATTAAAAATTTGAGCAGAATCCAATAGAAAAATCATAATTCCTTCGTTCTTTCTATTTTACACGTTTATTGAACTATAAAATAGGAATAGCTCTCAATGAGCAGGCTCGAGAGGGGATACAGGACTGAGAGCCGTAACGCAGTTGTTCCATGTCTCATTGCTCCTCCTATAGACATCATATATTGCCCCCTCAATCGGCGTGTGGCTCGAGATGATCAACTCCAAAAATTGGTTGTGGCAGTTCTTCCCCACTTTCTAGAGCGCATGACAACATTCATTGGTGGGTGTAAAGGAGTCGGCAAGGACTATGATTTGAAATAATCTAGACCCACAATCATTACTTATTCCCTTTCCGCAATCAGGGTTTCCGACCTTGGCGAAGGTAGCCTTAGGAAGCAATGCAACAGGGATGACCAACAAGATCATGAGAGCAGACAAGTTCTTGGGCATTGCCATTATGGTCTTTTGGGGATAGGAGGGTTAGAAAATTGTGTGAGATTGTTGATTGTTTGATGACGCAGTTGATCTAGAGATGAGAACTTATATAGCTCGAGGGAAGTAGAGCATTAATGAAATGAATTCATTAGTTATGATTCAGAAATTTACGTAGGAAACATGTAAAATTATTTCTCTTGCAATAAATGCATTGATTGAGGGCCTCATCATCTCACTTTGTTTCCAGTTCAATCATTTGCCATAAAAAAAATAAAGTATTAATGAGTTGCTTGGTTGAATCTGTGAATGAAAATACTTATTTTCGATTGGATTTTCAATCCCATGTTTGATAGATAATATGAACTAGTCACATGCCCTCAGTTTAAAATAATTTAATAAAATTATATTAGCTTAAAATGTTTCACCATGTATACTCTCGTAAAAATGACCACATTTAAGTTTTAGAACTGTTCTAAAACAGACCCTAAAACACATAAGGATAAATCATTGTCACCGAGTTGGGGATGGTCCAAAATGTACCAAGAACCTGCTGAAAGCCGACTGACCAAACCTAAGGCTAGTCTGGTCAGGAGATACCCAACCTTAGTTTAGGCCTCCGGAGTTAGAGAATAGACTCCCTGAGAACATTGCATTAACAAAAAAGTGAATCGAGCATGACTATTCTGCTGTACAGTAAAAGCAATAACGGCATGGGAAATAGTCACCGAAATCGACAAGCACAAACAGTCCAACAATGAGGAAACGAAGAACGACCATCAGACTAGTTGCGATCTGGTGACGATAATCAATCTATCGAGTCTCCACTTGGTCAAGCTGAAGAGCCAAATGTATAGATGTTCTCGAAATTTCAGCATGAATCAACGAGTAATGGATGCAAATTGCCAAATCCGTATAACTGTGCGGAATACACCCATGAGTCATGTAGTCTTTCCTCAAAGGAATACTTTTGTGTCGGTTGCCATCTCTACATGACAAACTCAAGAGTAATGTGTCGAACCGGTGCATTCCTCGACCTCAAGAAATTGCGCATTGGAATCACTAATTTGGTCTTGAAACACAAAACACTTCATGCCTCCCGTGGACATTTTATGGTGTGACTTCAACCTGCTTTTACCTCTATTGCTAATGGACCCTCGATGTTGGTCTTGTCCTCGCAACTTTCTTTATCATTACTTAGAGAAGAAAGTGGACTTTATCTCTTCCCAAATAATTGTAATACATTCTTGTAGCAGTGAATCAATAAAGTGCTCCCATGACTCTAGTAAAAAACCTAAAAACAACATGCCACGTTCTTGAACATCAAGTATCAAATCCATCATGAGTTTATTAAAATCATCTAGATGGGATTTGATAAACATACCTTCAGTGCATCCAAATTAAAACGTCATCTTTAACATGTATGAGTAATTATTCAAACTCTCCACTATATAGAGTGCTTGAAGTTTTGTCTACAAAACCGCGGCATCCTTCTCCTCGGCCACATCTAATAACACGTCATCTGATAGATTCAACAAAGTTAAATTCTTTGCTTTCTCCATTAGCATTATAATTAGCAACCCATCTTTGTCATCTCATGCCATGGCCAAACATTGGGTTGTCAATAGCACACGCATCTTGACACTTCATAACCAAAATTGTTCGTTCCGTGAAACTTCTCGATTTCAACTTCACCCAAGACATAATTACACCAACAAAATTTCTAAGTAATAATCTGACAAACAGACGCAGCAAATTTCAATCTAGAAATCCGATACCGATTGTTCAAATATGAACGTGGAAACTAATCAGGATCTAACAAATTAAGTCAATGCGAAATTACTAAAGAAATAAATCATAAATGATGAAGGACATCAATAATTTACGTGATTCGGTTCAAATATTAGTATTTATATCTAATAGGAGAACCGGCAGAAAATAATCCCCTATAATTAGAGAATTGGAGTTATAATTGCTTACGTACTCAAATGTTTCCCACACCTTAAATTAAGTTCAAATCTAAAATATTTATAAATAAACAAATCAATTTAGATATTTTTTTTCACCGTACAAAATCCCCTTCTTGTATTCAAGAGTTCCCCCTCTTTCATGCATCCTGGAAGTGCTCCCTTTTCAGCTTTACGGATGTCACTATGCGGCCCTATTTCTCTGTGTGGCTCTGTTTTGAGGAAACCCACTGGAGGCTTTTTCATGAGATGTGCGGCTAGGGAAAAGAACCCAAAAACACAAAATTATTCTTTGTACTTTTTTTTTCCTCTAATTATCCTGGGCCCCATTTGCTTTCTTTTGTACGGCTGAAAGCAAGACCGCAAAGAAGCTTTTTCTGAGCAGACGTCCGCTACATGTCGTCTTAGGATTAATAGATAATGCCACCATAAAGATTCTTCAAAACTAAAAATGACTTCGATTAATAATTCAATTCAATTCAAGTTTAGCACGCGAGCTCAAACTTGAGATATTATTTAATAATATGAGATCAGAGGGCTTGACCAAATTCCCAACTCGAGTGAACTTGATCCAATAATATAGCTAAGTTCAAGGCCTCCCTATTTGATCTCGCCAAATATTGATGTTGCTTATGTGGACTCAGTCCAATTAATCTAATTAAGCTAAAAGCCTCCTGCCCTCGACTCCTTTAGCTCCACTTCGATGCAATTATATGGGCTCAATTAAAATGCTCTTAATATTTATATATACTTTAATTAATTTTTTTGCTTAGGGGTCATGATAGATCATATATTACGTTGAAGTCCTCTTTACTCAAAAGTAAGAAGTCATCCCACTTATATTGGTCCAATCAAAGTGAGATTTGTACAAGATTATTAATTTATACATTTATCCATTCATAGATTATTATATAATTGGGGATTTTTTTTTTTTTTTTTTTTTGCTTAGAAAACCTTAAAAGTAAGATTCCCTCTTTAATTTACTCTATATATAGATAGCTAGATCGGCCAACATTAATTACATATTCATGTGATTGGTAGAGATGAATGTGTGATTATTAAGCCATCATTTGATCTCATTTCAAAAGGCTATGTTAAATGCAAAAGAAGCAAAGTGACATTTTCTTGTGGTTTTGAAAGTGATTCTATCTTGTTAGACTAGAAAGTAAGTAACAACTTGAGGGCCGGATTGTATTTTGCAAAAATTCTAAAAAAATTACAAGTTTCTAACACATAGAACACTGAAAATACGATTCATCCGCTTCTATTATAGTTAATTATAAGGCTTAGAGGCCCAAAAAAAAATTAGGAGAATCCATTAGAAAAATTATAATCTTTTCATTTTTTTTTTTACACGTCTTGTGTGTTACAAAATAGGAATAGCTCTCAATAAGTGGCCTCGAGAGGGGATACATGACTGATAGCCACAACGCAATTGCTCCACGTCTCATTGCTCCTCTTGTAGACATTGGATTTCTTCCCCCCGATCGGCTTGTGGCTTGAGAGGATCAACTCCATGAATTGGCTATGGTAATTCTTCCCCACTTTCACGAGCTTGTGACAACATTCATCGATAGGTGCAAAGGTGTCACTAAGGACAGATTTGAAAGAACCCGAACCCACAATCCCACAATCGTTAGTTATTCCCTTCCTGCAATCAAGGATTCCAACTGTGGCGAAGGTAGTCCAAGGAAGCAATGCCATAGTGATGACCAAAAAGATCATGAGAGCAAACAAGTTCCTGAGCGTTGCCATGATGGTCTTTTGGGGACAAAAGTGTTAGAAAATTGTATGAGTGCGTTGATTATTTGATGATGTATTCATGTAGAGATGAGAACTTATATATCTGGAGGGAAGTAGTGCATTAATAAAATTATTCATCTGTTATGATCCAGAAATTTAAACAGGTTATTTCTCTTGCAATAAACTCTTCTCACTATAAGGATTGTGGCTCCTATCATGTCACTTCCTTTATGGTTCAATAATTTGACATAAATAAAAAAGAAGTAGTATTGAGTTGTTTAAAATAATTTTATGAAATTAAATTTGCTGAAGGCGCAAGTAAACAAACTTAA
Organism: Eucalyptus guilfoylei; assembly: GCA_016097605.1. Lineage (NCBI taxonomy): Eukaryota > Viridiplantae > Streptophyta > Magnoliopsida > Myrtales > Myrtaceae > Eucalyptus > Eucalyptus guilfoylei. The sequence continues at coordinate 5,526,320 of CM027866.1, forward strand.
AGCCGGTTCAATCATTAAAATTTGGGTTATCACGAATGAAACTAATTCTCCAGAGACTGAATAAAGCATGACTATTCCGCTGTACGGTAAAAGCAATAGTGGCTTGAGAATTTCCAATCTCCAAGCAATTAAAGTTTATCTCGCATTAGATAACGCCTGTTCCCATATGCAATGTTTATAAGGATCCATTGTATGCAGTCGACATAAATAATCGACGGACGAACACAAAGCATTTAGGTATAAGGAAACGAAGGACAGTTCATAATTGGTTTTTCAACTAACGGATCAATTGAAATATGGAGTGAAATCTGGAGATGGAAATCAATCTTCCTGGTCTCCACGCATGTCCTTTTGGTCAGGCTAAGTCATAATTGGTTTTTCAACTAACGGACCACTTGAAATCTGGTGGTGAAAATCAATCTTCCGAGTCTCCACGTCTGTCCTTTTGGTCTGGCTGAGGAACTACATCTATAGGTGTTCTCCTTGAAATTTCTGCACGGATCACAAAGTAACAGATGCATAATGTTAAAAAATATCTCGAGGAGTCCGTTGTGGCACCCGAGAATTTCGACAACCCATGATTGTGCGGCGGCAGTGACTGATCAATGAAAGTATCGCCGTATGGTGTCATTAGTATTTTGCACGGACATTGTTTTGATTCCATCGTCGGACTGATAGGTTGCGTTTAGAAGTATTTCAATCGTCGCATAAGTCATAGTCCCATCCCTGCGCACTAACTCTAATGAGGCCGAGAGTGTGCTATAAGATATGTCGACAATTATATATTTTTTTTCTATATTGATTTTGGTCATCCAATTCTGTACCCTACTAACTGAACCCCGGTACATTGTTGCGACCCCATGTAGTTGCAAAAGTAATTATTTTTCAGCACTTGTATGTGCTGAAATTAAGAGTCGAATATTGGGGGAATTGAACTGTGAGCGAGGGCCCAACACGGCCATGCACGGCCATGTCAGTAGATTACAATTAACCCATGCATGTGTGGAGACTAAGGCAAATGATTAGAGAGGATGTTGGGTTGTATCATTAGGATAATGAGCCGCAACTCACCGGCCCAAAACCCCTCCACATTAACCTCTAATGGTGGGGTGCGAGATGCCCAGGGGTGTGACGGAACACGCTCTGGATGCCCGGAGGTTTGTGCTGGAGGGTCTCACGATGCCAGGTTGGGTGCGAAAGCCTGGACGGATGCAAACACTAGTCCTCGGGGAATGAAATTTTTGAATACTAAAATGGGTAAATTAATCAAGCGTATGCATGTGCATATGGCATGGCATGGGAATTGTCTATGAATTTTGAGTTGGTATCATCTGATATTGAAAAGGTGTTTGTCCAGGCATTGAATTAATTTTTATGAATGTAGTACAAGAAATTCATCTCTTGATAGTATATAGATATACATACATAATTGTATAGATGACATGTGCATTCCGCATGAAATTGGATTATTACATTTGTTGCATAAGATAGTTTAATGAACCTTTTACTGCTAAGTGGTTGTACTCACCACGTTTGTGGACTAACATTTCAGACTAGAAGATATGCCTCTGCTACCGGTCACTCCCGGTACATTTGACAGTATCCTAGTTGATGTTGAGTGTGAGTGTTCGGAGCACCCTCATCTTGATATACGAGGTTGGTCTTTGTTCGAGTGGGGGTTCTGGTTATGTATGATATTGGTACACCTAATGGCCCAGTGGTTCAGGAGTTCCTGTCGGTGCACGTTCGTCATGATGGGTTCATGCTTGGGATGTTGCCGCCGCTGCTAGCTGACGGACCAGGCTGGGTGTGACTGAGAAGGACGGGTAGCAGATGAATCATTTTTGGATTGCCGACACTAATTGATAGACTTATGTACTTGGCCATTCGAAAAAGAAAAGAAAAGAGAAGTCGGTTGTCTTTTGGTATGTAGCCAGGTTTAGAAAAACCACGGCAAATTTTGATGTACCGACTAATGATTTCTATCAAGTCTATACAAATAAAAGTGTTCGACTTTAACTGATTAAAGTTCTAGTTGGTGTGCATCGCTTTATACTTTGTGACAGGGGAATAGATGGTCGTGCTTCCGCTATAATAACTGCGCAGGGACTGATCTATATGATATAAACCCCCAGAACTTATAGACCTATAATAATTCTATGATATTAGAATGATATATTATTAGGACAAGTGAAAGGTAAACAAACTGTGGCGGCCCTAACGGATTGGGGGCCGTTTCGGGGGTGCTACAGCGGTTGGTATTAGAGCAATGGTTTTATGTGGAGTGATAAGGAGCCTCATTTGGAAATTGAGGAATATGATAACGATGCACACCATAAGATACTAACCAAGGATAGTTGACTAACTTTGAACAACGGGTGATGGGCATTCACTCGTAGATCCTTAGTAATTATTGTGAGTTGCTTTTATTTGCCAGTAACATTTTATGTTACTTATATGACTTTAGTAACTTTTAACTAGAGACACTGAGTCGCAAATTATTCCTGAGGCAAATGCTTGGAAACTGCAGGAAAATCATGGTACGAACTGGGAGTTCTCATCCATCGAGGGCTGAAGGCTCTACTGCAAGGGCTGAACCCCGAATGGAAGACATCCTGCAGGCATTGGCCAATATAGGAAATCTGATGGAAATGCAAGTGCAGCAACAACCCAGAGTGGAACGTTGCCCTCAAGGACTGGTGGAACAATTTCTGAAGCTGAAACCACCCAAGTTTAGTGGAATGGGAAGTCCTGAGGAGGCGGAGCAACGAATTGATGGAATGGAACGAATTTTCCGGTTGTTGAACTGCAATGATGCTGAAAAGATAACTTTGGTAGAGTACCAGCTGGAGGGAAATGCAAAGTTTTGGTGGAGAGCTTCGAGGGACACGATCTTCCCACCAGGTACTAACATAAATTTGGATGAGTTTGTTAGAGCTTTCAATAGAAAGCATTTCTCTGATTGTGTTAGGGATAAGAAAATTACTGAATTTGTTCAGTTGGAACAAAGGGATTTGACAGTAGACCGGTATGAAGCAAAACTTTTTGAACTGTCTAGATATGCTCCCAGGCTGATTGAGGATCGAGAAGAAAAAGCTAAGAGATTTCTGAAGGGGTTGAGGACTAATATCATAAAGCAACTGGTGCCTTTGAACATAAGAGATTATAACGAAATTTATGAAAGGGCACAGTTGGTGGAGCAGGAATTGGTGAGGGAGCAATCAGAGTCTAAGAGACAATTGACCTTTAGTGATATCCAACTGGGTAAGAGACCCTATCCTGGTCAAGGTCAGACTTGGGAATCTAAGAAAAAGGGTAATTTTAGAAATTTTGGAAAAGCCAGGGATGGCCTGAATCTAGGAAAAGCACCCTATCAGGATAATGCGTGTCGGAGATGTGATGGGCAACATGGACCAGGACCTTGCAATGGACGACCGAAATGTTATGGTTGTGGACAGGTAGGACACCTTAAGAGAGATTGCCCACAAGAGAGGTCACAACTGAATGTCAGCTCGGTGCGACGAGTGCAACAATGTACTACTGGACCATAACCACAAAGGAATCCACAAAGACCACCAGCACAAGGAAGGATATATGCGGTCACCCAAGAGGAATCAGAAGTTTCCAAAAATGTTATCTCAGGTATGATTTTTATAAATGACAAGAAGGCATATCCATTGTTCGATACGGGTGCTATGCATTCATTTGTGTCTGAAAGATATAGACAGTTGGGTAAAATAGAAACTACACCTCTTGAGACGCCTCTTTGTGTTTCTACCCCTTTAAGGAACATGGTATTGTCCACGTTGGCATGTGCACAATGTAAGATAACTATAGAAGGATGGGATATGGAAATAGATCTAATTGTGATGGCTATGTATGACTTTGATGTTATTGTAGGAATGGACTGGCTCCATAAATATCAGGCTAAGGTGGATTGCTATAGAAAAGTGATCCAATTTGTTTTACTTGGCTAGTCTAGTTTTGAATTTTTCGGAGATCAGACAAACCCCTCTATAGCCATTGTTTCATGAATTACTTGGCGAAGGATGTCAAGGATACCTAACAGTAGTAAGAGATCTTACTAAGGAAGAGAATAAAATCGATGAAATTCGAGTAGTCAGGGAATTTCAGGATGTGTTTCCTGAGGAGCTGCCTGGGTTACCACTGGAACGAGAGATTGAGTTTGAAATTGAACAAATGCCTAGAATAGTACCAATGTCAAAAGCCCCGTATAGAATGGCCTTGATGGAACTGAAGGAATTGAAGGTGCAACTACAAGAGTTGCTTGATAAGGGATTTATTAGGCCAAGTGCTTCTCCATGGGGTGCACCGGTCCTATTTGTGAAAAAGAAGGACAGGTCAATGCGTTTATGTATTGACTATAGATAGCTGAATCAGGTAACCATAAAGAATAAGTATCCCTTGCCTAGAATTGATGATTTATTTGACCAACTGCAAGGAAGTTCAGTCTTTTCTAAAATTGACTTGAGGTCAGGATACCATCAGTTAAGGATAAAGAAAGAAAACATTCCTAAGACTGCATTTAGGACTCGTTACGGATATTATGAGTTCCTAGTTATGCCATTTGGACTAACGAATGCTCTGGCTGCATTCATGGATTTGATGAATAGAATATTTAAGCTTTATTTGGATCAATTTGTGATTGTCTTCATTAATGATATCCTAATATATTCTAAAGGACTTGAATAGCATGAGAGACACCTGAAGACAGTGTTGCAAATCCTTAGAGACCATAAGTTGTACGCCAAATTCAGTAAGTGTGAATTTTGGTTGGACCAGATAATATTTGTGGGACATGTGGTGTCAGGAAGTGGAATTGCAGTAGTCCTTGCAAAAGTTGAGATGGTAATAAATTGGCCGAGACCGACAACGCCCACTGAAATACGAAGTTTCTTAGGACTGGCGGGTTATTATAGGAGGTTTATTGAAGGGTTCTCGCGACTGGCAGGCCCTTTAACAAAATTGACTCGAAAGAATGTAAGGTTTGAATGGAGTGGAGAATGTGAAAGAAGCTTTCAGGAACTTAAGAGGAAGTTAACTACAGCTCCAATTCTAACTATACCGTCTGGATCTGATGGATTCACGGTATATAGCGATGCATCTCACAAAGGATTGGGATGTGTTTTGATGCAACATGGCAAGGTCATAGCCTATGCATCCAGACAGTTGAAACCTCATGAATTAAACTACCCAACCCATGATTTAGAATTGGGAGCTATAGTATTTGCTTTGAAAATATGGAGATATTATCTGTATGGAGAAAAGTTTGAAATCTATACAGATCACAAGAGCTTGAAGTATTTGTTTTTCACAAAAGGAATTCAACATGAGGCAAAGGAGGTGGATGGAATTATTAAAGGATTATGACTGTGAAATACGGTACCATCCAGGAAAGGCAAATAAAGTGGCAGATGCCCTTAGTCGAAAGTCAGCTATGGATATGGCTAGTCTAAGAATAACATAGTGGAATCTGTTAAAATCAGTAGCATATTCAGACTTTAAGTTGGAAATAGACCAACTCACCGGTATACTTATGACATTAAGGATTGAACCCGAAATTATCCAAAAAGTTCAAATTCTGCAAGAATCTGATCAGGAAATTGTAAAAATACTAAATGTTGTGTCCTTAGGAAAAAGACTAGAATTTCAAGTCTCTAATGATGGAGTAGTAAGATATCAAGGACGGCTCTATGTTCCCGACAATGAGGAAGTGCAGAGAGAAATCCTGTCAGAAGCACATAAGAGTAACTATAGTATTCATCCGGGTAGTACAAAGATGTACACAAATTTACGCCAACAGTATTGGTGGAATGGCATGAAAATGGATATAGCCAAGCACGTCTCTCAGTGTTTAACATGCCAGCAAGTGAAAGCGGAACACCGTAAACCCGCAGGACTATTGAGACCATTGGATATACCAGAATGGAAATGGGAGCATGTGACAATGGACTTTGTACAAGGATTACCAAGGACATCAAGTGGTCACGACTCTATTTGGGCGATAGTAGATCGTTTGACTAAGTCTGCTCATTTCCTAGTAGTCCGCATAGACTATTCGATGAATAAACTTGCTGAGATTTATGTAAGCTAGGTAGTATGCTTACATGGTATTCCTGTAATGATCACATCTGATCGAGACCCAAGATTTACTTCAAATTTTTGGCGAAGTCTTCAAATCGCCTTAGGGACAAAGCTCCAATTTAGTACTACTTCTCATCCACAGACGGATGGACAAACAGAAAGAGTGATCCAGACTCTGGAAGACATGTTAAGAGCTTGTATCATTGATTTTAAAGGAAGTTGGGATGAAAAATTGCACCTAGTAGAGTTCGCCTATAACAATAGCTTTCAGAAAAGTATAGGCATGGCTCCATGTGAAGCATTATACGGGAGAAAATGCAGGACCCCTATCTGTTGGAATGAAGTAGGCGAAAGGAGATTGACAGGACCTGAACTGGTACAAGTTACCACTGAGGCAGTTGAGATTATCAGGAAAAGACTTAAGACAGCCCAAAGCTGACAGAAAGACTATGTAGATAGGCATAGGAGGCCTTTGGAGTTTAATGTAGGAGACCATGTATTCCTTAAAGTATCTCCGATGAAAGGAATATCACGATTTGGAATGAAAGGGAAGTTAAGTCCTAGATTTGTTGGACCCTTTGAGATACTGGAAAGGATAGGGGACGTAGCCTATCGACTAGCATTACTTCCTAAGCTAGAAAACTTGCATGATGTGTTCCATGTGTCGATGCTGAGGAAGTATCAGCCCGATTTAGGACACATACTCGATCATGAAGCCATCAAAGTGGATGAGAGAGTGAGGTACATTGAAGAGCCTGTACGAGTACTGGATCGAAAGAAGCAAATTCTTAGAACCAAGAGAATTCCACTGGTTAAGATATTATGGCGATATCACGATGTGGAGAAGCCGCATGGGAAAGTGAGGAAGAGATGAGGGAGAAGTATCCCCAATTGTTTGTGGAGACGTGAGTAATGCCTAATTTTGAGGATGAAATTCTCTAAGGAGGGGAGAATTGTGTCATTAGTATTTTATACGGACATTGTTTTGATTCCATCGTTGGACTGATAGGTCGCGTTTAAAAGTATTTCGATCGTCGCATAAGTCATAGTCTCATCCCTGCCCACTATCTCTAATGAGGCCGAGAGTGTGCTATAAGATATGTCGACAATTATATTTCTTTTCTATATTGATTTTGGTCATCCAATTATGTACCCTACTAACTGAACCCCGGTACATTGTTGCGACCCCGTGTAGTCGCAAAAGTAATTATTTTTCAGCACTTGTATGTGCTGAAATTAAGAGTCGAATATTGGGGGAATTGAACTATGAGCAAGGACCCAACACGGCCATGCATGGCCATGTAAGTAGATTACAATTAACCCATGCATGTGTGGAGACTAAGGCAAATGAATAGAGAGGATGTTGGGTTGTATCATTAGGATAATGAGCCACAACTCACCGGCCCAAAACCCCTCCACATTAACCTCTAATTGTCGACATAATTGGTCAACTAGCAAGAAGAAGTTTGACTGGGGCCTAGCTGGATGAAGCCACGTTGCTTCTCTATGGGCGGACAACAAGATGGATGGAGAGGCTAGCTGAAGACACATACCTCCCCCAGCTGTCTTCGGTCCTTGCTGCCACCATAGAATTTGCATGCAAATTGCAAATTAATTGAGGACAAACAGGTGGATTGATCGAGAGAGAGTATGAAGGAGAGAGAGAGAGAGAGAGAGAACGAAACCAGTGAAAGTGAGAGAGAGTCCGTGAGAGAGCGTCGAGCGAGTGTGAGGAGAAGGACCATCCTCTGTACGTGTGTGTTGCCGCCATAGACACCGTTCAAGCCCGCCGTCGTTGAGCCGCGCACTCCTCGCCGTCTCACCACACGCCGTTGAACCGTAGGACATCAAGGCAAGTGGAAGTTCATTAAAACTATGTGATGCAATGCCATAGAAATTTGATATAGTGAGATGGGTTTAGAAAATGTTTGAGTATGGATGGTGTGTGCTGGATTTTGGTAGTGATGGGTTGAGAAATTGAGAAAATTCTTTGATTATCCATGTGTGCTTGTAATCCTCATGAACTACATTGTGAGATATAAGTATAGATGAGCCTTTGAAAGTAAGTAGGCCAAGGTGTAGGTATCGGATTCCATTGAATCCGTGTGGTCCGACATTTTATTTTGAGAAACCTAGTAGTTTTACCGATTTTTCTATAGAAATTTCTAATAGGATTTTGGTTTTGGTTTCTTCATGAAAGCTGTAAAGAATTGCCTAAACTATATCATAAATTATTGTTAGATTTTTCGGAACTCAGATGGTGGCAGAAAATTATTCTAACATGCGGTATCTTCCTGATTGAAAAGTGAACTCTGATTTGAGCTCATAGCTGTGATATACAGTCTGTTGCGACTTGTACATAAAGTGTTAAAATTTTAGAATTTTTCAAGGTCATTTGATGATTATTTCGAAATTTCTACTAAAAGCGCACATTCTGGCCTTTAAACTGTTTTACTACGAAATTGTTCAATTTGTCCTAAAAGTCATTGTATCTTGAGTTGTTATTCACTTGATGGATGTGATGAAATTTAGCATATCATATGACATTGAAATTTTTGAATTTATAGATTTATGAGACTCTCGGTATCATTGCATCGAAATATATTTTAGTAATGATATATATCAAGATATTAATGTTATCGTCGGACGGCTAAGTCGATGATACCCCGGGAGACGGGATGCCCATAGGATCGAATGAGTCAATGCCGTTGGATGCCTGGGGTCCGTAGTGCCCCAAAGGGTCCCCGGGAGTTTCAGGATGCCCGGTAGTAGGTATTGTACGTAAATCCGGAAGGAAGGGGCAACCATTTTCATGGCGAGCCCTGGATATGCCTCGTGATGCCAGGTGGGGTGCGAGATGCCCAGGGGTGTGACGGAACATGCTCTGGATGCCCGGAGGTTTGTGTCGGAGGGTCTCGCGATGCCAAGTTGGGTGCGAAAGCCCGGAGGGATGCAAACACTGGTCCCCAAGGAATGAAATTTTGAATACAAAAATGGGTAAATTAATCAAGCGTATGCATGTGCATATGGCATGGCATGGGAATTGTCTATGAATTTTGAGTTGGTATCATCTGATATTGAAAAGGTGTTTGTCCAGGCATTAAATTAATTTTTATGAATGTAATACAAGAAATTCATCTCTTGATAGTATATAGATATACATACATAATTGTATAGATGACACGTGCATTCCGCATGAAATTGGATTATTACATTTGTTGCATAATATAGTTTAATGAACCTTTTACTGATGAGTGGTTGTACTCACCCCGTTTGGGGACTAACATTTCAGACTAGAAGATATGCCTCTGCTACCGGTCACTCTCGGTACATTTTACGGTATCCCAGTTGATGTTGAGTGCGAGTGTTCGGAGCACCCTCATCTTGATATACGAGGGTTGGTCTTTGTTTGAGTGCGGGTTCTGGTTATGTATGATATTGGTACACCTGATGGCCCAGTGGTTCAGGAGTTCCTGTCGATGCACGTTCGTCGTGATGGGATCATGCTGGGGATGTTGCCGCCGCTGCCAGCTGACGGACCAGGCTGGGTGTGACTAAGAAGGATGGGTAGCAGATGAATCATTTTTGGATCGCCAACACTAATTGATAGACTTATGTACTTGGCCGTTTGAAAAAGAAAAGAGAAGAGAAGCCGTATGAGTGCTTGATAGTGGGTTCTCTCCATGGATTTCGGTCATGTTATCACACCAAGATTTATGTGTTGAAGCCGATTGATAATATTTGTTAATTCTTCTATGAGATTAAGGGATTATCTCGTGAGAGATTATGAGAGTAAAAATCATTGAAGTTATTAGGTGTAATTGAGAGTCGGAAAACACTAAGTACATAAGTGACTCGAATGTGGTTATTATTTCCATTATAACGCTTGATTTGCAGTGATTTTTGTTACTATTCTCTCCACAAACGTAGGTCATATTGACTGAACCGCATAAATCTGGAGTTCAATTTATTTTCTTATTCTGTCTATTGTATTGTTCAATTGCTTGTTTCCACTACAATTGGTATCAAAGTCAGGCATGGTAGAGTTAAGGTAAATCGATGGTTACTATTGACATATGATTTTTAACCGATGCATCATATAAAATTAAGATTTCTGATTGCGATAGAGCCTGTTTCTCAACTACAAAGAGTCGTATAGATTTGGCGAATTGCATCCGTTACTCTTTGATTCATGCTGAAATTTCAAGAACATCTATACATTTGGCTCTTCAACTTGACCAAGTGGAGACTCGATAGATTGATTATTGTCGCCAGATTGCGGCTGGTTTGATTGTTGAAAAACCAATTCTAACTCATTCTTCGTTTCCTCATTCTTGGACTATTTGTGTTCGTCAGTTTCGGCGATTATTTCCCATGCTGTTATTGCTTTTACTGTACATAAGAATAGTGAAATCTCCTCCTGGCTGGCCATGATCTCTTTCTTGATTTTGCCTCTTCAAATCTACTCATGTATCCTTGTTTCAGATTAGGCATAATTCATCTTAGAAATTCAAACATCTATAATGCAAATGCGCGTTATGTTAATGATACCTTTTATTTAGGGTTAGGCTCCATGCCTAATTTTTAGGATTAATGCCACAAAAATTGTCAAACAAGTACATCTATGACAAATTTATCTCAAACTAATTTTTTAACCGCCATAAATTTTCCAAAACTAATTTTCTGACCAACAAAAATCCCAACCTGATATATTTGTGATAAATTTACACTCCATTAATTTCTAATAAATTGTATTAATACCCCGAAAAATCACAAAACCGATATATTTGTAACAAATGGAGGGTAAACCAAATACCCGTCAACTACCACATATCATCCATCCAACTCAGGAATTTGATAGTAAATTTTAACGGAAACTAGCAAAAGATAAATTTCTCATAAGTATACCAGTTTAGGTTGTCACAAGTGTACTCATTTAGGGTTTTTCGTGATATTAGCCCTAATTTTTATGCAAATGAGACACTTGAAGCCAAAATTTAAGTATCAACAATTGATAAATTAAACCTTTGATCAAATAATTTGGTTTTGGTTTGTTATATATAGCGAAATTATTTAATAATAATTAATGATTTGCCTAGATATTTTAGTGTGATTTTGTTCTTCATTAAATTATTTTTCAACAACTTGTGGAAAAAAAGTGAAAGAATTAATAGGTCTCATTAATTAATGAAAAGGAGCCAAGTTTATATGTACAAAGTTCTGACCAGTCTTATTTTTCCTTTGTATCTATAAACCAAAATTGGCTTCGGTTTTCTAGATTACTTGAGATTATTTATAAGCTGAATTATTTTGGTCAAATTATTTATTAGCTAATTATCCTTTAACAAGATTTGGGTTTTGGTTTTCCAGATTTACTGAACACATTAATTGATCATTTAACCTTCGGACTAGATATTGGGTTGGGACTATTTTTTCTTTATTAAAAATTATTAAAACTTGTGATAATTAATAGGTTTCATTAAATGAAGAGGGGCCAAGCTAATAATAATAATCTTCGTCTATCATCTTCCGCGCCAAGCAACATACATTCATTACGTTTGGGTTGATTGAATTAAACCTACTCTTGCATAATAACACAGTCAAACTTATTACGAACTCATTTTACATAAGATGTTGGGCCATCCATATTTCTAAATTCTCGGTTCCGACAAAAACCTCATTAAATGTTCAAAAGTCAAGTTTTCATTGTACATGAGTAGCAAAAGTGTACCCGCATTCTCGCATGAACATATAGTTAACATTTGAAGATTTTACTGAATCGTCCTGTATAGGCTATTTGAATTATCAGTTTACAGAAAGAAATAAATTACTAATGGAGCAATTGGATACGTACATATATAAACAGAAAAATAAATTTCAAGATTTGAATTTTTTTTTTATGATTGCTTACAAGATTAAAAAGATTCAAAGTAAGATTCACATAAGATTATTAATTCATACATTTATCCGTTGATAAAGTGTTAAATAAAACAGCTATCCGGGATTTAATTTGTCAGAAAACCTTATAAGTAAGAAGTCCTCTATACATAACTTTATATAATAGTATGCTAGATCGACCAGTTTTAGCTACGTATTCATGTGATTATTAGAGATGAATGTATGATTATTAAACCATCTTTTAATTTTTTGATCGCTTAGGTATTTGTTTCGAAAGGTTGTGTTAAAACCATAAGAATTAAAGTGACATTTTCTTTATAGTTTTGTATGGGAGTATATGTTTTTAGCCTCGAAAGCTAGTTACAACTTTAGGGGCAGATTGTATTTTGCTGATCATTTTAAAAAACTACAAGTTTAATAAGCACATTAAATACCGATTCATCCACAAGTGTGCTTCTATGATAGCTTGTGGCTCGAGATGATCAGCTCCAAAAATTGGTTGTGGCAGTTCTTCCCCGCTTTCAAGAGCTCATGACAACATTCATTGGTGGGTGTAAAGGTGTCAGCAAGGACTATGATTTGAAAGAATCCAGACCCGCAATCGTTACTTATTCCCTTTCCACAATCAGGGTTTTCGACCTTGGCAAAGGTAGCCTTAGGAAGCAATGCAACAGGGACGACCAACAAGATCATGACAGCAAACAAGTTCTTGGGCTTTGCCATTATGGTCTTTTGGGGATAGGAGGGTTAGAAAATTGTGTGAGATTGTTGATTGTTTAATGATGTAGTTGATCTAGAGATGAGAACTTATATAGCTCGAGGGAAGTAGAGCATTAATGAAATGAATTCATTAGTTATGATTCAGAAATTCATGTAGGAAGCATGTAAAATTATTTCTCTTGCAATAAATGCATTGATTGAGGGCCTCGTCATCTTACTTTGTTTCTAGTTCAATCATTTGCCATAAAAAGAAAGAAAGTATTAATGAGTTGTTTGGTTGATTCTGTGAATGAAAATACTTATTTCCGATTGGATTTTCAATCCCATGTTTGATATATAATATGAACTAGTCACATGCCCTCAGTTTAAAATAATTTTATAAAATTATATTAGCTTAAAATGTTTCACCATATATTCTCTCATAAAAGTGGCCACAATTAAGTTTTAGAACTGATCTAGAACAGACCCTAAAACACATAAGGATAAATCGTTGCCACCGAGTTGGGGATGGTCCAAAATGTACTAAGAACCTGCTGAAAGCCCACTAACCAAACCTAAGGCCGGTTTGGTCAGGAGATACCCAACCTTAGTTTAGGCCTCCAGAGTTAGAGAATAGACTCCTTGAGATCATTGCATTAACAAAAAAGTGAATAGAGCATGACTATTCTGCTGTACAGTAAAAGCAAGAACGACATGGGTAATAATCGCTAAAACCGACAAGCACAAATAGTCCAACAATGAGGAAACGAAGAACGAGTCATTATTGGTTTTTCAACCATCAGACCAGCTACAATCTGGTGATGATAATCAATCTATCGAGTCTCCACTTGGTCAAGCTGAAGAGCCAAATGTATAGATGTTCTCGAAATTTCAGCATGAATCAACAAGTAACGGATGCAAATTGCCAAATCCGTATAACTGTGCGGAATACACCCATGAGTCATGTAGTCTTTCCTCAAAGGAATACTTTTGTGTCGGTTGCCATCTCTACGTGACAAACTCAAGAGTAATGTGTCGAACCAGTGCATTCCTCGACCTCATGAAATTGCGCATTGGAATCACTAATTTGCTCACAAAACACAAAACACTTCATGCATCCCGTGGACTTTTTATGGTGTGACTTCGACCTGCTTTTACCTCTATTGCTAATGGACCCTCGATGTTGGTCTTGACCTCGCAACTTTCTTTATCATTACTTAGAGAAGAAAGTGGACTTTATCTCTTCCCAAATAATTGTAATACATTTTTGTAGCAGTGAATGAATAAAGTGCTCCCACGACTCTAGTAAAAAAGCTAAAAACAACATGCCATGTTCTTCAACATCAAGTATCAAATCCATCATGACTATATTAAAATCATCTTGATGGGATTTGATAAACATACCTTCAGTGCATCGAAATTAAAATGTCATCTTTAACATATATGAGTAATTATTCAAACCCTCCACTATATAGAGTGCTTGAAGTTTTGTCTACAAAACCGCGGCATCCTTCTCCTCGGCCACATCTATTAACACGTCATCCGACAGATTCAAGAAAGTTATATTCTTTGCTTTCTCCATTAGCATTATAATAAGCAACCCATCTTTATCATCTCATGCCTTGGCCAAACATTGGGTTGTCAATAGCGAACGCATCTTGACTCTTCATAACCAAAATGGTTCGTTCCGTGAAACTTCTCGATTTCAATTTCACCCAAGACATAATTACAATAAAAAAATTTCTAAATAATAATCTGACAAACAAAAGCCTCAAATTTCAATCTAGAAATCTGATACCGATTGTTGAAATATGAACGTGGAAACTAATCAGGATCTAACAAATTAAGTCAATGCGAAAATACTAATGAAATAAATCATAAACGATGAAAGACATAAATAATTTACGTGATTCGGTTCAAATATTAGTATTTATATCTAATAGAAGAACCGGTAGCAAATAATCCCCTATAATTAGAGAATTGGAGTTATAACTCCTTACGTACTCAAATGTTTCCCACACCTTAAATTAAGTTCAAATTTAAAATATTTATAAATAAACAAATCAATTTGGATATTTTTTTCACAGTACAAAATCTCCCTCTTGTATTCAAGAGTTCCCCCTCTTTCATGCATCCCGGAAGTGCTCTCTATTTAGCTTTTCGGACGTCACTATTCAACCTTATTTCTCTGTGTGGCTCTATTTTGAGGAAACCCTCTGGCGGCTTTTTCATGAGATGTGCAGCCAGGGAAAAGAACCCAAAAACACAAAATTATTCTTTGTACCTTTTTTTCCTCTAATTATCCTGGGCCCCATTTGCTTTCTTTTGTACAGCCGAAAGCAAGTCCAGCAAAGAAGCTTTTTCTGAGCAAACGTCCGCTACATGTCTTCTTAGGATTAATAGATAATGCCACCGTAAAGATTCTTCAAAACTAAAAATGACGTCGATTAATAATCCAATTCAATTCAAGTTTAGCATGCTAGCACAAACTTGAGATATTATTTAATAATATGAGATCAGAGGGCTTGACCAAATTCCCAACTCCGGCAAACTTGATCCAAAAATATAACTAAGTTCAAGGGCTCCCTATTTGATCTCACCAAATAATGATATAGCTTATGTGGACTCAGTCCAATTAATCTAATTAAGCTAAAAGCCTCCCTCCCTCAACTCCTTTAGCTCCACTTCGTCGCAATTATATGGGCTCAATTAAAATGCTCTTAATATTTATATATACTTTAATTAATTTTTTTGCGTAGGGGTCATGATAGATCATATATTACGTTGAAGTCCTCTTTACTCAAAAGTAAGAAGTCATCACACTTATATTGGTTCAATCCAAGTGAGATTTATACAAGATTATTAATTTATACATTTATCCATTCATAGATTATTATATAATTGGGGAATCTCTTTTTTTTTTTTTTTGGGGGTTAGAAAACCTTAAAAGTAAGAAACCCTCTTTACCTTACTCTATATATATAAATAGCTAGATCGGCCAACGTTAATTACATATTCATGTGATTGGTAGAGATGAATGTGTGATTATTAAACCATCATTTGATCTCATTTCAAAAGGTTATGTTAAAAGCAAAAGAAACAAAGTGACATTTTCTTGTAGTTTTGAATGTGATTCTATCTTGTTAGACTAGAAAGTAAGTAACAACATGAGGGCCAGATTGTATTTTGCAAAAATTCTAAAAAATTATAAGTTTCTAAGCACATAAAACACTGAAAATATGATTCATCCGCTTCTATTATAGTTAATTATAAGGCTTAAGTCCCCAAAAAAAATTAGGAGAATCCAATAGAAAAATTATACTCTTTTCATTTTTTATTTTTTTACACGTCTAGTGTATTACAAAATAGGAATAGCTCTCAATAAGCGGCCTCAAGCGGGGATACAGGATTGATAGCCACAACGCAATTGCTCCACATCTCATTGCTCCTCTTGTAGACATTGGATTTCTTCCCCCTGATCGGCTTGTGGCTTAAGAGGATCAACTCCACGAATTGGCTATGGCAATTCTTCCCCACTTTCACTAGCTTGTAACAACATTCATCGATAGGTGCAAAGGTGTCACCAAGGACTGATTTGAAAGAACTCGAACCCACAATCCCACAATCGTTAGTTATTCCCTTCGTGCAATCATGGATTCCAACTGTGGCGAAGGTAGTCCTAGGAAGCAATGCCACAGTGATGACCAAAAAGATTATGAGAGCAAACAAGTTCTTGAGCGTTGCCATGATGGTCTTTTGGGGACAAAAGTGTTAGAAAATTGTCTGATTGCGTTGATTATTTGATGATGTATTCATGTAGAGATGAGAACTTATATATCTGGAGGGAAGTAGTGCATTGATAAAATTGATTCATCTGTTATGATCCATAAATTTAAACAAGTTATTTCTCTCGCAATAAACTCTTCTCACTATAAGGATTGAGGCCCTTGTCATGTCACTTCCTTTATGGTTCAATCATTTGACATAAAAAAAAAAAGTAGTATCGAGTTGTTTAAAATAATTTCATGAAATTGAATTTGCTGAACGCATAGTAAACAAACTTAAAGCCGGTTCAATCATTTAATTTGGGTTAGCACGAATGAAACTAATTCTCTCGAGAGTGTGTCACGCCCCGATCCTCAAGCACATGCACATCCCTTACCATGGTCAATTTTAAATGCGATATCGTAGGACTACGTATTGCCGACCCTTTTCCTTTTCATAAGCACATGCGGAAGCAATTATAAATCCCCAAACAGTAAAGTAATGGGATAGAAAAAGCAGGGTCATAATTTTTCATAATGAAATTCACAACCTTACTTTTATACATAGCACAACCCATAGTATTTTACCATACTATTCACAAGGTCTCATCTCACACCTATCTACAAGGACACATGGTTCACACAAACGGGATGGGATCTCAGTCCTCATCCGAGTCGTACTCAAGATCCTCCTCTGGATCATCTTCTTCTTCAAAATCTTCCTCCTCCTCAGATTTCACATCAAGATTCTCCTCCTCAGATTCCTCCTCCTTAGGCTCCTCATCAGGGTCCTGAAATGGTTATACAATAATCATTGAGACCACGTCTCAGCGAGTTCTACCCCTTAAGACTCGATTAGTAAACCAATACGTTATCCGGGCTGCCTATGCACACGGGTCAGAGGACTTACCTTGGCCTCAGATTCCACTTGCAAATTAGCACAGTTCAAATAGGCACCCATCATAATATCACAGAATGAAACATCGATCAAATCGACTTAGTCGATTACATGTCAGTCGGACCATCTCAAGGTCATTTCCATTCAATCAGTCAATTCACAACATCAGATCAAATCGACCTAGTCGATTACATGTCAGTCAGACCATTCCCCAGTCATTTCAATCAATACCATACATTTCCCCACGATGGAATATCTAATCGTCGAGCCCACGTGCATTCTCTAGGACGATGTACCAAGTCTCGGAGCCCACGTGCATTCTTTAAGGCAACC
Organism: Eucalyptus guilfoylei; assembly: GCA_016097605.1. Lineage (NCBI taxonomy): Eukaryota > Viridiplantae > Streptophyta > Magnoliopsida > Myrtales > Myrtaceae > Eucalyptus > Eucalyptus guilfoylei. The sequence continues at coordinate 5,544,017 of CM027866.1, forward strand.
TATTCGCCAAGATGACATACTTAATCATTGGGCCCATGTGCATTCTCTTGTGCACTAAATTTGCCAAAGTGACGCATCAGATCACTGAGCTCACGTGCCCTTTTTAGATGCCATACTTAATCACCGAGCCCACGTGCATTCTTCCAAGTGATAGATCAAGTTACCAAGCCCACGTGCATTCTCTAAGGCGCCGTTTTCGCCAAGGTGATATATATAATAGACAGTTACGTGCGTTTTTTAAGGTGCCATTTTCGCCAGTGATATCCTTAATCACCGAACCACGTATGTTCATAAATCATGCACATGCTCTTGGGCATCGTTTTCGCCAAGATGATGTACTTCATCACAAAGCCACACACTAACTATTTCTTTTCCATATTTACCATACCCGATATTAATGTACCCGATTGGTCTTAGCCAAGAGTATATTCAGTTCACTCTCACAATCTTCTCCACTTAATAGCCCATCAAAGCATTCTTGGCGCTAAACAATCATACTCGGCCATCTACCAATCAATTACTCAATTTCAATCAATTTAGCACTAATTCCTAAAATTCCATAATCAATTCAATTCAAGCAACGTAGAGCTAAATCAAATAAACAGACTGCATGACGACAATCAACATAAAATTCGGTCGTCGGGCTATCCCTGCCTAATTTCTAGAAAAATAAATAAATAATTAAATTAATTTCGAAAATTAATAAATAAATACTAAAAATCCAATTTAGGCCCGTAATGCCTGATTGAAGCCCGAAACGATTAGGGAAAAATCCCGAGATGTATTCGATAAGTAATATAGGCTATACTCTAGCTTATTACACTAGTCAAAAGCCTAATATGTATCATAATGAATTAATAATCGCTAATCTACTATAATCTAACCACCTAATTGCACTTAATTAAATCTAATCAACCCTTAAGCATAATTAGCAAACTACGAAAGCATTAGTGAGTAAAACTCAGCAAAGCGGAGACCGGAAAACCGCAATGGCAACGTGACGGCGACCGAACTTGGGCTCACGATCACACCAACGGACTTGGACCGGGCCTAAACTTGGCCCAACAAATCTCAGCCCAATCTGAGACTTGTTGCTGAATTGGGTTGGGCGTGAAGTAGGCTTCAAGACTGGGCTAAGATCCAATGGGCTGAGCTGGAATCACTTGGGCTTCAAATTGCTGGGTTGCTGCAGGCGTGGGCTTGGAAACACAAGTTGCTGGGCTTTAAGGAGGACTGAACTGCTGAATTCTTGGGCCAAGTTGCTGGCCTCTTGGGTCGAGGAAGTTGGGCTGTTCAGTGGACTGCAGCGTGGGCCGAAGACGCTGGAAATCATGGGCTTCCCTGGCGTGTGGCTTCGGTTGACATGGTGGCTTCGCGGGATGTCTTCAATGGAGGCAGCCGCGGACTCAAAGAAACTCTGGCGCTGAAGACGTGGCCGACAAGCTCGCTAGTGGAGCAGTTTCTGATGTGAGCTGGCATGCGGTCGAAGAGCAGCTTCGTGTAGAGGAATTTGTGGGCTGCGGGCGTGAGTGGCTGACAGAGTCAACAAATTGCCTCTGGTTGACTCGGTGCTGGCGTGGAGCTGAAGGATGCGCGGCCGCTTGGGCTGAAGACGTTGGATTTCACGGCTTGCTTCGTGGAGTTCGCTGGCCACAGGATTGAACTGAACGGAAAGGGAGAGAAGCAACTTCGGCCGATGCTGGCAGCTGAAGATGGAGATGCGAGACTATGGAAGATGCGTGGAGTTGCTGCTTCGTGGAACGTGGGCTAAGCAGAGAGAGAGAGAGAGCTTCGGTGGTGTTGCGGTTGATGGTTGACCGCGCAAGAGAGGGACGCGAACAAGTGGCAGGGGGGATAGCGGTGAGTGGTGCTGCAGCTTGAGGAACAGAATTCAATGCTGCTTCAAGGGAAAACGAAAGAAAATGGAGAGAAACGTGGGGGTTGGGAGCTGAGCTTCGGATGAGAGAAATAAGGGAAAGCAGAAGCAAAAGTTTGCGTGATGGAGGAGGAGCTGGCAGAGTCGTGACCGAGAGGTCTTGGAAAAAGAAGCAAAAGTCAGAAATTTTATCTCTTGCATTGATTACTTGGTCTCCCAATACTTTCCCAACATATTAGTACCTCAAATACTTCAAATTGACACCAAAATTCCAGCTCTAGGCCTAGATTCGAATTTCACAATTTGGGGTCTTCAATTTGTTCAACAATTTCCCAAATCCGACGTCCAATTTCGGTGAAGAAAAAGCCCGTAGAATTTCTACAAGTGCCCCTCATCAAATAGCTTGGCTTGGAAGTCCAAATTCCCTTAAACTTGGCCCATACGAATTTCCGTTAATTTTCGGCAATGTCCGAATCCATTTTCCGTAAAAATCCCGGAATCTTTGAAAAATTTTTCGGAGGATGAGTCGACGTTTCTAAAATAGCTCATGACATGATAGAATCTTCAATTTCTAAAATCGGACTTGAATTCGCGATTAATTTCACTTGGGTGCACTTTTAGTGTGACCTAGCCGAGGTAGTTTTCGGAGATTTTTAGTGTAAATAACCGTGCTCGATTTTCTTTGAGCCACAATGAACCCATTCGACTCGTTGGCAATTCTCGGTGGTCGTGAAAATCCCAAGGTTTCAATTACGGGCACAGAGTACCCAAATCGACAGAAAGCTGGTCTAGTGCCGATTGACCAAAAATTTTGCAATAAGGTGGAATCACCCACACTTTGATCACACATCTCAATCGAATCAACCTATCCCTGATCTCTGATTGATTTTGACAATGTCGTAATGACCCTTGCAGACTACAATGGTTGGGCAGTCGACTTCTGGTCGAATTCTCAAGTCAATTGCATTAAAATCTCTTAATGACTTTCCCAGATAGTCTAGTTATCTCATGAGTGAACGGCTCTCAGAATAGCACTATAGATGTGTCGATGAAAGGCCCGACTTATTCAATTGAAAACAGTACTGAAAATTTAGGATGTCACAAAGTGAATAAAGCATGAATATTCCGTTGTACAGTAAAAGCAATAACGTTTTGAGAATTTCCAATCTCCAAGTGATTAAAGTTTATCTCGCATTAGATAACGACCTGTTCCCATATGCAACATTTATAAGGATCCATTGTACGCAGTCGACAGAAATAATCGACGGACGAACATAAAGCATTTAGGTACAAGGAAATGAAGAGCAGTTCATACTTGGTTTTTCAACTAACGGACCAATTGAAATATGGAGTGAAATCTGGAGATGAAAATCAATCTTCCGAGTCTCCACGCATGTCCTTTTGGTCAGGCCGAGTCATAATTGGTTTTTCAACTAACGGACCACTTGAAATCTGGTGGTGAAAATCAATCTTCCGAGTCTCCACGTTTGTCCTTTTGGTCTGGCTGAGGAACTACATCTATAGGTGTTCTCCTTGAAATTTCAGCACAAATCACCGCGTAACGAATGCATAATGTTAAAAAATATCTCGAGGAGTCCGTGAACGAAATTTAACTCAAAGTGAATTATAGTAAAGCATGAAGTTGATTTTTTAGATGCGCAATCAGCCAGTACAAGATTTTAATTTTGGTAACTTGTGGACATGAAATATTCCCCGGAGAAGTGGGAATTGGCTAAGGAAAATTAAAAGGACGAAAAAAAAAAGAAAGGTCTTCATTTAGACTTTGCTTCCTGATTTCACTTGGCGTGGACTTCTCACATATCCCAATCTTGGACCTTTTTTCCAAAAGCGGTAGTATTTATAGTCAAATCGAGGGATTTATGAAAAAGTGGTCGTTGACGCGCCGTATGAGTGCTTGACAGTGGGTTCTCTCCGTGGATTTCGTTCATGTTATCAGACCAAGATTTATGTGTTGAAGCCGATTGATAAGATTTGTTAATTCTTCTATGAGATTAAGGGATTATTTCGTGAGAAATTATGAGAGTAAAAATCATTGAAGTTATTAGGTGTAATTGAGAGTGGGAAAACACTAAGTACTTAAGTGACTCGAATGTGGTTATAATTTCCATTATAACGCTTGATTTGCAGCGATATTTGTTACTATTCTCTCCACAAACACAGGTCACATTGATCGAACAACATAAATCTGGAGTTCAATTTATTTTCTTATTTTGTCTATTGTATTGTTCAATTGCTTGTTTCCACAACAATTGTTATCAAAGTCAGGCTTGGTAGAGTTAAAGTAAATCGATGGCTACTATTGACATATGATTTTTAACTAATGCATCATATAAAATTAAGATTTCTGATTGCGATAGAGCCTGTTTCTCAACTAAAAAGATTCATATAGATTTGGCAAGTTGCATCCGTTACTCGATGATTCATGCTGAAATTTCGAGAACATCTATACATTTGGCTCTTCAACCTGACCAAGTGGAGACTCGGTGGATTGATTATTGTCACCAGATTGCGACTGGTCTGATTGTTGAAAAACCAATTATGACTCGTTCTTCATTTCCTCATTCTTGGACTATTTGTGTTCGTCGGTTTCGGCGATTATTTCCCATGCTATTATTGCCTTTATTGTACATAAGAATCGTCAAATCTCCTCCTGGCTGGCCACGATCTCTTTCTGGATTTTGCCTCTTCAAATCTACTCTTGTATCCTTGTTTCAGATTAGGCATAATTCATCTTAGAAATTCAAACATCTATAATGCAAATGCACGTTATGTTAATGATACATTTTATTTAGTGTTAGGCTCCATCCCTAATTTTTAGGATTAATGCCACAAAAATTGTCAAACAAGTACATCTATGACAAATTTATCTCAAACTAATTTTTTAACCGCCATAAATTTTCCAAAACTAATTTTTTGACCAACAAAAATCCCAACCTGATATATTTGTGATAAATTTACTCTCCATTAGTTTCTAATAAATTGTATTAGTACCCCGAAAAATCACAAAACCGATATACTTGTAAAAAATGGAGGGTAAACCAAATACCTGTCAACTACCACATATCATCCATACAACTCAGGAATTTGATAGTAAATTTAAACGGACACTAGCAAAAGATAAATTTGTCATAAGTATACCAGTTTAGGTTGTCACAAGTGTACTCATTTAGAGTTTTTTGTGATATTAGCCCTAATTTTTATGCAAATGATTACACTTGAAGCCAAAACTTAAGTATCAACAATTGATAAATTAAACATGTGATCAAATAATTTGGTTTTGGTTTGTTATATATAGCGAACTTATTATTAATAATTAATGATTTGCCTAGATATTTTAGTGTGATTTTGTTGTTCATTAAATTATTTTCCAACAACTTCTGGACAAAAAAAGTTGAATACTTAATAGGTCTGATTAGTTAATGAAAAGGAGCCAAGTTTATATGTACAAAGTTCTGACAAGTCTTATTTTTCCTTTATATCTATAAGCCAAAATTGGCTATGGTTTTCTAGATTAGTTGAGATTATTTATAATCTGAATTTGTTTGGTCAAATTATTTATTAGCTAATTATCCTTTAACAAGATTTGGGTTTTGGTTTTCCAGATTTATTGAACTCATTAATTGATCATTTAACCTTTGGACTAGATATTGGGGTGGGACTTTTTTTTTTTTTTTTTTTTATATTAAAAATTATTAAAACTTGTGATAATTAATAGGCTTCATTAAATGAAGAGGGGCCAAGATGATAATAATAATCTTCATATATCATCTTCCGCGCCAAGCAACATACATTCATTACGTTTGGGTTGATTAAATTGAACCTTCTCTTGCATAATAACACGGTCAAACTTATTACAAACTCATTTTACATAAGATGTTGGGCCATCCATATTTCTAAATTCTCGGCACCAACAAAAACCTCATTAAATGTTCAAAAGTCAAGTTTTCATGGTATATGAGTAGCAAAAGTGTACCCGCATTCTCGCATGAACATATAGTTAACATTTGAAGGTTTTGCCGAATCGTCCAGTATTGGCTCTTTGAATTATCAGTTTATAGAACGAAAGAAAATACTAATGGAGCAATTGGATACGTATATATATAAACAGAGAAATATATTTCGAGATTTGAATTTTTTTTTTTATGGTTGCTTACAAGATTAAAAAGATTCAAAGTAAGATTTATATAAGATTTTTAATTTATACATTTATCCATTGATAGAGTGTTAAATAAAACAACTATCCGGGATTTAATTTGTCAGAAAACTTTATAAGTAAGAAGTCCTCTTTACATAACTTTATTTAATAGTATGCTAGATCGACCAGTTTTAGCTACTTATTCATGTGATTACTAGAGATGAATGTATGATTATTGAACGATCTTTTAATTTTTTGATCGCTCAGGTATTTATTTCAAAAGGTTGAGTTAAAATCATAGGAATTAAAGTGACATTTTCTTTATAGTTTTGTATGGGACTATATGTTTTTAGACTCGAAAGCAAGTAACAACTTTAGGGACAGATTGTATTTTGTAGATCATTTTAAAAAACTACAAGTTTAATAAGCACATTAAACACCGATTCATCCACAAGTGTGCTTCTATGATAGTTAACCATAAGGCTTAAGCGGCACAAAAAATAAAATTAAAAATTTGAACAGAATCCAATAGGAAAATTATAATTCCTTCATTCTTTCTATTTTACACGTTTATTGAAATATAAAATAGGAATAGCTCTCAATGAGCAAGCTCGGGAGGGGATACAGGACTGAGAGCTGCAACACAGTTGTTCCATGTCTCATTGCTCTGCCTATAGACATCAGATATTGTCCCCTTAATCGGCTTGTGGCTCGAGACGATCAACTCCAAAAATTGGTTGTGGCAGTTCTTCCCCGCTTTCAAGAGCTCATGACAACATTCATTAGTGGGTGTAAAGGTGTCGGCAAGGACTATGAGTTGAAAGAATCTAGACCCGCAATCGTTACTTATTCCCTTTCCGCAATCAGGGTTTCCGACCTTGGTGAAGGTAGCCTTAGGAAGCAATGCAACAGGGACGACCAACAAGATCATGAGAGCAGACAAGTTCTTGGACATTGCCATTATGGTCTTTTGGGGATGGAAGGGTTAGAAAATTGTGTGAGATTGTTCATTGTTTGATGATGCAGTGGATCTAGAGATGAGAACTTATATAGCTCGAGGGAAGTAGTGCATTAATGAAATGAATTCATCAGTTATGATTCAGAAATTTATATAGGAAACATGTAAAATTATTTCTCTTCCAATAAATGCATTGATTGAGGGCCTTGTCATCTCACTTTGTTTCTAGTTCAATCATTTGCCATAAAAAAATGAAAGAGAAAAAGAAAGTATTAATGAGTCGTTTGGTTGAATCTGTGAATGAAAATACTTATTTCCGATTGGATTTTCAATCCCATGTTTGATATATAATAGGAACTAGTCACATGCCCTCAATTTAAAATAATTTTATAAAATTATATTAGCTTAAAATGTTTCACCATATATACCCTCGTAAAAATGACCACAATTAAGTTTTAGAACCGATCTTCAACAGACCCTAAAACACATAAGGATAAATTGTTGCCACCAAGTTGGGGATGGTCCAAAATGTACCAAGAACCTGCTGAAAGCCCACTGACCAAACCTAAGGCCAGTCTGGTTAGGAGATACCCAACCTTAGTTCAGGCCTCTGGAGCTAGACTCCTTAAGATCATTGCATAAACAAAAAAGTGAATAAAGCATGACTATTTTGCTATACAGTAAAAGCAATAACGGCATGAGAAATAATCGCCGAGACCGACAAGCACAAACAGTCCAACAAAGAGGAAACAAAGAACGAGTCATAATTGGTTGTTCAACCATCAGACCAGCTGCCATCTAGTGACGATAATCAATCTACCGAGTCTCCACTTGGTTAGGCTGAAGAGCCAAATGTATAGATGTTCTCGAAATTTCAGCATGAATCAACGAGTAACGGATGCAAATTGCCAAATCCGTATAACTGTGCGGAATACACCCATGAGTCATGTAGTCTTTCCTCAAAGGAACACATTTGTGTCGGTTGCTATCTCTACGTGACAAACTCAAGAGTAATGTGTCGAACCAGTTTATTCCTCGACCTCACGAAATTGCGCATTGGAATCACTAATTTTCTCGCGAAACGCAAAACACTTCATGCGTCCCGTGGACTTTTTATGGTGTGACTTCGACTTGCTTTTACCTCTATTGCTAATGGACCCTCGATGTTGGTCTTGACCTCGCAACTTTCTTTATCATTACTTAGAGAAGAAAGTGGACTTTATCTCTTCCCAAATAATTGTAATACATTCTTGTAGCAGTGAATCAATAAAGTGTTCCCACGACTGTAGTAAAAAAGCTAAAAACACATGCCACATTCTTCAACATCAAGTATCAAATCCATCATGAGTTTATTAAAATCATCTAGATGGGATTTGATAAACATACCTTCAGTGCATCGAAATTAAAACATCATCTTTAACATGTATGCGTAATTATTGAAACCGTCCACTAAATAGAGTGCTTGAAGTTTTGTCTACAAAACCGCAGCATCCCTCTCCTCGGCCACATCTATTAACACGTCATCTGACAGATTCAACAAAGTTATATTCTTTGCTTTCTCCATTAGCATTATAATCAGCAACCCATCTTTGTCATCTCATGCCTTAGCCAAACATTGGGTTGTCAATAGCCCACGCATCTTGACACTTGATAACCAAAATTGTTCGTTCCGTGAAACTTCTCGATTTCAACTTCACCCAAGACATAATTACAATAACAAAATTTCTAAATAATAATCTAACAAACAAAAGCCTCAAATTTCAATCTAGAAATCTGATACCGATTGTTGAAATATGAACGTGGAAACTAATCAGGATCTAACAAATTAAGACAATGCAAAAATACTAAAAAATAAATCAGAAACGATGAAGGACGTAAGTAATTTACGTGATTCGGTTCAAATATTAGTATTTATATTTAATAGGAGAACCGGCAGCAAATAATCCCCTATAATTAGAGAATTGGAGTTATCACTGCTTACGTACTCAAATGTTTCCCACACCTTAAATTAAGTCCAAATCTAAAATGTTTATAAATAAACAAATGAATTTGGATATTTTTTTCACAGTACAAAATCCCTGTCTTGTATTCAAGAGTTCCCCCTATTTCATGCATCCCGGAAGTGCTCTCTATTCAGCTTTTCAGACGTCACTATGGGGCCCTATTTTTCTGTGTGACTCTGTTTTGAGGAAACCCTCTGGCGGCTTTTTCATGAGATGTGCGGCCAGGGAGAAGAACACAAAAACACAAAATTATTCTTTGTATTTTTTTTTCCTCTAATTATCCTGGGCCCCATTTGCTTTCTTTTGTACGAGCGAAAGCAAGTCCAGTGAAGAAGCTTTTCCTGAGCAGACGTCCGCTACACCTCTTGTTAGGATTAATAGATAATGCCACCGTAAAGATTCTTCAAAACTAAAATTGACTTCGATTAATAATTCATTTCAATTCAAGTTTAGCATGCGAGCTCAAACTTGAGATATTATTTAATAATATGAGATCAGAGGGCTTGACCAAATTCCCAACTCCAGCGAACTTGATCCAAAAATATAACTATATTCAAGGCCTCCCTATTGGATCTCGCCAAATAATGATATAGCTTATGTGGACTCAGTCAAATTATTCTAATTAAACTAAAAGCCTCCCTCGACTCCTTAAGCTCCACTTCGACACAATTATATGGGCTCAATTAAAATGCTCTTAATATTTATATATACTTTAATTAATTTTTTTTCTTAGGGGTCATGATAGATCATATATTATGTTGAAGTCCTCTTTACTCAAAAGTTTGAAGTCATCCCGCTTATATTGATTCAATTGAAGTGAGATTTATACAAGATTATTAATTTATACATTTATCCATTCATAGATTATTATATAATTGGGGATTTTCTTTTTTTTTTTTGGTTAGAAAACCTTAAAAGTAAGAAGCCCTCTTTACTTTACTCTATATATAGATAGCTAGATCGGCCAACGTTAATTACATATTCATGTGATTGGTAGAGATGAATGTGTGATTATCAAACCATCATTTGATCTCTTTTCAAAAGGTTATGTTAAAAGCAAAAGAAACAAAGTGACATTTTCTTGTAGTTTTGGATGTGATTCTATCTTGCTAGACTAGAAAGTAAGTAACAACCTGAGGGCCGGATTGTATTTTGCAAAAATTCTGAAAAAATTACAAGTTTCTAAACACATAAAACACTGAAAATTTGATTCATCCGCTTCTATTATAGTTAATTATAAGGCTTAGAGTCCCCAAAACCCCAAAAATTTTTTGGAGAATCCAATAGAAAAATTATACTCTTTTCATTTTTTATTTTTTTACACGTCTAGTGTATTACAAAATAGGAATAGCTCTCAATAAGTGGCCTCAAGAGGTGATACAGGATTGATAGCCACAACGCAATTGCTCCACATCTCATTTCTCCTCTTGTAGACATGGATCTGTTCCCCCTGATCGGCTTGTGGCTTAAGAGGATCAATTCCACGAATTGGCTATGGCAATTCTTCCCCACTTTCACGAGCTTGTAACAACATTCATCGATAGGTGCAAAGGTGTCACCAAGGACTGATTTGAAAGAACCCGAACCCACAATCCCACAATCATTAGTTATTCCCTTCGTGCAATCAGGGATTCCAACTGTGGCGAAGGTAGTCCTAGGAAGCAATGCCACAGTGATGACCAAAAAGATCATGAGAGCAAACAAGTTCTTGAGCGTTGCCATGATGGTCTTTTGGGGACAAAAGTGTTAGAAAATTGTCTGATTCCTTAGAGATGAGAACTTATATATCTGGAGGGAAGTAGTGCATTGATAAAATTGATTCATCTGTTATGATCCAGAAATTTAGACAGGTTATTTCTCTTGCAATAAACTCTTCTCACTATATGGATTGGGGCCCTTGTCATGTCACTTCCTTTATAGTTCAATCATTTGACATTAAAAAAAAAAAAAAGGTAGTATTGAGTTGTTTAAAATAATTTTATGAAATTAAATTTGCTGAACGCCTAGTAAACAAACTTAAAGCCGGTTCAATCATTGAATTTTGGGTTAGCACGAATGAAACTAATTCTCCAGAGAGTGAATAAAGCATGACTATTCCCCTGTATGGTAAAAGCAATAATGGCCTGAGAATTTCCAATCCCCAAGCGATTAAAGTTTATCTCACATTAGATAACGACCTGTTCCCACATGCAACATTTATAAGGATCCATTGTACGTAGTCGATAGAAATAATCAACAAACGAACACAAAGCATTTAGGTATAAGGAAACGAAGAACAGTTCATAATTGGTTTTTCAACTAACAGACCAATTGAAATATGGAGTGAAATCTGGAGATGAAAATGGATCTTCCGGGTCTCCACGCATGTCCTTTTTGTCAGGCGGAGTCATAATTGGTTTTTCAACTATCGAACCACTTGAAATCTGGTGGTGAAAATCAATCTTCCGAGTCTCCACGTCAGTCCCTTTGGTCTAGTTGAGGAACTACATCTATAGGTGTTCTCCTTGAAATTTCAGCACAGATCACCGCGTAACGGATGCGCAATGTTAAAAAATATCTCGAGAAGTCCGTGAACGAAATTTGACTCAAAATGAATTATAGTAAAGCATGAAGTTGATTTTTTAGATGCGCAACCAGCTAGTACAAGATTTTAATTTTGGTACCTTGTGGACATGAAATATTCCCCGGAGAAGTGGGAATTGGCTAAGGAAAATTACAAGGACAAAAGAAAAAAAAAGAAAGGTCCCCATTTAGACTTTGCTTCCTGATTTCACTTGGCGTGGACTTCTCACATATCCCAATCTTGGACCTTTTTTCCAAAAGCGGTAGTATTTATAGTTAGATCGAGGGATTTATGAAAAAGTGGTCGTTGAAGCGCCGTATGAGTGCTTGATAGTAGGTTCTCTCCGTGGATTTCGTTCATGTTATCACAGCAAGATTTATGTGTTGATGCCGATTGATAAGATTTGTTAAATCTTCTATGAGATTAAGGGGTTATTTCGTGGGAAATTATGTGTGACATCCCAAATTTTCAACTCTATTTTCTTCTGAATGAATCGAGCATTTTATTGACGCGCCAATAGGGTTATTCTCAGAGCCGATCACTTTTGACATAACTAGACTATCTACGGAAGCCATTAAGAAATTTGAAGGCAATAGACTTGAGAATTCGACCAAGAGTGGGCTTCTCGACCGTGTCCATCTTTAGAGGCCATTTCGGCATAGTTAAAAATCAATTTGAAATCAGAGATAGACTGGATCGACAGAGATGTGTGGCTAATCATGGGTGACACCATTAAATTGGAAAATTCGCGTCGACCGGCACTAGATTGATTTTCTTATTATTTTGATACCTTGTGTCCGTATTTGGATCCTCGAGATTTTCATGACAACCGAGAGTCACCAATGAGTCGAGTGGGTTCATAGTGGCTCGAAGAAAATCGACCATGGGTCTTTTGCACTTAAAATTTTTTGAAAGTTACCCGGTAGTTTAGGTCACGCTAAAAACGTGCCAAGTTGAAATTAACTGTGAATTCAAGTTCGATTTCAAAAATGGCAGTTTCTGTCATGTCATAATAAATTCTAGAAGTGCTGACTCAGTCTCAAAAGATTTTTCTAACACCCGACACTTTTTGGGAAAAAGTCGTCGTAGGGTCGTTTTTATGTAGAAAATGCCGAAGATGGTTTTTGGTGGCAAAATTGAGATGCATGATGGATTTATGGGTGAGGAAAATTATCAATTTGATAATTGAGATGTCAATTCAAATTATGGAGGCCAAACGAGAGTGAATCAAGAGAGAATTGGTGAGCAATTGAAGCTTTTTGCTAGGAAATTCGTATCCCCCACAAGTGGTGACTTATGGACCAACTCAACTCTCTAGAAGGGGTATATTAGGCTGAAAATATGCTGGTGGCAGACAGCTTTGGCTTTGGATCAAGATGAGGGGACAAAGAGGATCTTTGTTATGGAACAATCAAGCTTAAGGGGCCCCCATCACTCATCCCTATCTCTTCTCCCCCTCACACCTTCTCAACTAGCCATATCTCCTCTACTCTCTCCATCTTGTGTGACCGGTGGACTAAAGAGAAAACCGAGCAGCCCACTGAAAATCTCTGCAATCGTTCCTCTTGAAGATCGCCCCTCCTCAGTTCTGCTCCTTCACTGAAGCCACACAGCCGTCTCCACCATCACCCTCCATCTTCACCTGCATCCGCTAGCTCCACGCCAGCACTGAGTCAACCAGAGGCCGCTTGTTGACTTTGTCGGCCACTCATGCCTCATCCCACAAATTCCTCTCCACGAACCTGCAGCTCCATTTCATTTTGTCGCTACTAGCGTCCTAGCTTCTGCCAGCATGCCTCCACTAGCGGATTCTTCACGAACAGCTGCCAGCGAAGTCGCTTCGCTTGTCTGTTTAGCTAGCGAAGCCGGCCATTCCAGTCAGCCCAACTCCAGCAGCAGCAAGCCGGCCCAGTCTAGTAGCTCTTCAGTCGGCAGCCCTTGCTGCTTCTCGCACCGCCCAAAACTACAGCCCAACAAGCCCGCAGGATTGATCCATTTGAAGCCCAAAAAAATCCAGAAGTTCAGCCCGCGTGAAGCTCGACCCATCTTCAGCAATAACAGCCCAGTTTTTTAGGCCAAATTCTAGCAAATCAATTGAAGCCCAGCCCACAATTTGAAGCCCATCTTCAGTAGGCCCAACCCAACTTGGGTCCAACCCAAAATCAAGAACTAATCTTAGTTGGGCCGAGATTTGTTGGGCCAAGTTTAAGGCCCGGTCCAAGCCCGCCGGTGTCGTCGAAAGCCCGATTTTGGCCGCTGTCACGTCGCCGTCGCAGTGCCCCGACCTTTGCTTTTAACATGTGAGTTTTGCTCACTAATGCTTTCTTAGTTTTCTAATTATGCTTAAGGGTTGATTAGATTTAATTAAGTGCAATTAGGTGGTTAGATTGCAGTAGATTAGTGATTATTAATTAAATGTGATGCATGTTAGGTGGTTAGACATAGTCATTAGCAAGTAGAAACGTGTTATTATTTATTGAATGCATCTCGGGATTTTTCCCGACCCTTATCGAGCTTCAATTGGGCCTTACGGGCCTAAATTGGATTTTTAAAATTTATTTATTTAATTTTTCGGAATTAATTAATTAATTATTTATTTTTCCGGAAATTCAACCGGGATGGCCGGTGACCAGAATTTCATGCTGATTGTCATGGTGCAGTCCATTTATTTATTTGAGCTCTGAATCGTGCTGAATTGAATTAAATGTGAAATTTTAGGATATGTTCCTAAATGGTTGTTTTTGATTATTTGATTGGAAAATGATCAGGTATCGACGGTCCGTATCGATAGTAAAGTGGTGATTGAGAGTGGCATCTAAAAGGGCACATGGCTCGGTGATCTGATGCGTTACGTTGGCGAACTAGTTCCTTAGAGAATGCACGTGGGCCCAACATTTCGGAATGGCAGCTAAAAGGACACATGGCTCGGTGATCTGCTGTGTCACTTTGGTGAACTAGTACCTTAGAGAATGCACGTGGGTCCAGTGTTTGAGTAAGGCATCATGAAAAAGGGCACGTGGCTTGGTGACTTGATGCATCACTTTGGCGAAGAGGTCGCCTTAGAGAATGCACGTGGGCCCAAGGTTTGAGTATGTCATCCTGGAGATTGCACGTGGCTCAGAGACTTGGTATGTCATCCTGGAGATTGCACGTGGCCTGACTTTTAGATATTCCACCGTGGGGAAATGATTTGGGTGACATGTAATCGACTGGTTCAATTTGTTTTGAGTGAGTGGGTGCCTATTATGAATTGTATTGACCTGCAAGTGGGATCTAAGGCCAAGGTAAGTCCTCTGACCTGTGCGTGTTTAGGAAGCCCATAGTGTATTGGTTTACTTATCGGGTCTTAGGGGGTAGAATTCACTGAGACATTGTCTCATGGTTATTATATAACCATTTCAGGCCCGTAGATGGCAACACCTCCACCTCCTCGTCTCGCCATGCATTTCGGTATTCCCCAAGAGGTGACCGAGCTAGAAATCCACTACCATATTCACCCTCACCTAGAAGGACTAGAGTATGTCCTGGTTAAGTCAATCGTCTGGGTTGACGTATGAGAAAATGCCCTGAGGCCCCATCATGATAGGTCATGGTACCGTGAGTACTTTTACGGGTGAAGAGAGGGACCCATTCCAGAGAACGACATGCCAGTGTACATTCTAGAAGAAGCATTTGAGGAGGGTACAGCAGACTATGCGGATGGCTCGGTTGTGAACGTTCAGGACTCGACACTTGAGGCTGAAGCTCACACTCCTGTGTACTCGATTGACGATGACAATTGGAATGACGAGGGTGGTTAGATCAAAGAACAGGAGGCGAAAGGACCAGAGGAGGATGAGGAATGGGGTGTAGTAGAGGAGGTACCTGAAGATGAGCCGGTGTCCGAAGCCGAGGATGAGCCTGAAGAAGAAGATGAAGAGGTGGAAGAAAACGAGCTCAGTGAAGAGGAATCAAAGGAGGATCAGGATGATCCCGAGTACGACCCGGTTGATTACTGAGATCCCATCCCACTTTGTGAACCTTGTGTACTTGTGGATAGGCGTTAGATCAGACCTATGTTAATAGTATTGTAAGATACTATAAGTTGTTCTAATGTATAAAAGTGTGGTTATGAATTTCAGTATGAAAAATATGGCCTGCTTTTCTATCCCATTGTTTTATTGTCTGGGGATTTATAACTGCTTCCACATGTGCAAATATAAAGAACATGGTCGGTGATAAATAGTCCTGGGATATTGCATTCTAAAATCGACCAGGTAGAAGGATGGGTGCCTTCCCGAGGATCGGGGCGTGACATCCCCATTTTGTGGTATCAGAGCCAGGTTCAAGATTGGAGTGATAAGGAGCGATGAGTCTTGGGATAGCAATAAGAAATGCCTTTAAATTCATGCTGGTGCGTGTTAGCTAGATGCTAGAATTGCTTGTTGTTTGAATCACTCCGTTTCTAATTTGGTGTTGAATTGGAAGTAGGTGTCAATAGATTAAAGCGACACTATGAGTGATCAGGAGCCGAGAACTCCTATTAAGAAGGCTAGTAGGGCTGTGACTCGGGGAAGAGCGCCGACCAGGGTCAGTACCCGAGGCAGAGGTAGGGCACAAGCTCAGGCCGGTGCCAGTGGAGAAGCACCAACTCTTGTTAGTGCTAGGGTAGAAGCCCCTGGTGATCATAGATTTGATGGGATCATGCGTGTACTGGGAGCAATGGGTACAAGAATAGATCAGCAAGCTGGTACAGTTGAAGCCGCCGCTGAGGCTGCCCCTACTGCCGTACCTGCAGCCGCGCCTGCCGTTGCTCCAACTGCCGCGAATGTTGAAGGTCCATTGGGGATTGTGGTCACTGTAAGACCAATCCATAAACTGGTAGAGCAATTCCTGAAATTGAATCCACCGTTGTTCATTGGGATAGGAGATCCCGAAGCTGCTGCTCCATGGGTTCAGAAGCTTGAGAAGGCGTTTGCATTATTGATGTGCAACGAGACTGAGAAGGTAATCTTAGCAACTTACCAGCTGGAGGGAGTTGCGAATACTTGGTGGATGACTACCCATGAAACTATCTTTCCAGAAGGCACTGTTTAAGAGGGGCACACTTTCCTTGAAGCCTTCAACGACAAGTATTTCTTGGAGACTGCCAGAGAGGTGAAGATGGCAGAATTCCAACGTCTTCGCTGAGGTTCCCTAACTGTTGATGAGTATGAGGCGAGGTTCGCTGAACTTTCGTGATATGCCCCAGAACTAATAGAAAACCCAGTAAATCGAGTGAGAAAGTTTAGGGATGGGTTCAGACCAAACTTAAGGAGCATACTGGTCTCCCTAGATCTGAGGACTTCTAACGACATATATCGGAGAGCTCAGAAAATTGAGAAGGATCAGAACGAGAGAGCTGCTTCGTCTGGATCGAGGTTCAGTTCTCATAGAGACAACATCCGCCAAGGAAAGAGGCCGATGCTTGGAAATAGATTCCAAGGCCCGCCCAGCAAGAATGGTGGATTTAATAGGTCAGGACCTATAAGAAATGATGCGTGTCGCTTTTGTGGGAGAAGACATGGGACAGCACCATGCCCAGCTAGGATAGGTGCATGTTTTGAATGTGGCCAACAAGGCCACATAGCCAGAAATTGTCCTAGGAAACTAAGGGGACAACCGCAGCTACCGCCGCCACTACCAAGAGGATAGATAAGAGGGTATGCCCTCAGAACGTGTCGCAGGGAGGATAGCAAAGACCTCTAATGCAAGGCATTGTGTACGCAATTACGCAAGGTCAGGCAGAAGATGCGCTTGACGTGATCACAGATACGATCTCACTCAATAACCAACCTGCTTATGCTTTGTTTGATTTGGGAGCAACCTATTCCTTCATTGCCAAGCAATATGTTAGGATGCTAGGGTTGAGTCCTGTATTGTTGGAGTCGGCAATTTGCATATCTACACCCTTGAAAGATAAAGTTATTGCTGCTTTGGGATGTTCTGTGGCACCCCTGACATGGCCCCCGAACCGTTGGGGTCACCACAGTGCGCTTACCTTTTACTTGGCCTGATAATATAATACTCTGATACCAAGGAACTTCATGTTAATTTATAAATCCTGGGGGTTTACATCTTTTAGATTGGTCCCTGCGCAATTTATATGGCGGAAGCACATCCATCAACTCCCTTCCCTGTATTCAGAAAACGATGCACACCAACTAAACATTTATAGGTAAAAGCCGAACACTTTTATTTACTTAAACCAAATGGACATCATTCATCGGTACATCAAAATGCCGTAGTCTTCTATACTCGGCTATACTTCAAAAGATGACCGACATCTCCTCCAACAGTCGTATACTTAAAGTCCATTGTTCAGTGTCGGCGTCCAAAAGTTCCTTCCTTTGCTATCCTCCTCCTCGCGGTCATATCCAACCACTCGATCCATCTACCGGTGGCAGTGGCAGCAGAGGTATCTTATCTAGTCTGAAATGTTAGTCCCTAAACGGGATGAGTACAACCACTTAGCAGTAAAGATCCATCAAACTACACAATGCAACAAGCAAAACAATCAAGATATCACAAGTAAAGCACATATCATCCATGCTATCGAGCATACATCAACATGCGGTCGTGCATATATCGCCATGCAATCATGCATATCTCACCGTGCCATAGTGCATATACCACCATGTAGTCATGCTTGTATTTCCATGAGGTTCATCCCATACCATATGCACATACATGCGCATGATTCGTATCATCCATACACTCATATATACATCCCCATGAGATCCATTCAAGCCTTCACGATCGCATTCTCAATGTCAAATAGCATCAATTTACTTTCATAAGCAGATCATGCATCATGCCATATGCACACATCTATGCGCATGATTCAATTCTCGATCTTTATCTTTCAATTAGATCACATCATTTTTCTTCCCAGGGACCAGTGTTTGCATCCCACAATTTATCGCTCGCATCCAACCTGGCATCACGAGGAGCCTCCGGCACACATCTCCGGGCATCGGGCACACACACTCCGGGCATCTCGTACCCCAAATGGCATCACGAGGTATCCCCCCGGCACACACCTCCAGGGCTTCCGGCATACACACTTCGGGCATCCCAACACTCCCGGGGCATCGTCGGCTCACACCTCCGATGGTATCATCATAATTTATATTCACACATGAAATCTCAATTTCAACATGGCATTTGATGTAACAATATCAAAGGTCTCAACCAGCTTTTGATGTCATATAACATGTCATATGTCACCATATATGTAGCATAATCAACCACTCGAGACATTATATCACATGGAGCAATTTCATTTATTTTTGAAAATACGGCAACATTTCGGATAAAAACAGATTGCACTCCTTTGATCATAATTCTTGAAAAATTAGTAAAAAGCCTTAATAAATTCTAAAAATTCAACATGTTATATATAAGATCTAGAGGAAAATATTTCATGGAGAACACCATGTCAAGAAAGTTTCACATCAATCACATAAATCCACACATCGCAGCAAAAGAAATTCCAACATCACTTTTGCACAGTTTCGGAAATAATTTCGATTAAACCATTGAATGAACTCTGAAAATTCTGAGACTTTAATATGTCATAGTTGAGACATAGAGGTAAAAGCATCATGAAGAAATAGAAGTCTAATTCCTTCTGAATTAAAAGCTATAATTTTTATAACTCTTCCTATCTCTCGGTTCACTGTCCAGATTCATCCTTTTCAAAGAAAAGTCGTTTTCCCCGATCATTACTTGTCCGTTTATCCTCAAATTTTAGTATGTTGCTCCTCAAGATGTCTTCTACAACTCTCATCAAGAACACGAGATCAAATTCGGACTGAATACATGCACGAAATTCACAGAATCACGATAGATCATCATAACAATTTCAAGATCTAGCTTCATCAAAGAAAAAATGGTTTCATCGACCTATACTTGTCCGTTTCCTTTCAAATTTTGATATGTTATTCTCCAAGAAGTCCTTTACAACTTTCATCAAGAATTCTAAGTCAGATTTCAACTAGAACATTGCATGCAACTCACGAAATCACCAAAGGTCGGGCTGTTTTTCCAGAAACACAATACTAGGCTAGAACACCACTCCTATAACTTCGAAATTTCACACTTCATCCACATCCGAAATTTACCATTCATCACACACATAACACAGCAAGCAAAGGGTAGATCAATGGACTCTACTTGCCTCTAATTCCTTAGCTTGACAACAAGCAAAACCAAAAGCTCGGGCTTGGCTCAACGGCGACGAAGACCAGCGGTGACGACGGCAGCAGCACGATCACGGCGGGGCTAACCTCCTCTCTCTCCCTCGTGGCTCACTCACAGTTTTTCTCACTCGGTTCCTCCTTCTCTCTCTGTCCGAATTCTTTTCTCTCTGGTTAGTAAAAGTGAGCTGATTAGTCGCTGGTTTTTCACCAAAACTAGTCAACTAAGAGAACATTTTTCCATGGTTTGGCTGCATGAAGGGCAGCTGGATCCGTACGTGTCCAGCATGCTTCTCTTCCTTCGACACCTTGCTCCTCTCTTGCAACGTGTCTTCAGCCATTTAATTAATTCTTTTCTTAATCCCAATTTGCTGGCCGACCGCGAGAAAGCAACGTGGCATCAATGGTCAGAAATTTTCCTCTCATAGTTGACTATGGTGTCGACCAAATGGAGAGAGGTTGGGGCAGCTTTTGGGCGCGGACGATTCCTCCTTTTCTGCATGGGTGTGCATGTCCCTCATGCACGGCTGAATTCTATTTCTTCGGCTCAGAATTTTAATTAATAGAAGTCCAAAATTTCCCTCTCACTTCGTATACATTTTGGTGGTACAATTGTGTAGCGTCATCAAAGCAATTTGCACAACTCAATAAGGTTGAATGTAGTACTAATGATGAGGAATTCCAATAGTAGCTTCGTCAATCCATGATGTTTCATCATCATTCATTTCATTTTTTTTTTTCTAAGATCGGCAAAATATGGGTGAGATTGGTCTCACTAATAACCTTATGTAAAGAGGCTTTTGACAATACTCTAGTCTATCCCACAATCAGACTATTTTCTAAACGTGAGGTATCGGTCCATTAATGAAATAAAACGGTGTTCACACATGATGCCAACGACAACATTTGACTGTACTTCCATAATTAGTCATGGTCATCGCATATCTGAGGGTTGTTGAAATTTTCGGGTGCCACATGTTCGAGGTACAAGTTAGAGATTGGTGAGCGAGTGGGGAAAATTGACTTGTTAGCCCTAGCCATGTATGATTTCGATTTAATAATTGGCATGGACTGGCTCACCAATCAACGATCTAAAATGGACTGCTATCGCAAGGCGATTCAGTTTGACCCGTTAGGGGGTAAGTGCTTCGAGTTTGTCAGGAATCGAGGAGGACCCTCGATTTCCTTAATCTCGTAGCTAGAAGCAGCTCATTTGTTAGACGAGGGTTGCTGAGGGTACTTAGCAACTGTTGTGGATACGACATTTGAGGAGCTAAAAATGGAAGGTATTTCGGTGGTACAAGAGTTTCCAAATGTCTTTCCAAAGGAATTGCCAGGGTTACCACCAGAAAGAGAGATTGAATTTGTAATTGAACTAGCACCGGGGACAGAACTGATCTCAAAGGCACCTTACCGGATGGCGTTATTTGAGTTGAAGGAATTGAAGGTGCAGATGCAAGAATTACTGGATAAGGGATTTATTCGTCCTAGTGCATCACCTTAGGGAGCACCAGTTCTATTTTTTAAGAAGAAAGATGGTTCGTTACGTCTATGCATCGACTATCAGCAACTTAATCAGGTAACGATCAAGAACAAGTATCCTCTGCCAAGGATTGATGACTTGTTTGATCAACTGCAAGGAGCGTCGATTTTCTCGAAGATCAACTTGAGGACATGATATCATTAGCTGAGGATTAGGAAGGACGATATTCCTAAGTCAGCATTTCGTACTTGGTATGGTCATTACGAGTTCACAGTGATGCCATTCGGGTTAACGAATGCTCCAGCTGCCTTCATGGACATGATGAACAGAGTGTTCAAGGAATATCTGGATCAGTTTATGATCGTGTTCATCGATGATATATTGGTCTATTTGAGAAGTGATGAAGAGCACGAGAATCATCTGAGATTAGTGCTCCAAACCTTAAGAACTCACCAATTGTAGGCTAAGTTTAGCAAATGTGAGTTTTGGTTGACTCGTGTTGCGTTCTTAGGTCATGTGATTTCCGGAGAAGGAATCTCTATCGACCCGAGCAAGATAGAAGCCGTGATCAAGTGGCCGAGACCGACAACAGTGATAGAGATCAGAAGTTTTCTAGGATTGGTAGGTTATTACAAACGGTTTATGGAAGGTTTCTCAGCATTAGCATCACCTCTGACAAGGCTCACAAAGAAAGACGAGAAGTTTGTATGGACAGACAAGTGCAAGCGTAGTTTCCAAGAGCTTAAGGCAAAGCTAACTACCGCACCTGTGCTGACGATTCCATCTGGTCCCGAAGGGTTCGAGATCTACAATGATGTGTTATTCAGGGGATTGGGTTGCGTGTTGATGCAATATGGCAGAGTTGTTGCATACGCGTGTGGCACCCCTCGAGTTTAAAGAAGGACCGAGGTCCATAGGCATTTTTTTTTTTAAAACGGTCCCAGTGCAGCTTATTAGCGGAAGCATAAACAAGTCTCACCATTTCTCCCTCCAATAACCATAACGCAATGCACACCAACTACGCACCATAAGAAAACATAAAGCCGAGCCACTTTTATTTATATTTTCATGATGGATTTCTCAGGTCGATACAACCAAAAAGAAAAGCCAAAACTTTTAGCTAAACTTGGTCACAGCTCGAAAGAGATATCTCGACCCCTTATATCGATCACATATAACACTCCATCTACAAGTGTCGGCTATCCCAAAAAAAGGCAGCTCCCACTCCTCACGCAGGCCATCACACCCATCTTGGTGCATCGGGCGGTGGAGGCGGCAACATCCCCCATATCACTCCGTCACAGCGGACATGGATAGACAAGAACTCTTGGATGACCGGGCCCCCAGCTAGGCCCACATCATACATCACCAGCACGCGAACCCGTATGAACGTCAAACCAGGGATGGTGGTACTATCAAGCTCCATACAATCGACCTCCATGTCAGATGGAAGGTCGTAAAAGGTACCCCGCGTGACCGGAGGGAGGGACATCTTTCTATTCTGAAATGTTGGTCCCCAAACGGGGTGAGTACAACCACTCAGCAGGTAAAAGATCTATTAAACTACTCAATGCATCACACAAAACAAATCATAACATCATAGCAGGGTACATATCATTAATGCATTCAAGCATAACTTACCTTGCAGCCATGCATATGTCATCATATCATATGTGCATACACCATCATGCACTCATCATCAAGCATTCATGCATATACCATCATGCCATAGGTGCATATACAACCATTCACTCATCATCTTATATCATACAGCCATACATACATGTAATCATACCATGCATGATTCAATTTCAACTTTTTATCTTTCAATCGGGTCACCGCATTTTTCTTCCCCGGGACCAGTAATTGCATCCCACATTTTATCGCTCGCACCCAACCTGACATCGCGAGGAACCTCCGGCACACACCTCTGGACATCCGGCACCCCCACATTCCGAGCATCTCGTACCCCAACTGGCATCACGAGGTATCCCCTCGGCACACACCTCCGAGGCTTCTGGCACCCCCACATTCCGGGCATCCGGCACCCCCCATTCCGGGCATTATCGGCTCACACCTCCGACAATCTCCTCATTCATCATAATTCATATTCTCATTTGTGTCTCAATATCAACATGGCACATGATGTGATGGCAACAAAGTCAATTTCAGCTTTTGATTTTATATGTAATGCCAAATATCATCACATGTGCAGCAAGATTCAATCACTTAAAACAATGTAATTCGTGGGGCTCATACAAAACAGAATAGTCCATGCATTACAGCCTTTAAAATTCGCACAATCCAGCTTGCACAGTTTTAGAAAACATTTTAATTAATTACCCAAATGACTTTCAAAAATTATGAAATTCGAACATGTAATAGTCAAGACATAAAGGCAGATATTTCATGAAGAATACTACACCAAAATATTCCCATATAATTCGGTATAGACCATGCATCACAGCACTACCATTCTAACAGTCCAACTTGTACAGTTTTTGAAACATTTTTGGTTAAATACCCAAATGGCATTCAAAAATTATGAAATTCGACTATGTGATAGCCAAGACCATAAGGTAAATACTTCATAAATATATCGAAGTCAGATTCGTTCTAGGTAATTAAATATAGGCGGTTAAAACTTCTGTTCCTAGTACCGAACTTTCCAGATCTAGTCTTTCCAAAGAACAACGGTTTAATCTACTTATACTTGTTTTTTTTGTCCCAAATTTGAGTATGTTATACTCCAAGAAGTCCTTAACAACTTCCATTTAGAAGTCAAAGCCAAAATCCAACTCGAACATCACATGCAAGCCACTAGAACATCCAAGGTCGAGCTGTTTTCTCAAGAACAGTACACTAGGCTAGAGCACCACCCTTATAACTTCAATTTTTCACATTCTAAACCTCCGAAATCTTTACCATTCAGTCACACACACTAAGCACAGCATGCAAGAGTAGATCAAGAGATCCCACTTGCCTCTAGACCGAGCGAACGGCGAGCACAACGGCGGGATAACGGTGGCGACGAACGGTGGCGCACGGCGGACGATCGACGGACGGTCCTCCTCCTTCCTCTCTTCCCTTCTTCCTTTCTTCCTTCTCTTTCTCTCCTCTCTCTCTTTCTCGGATGAACTCCCCTCTCTCTCTCCCTCTCTCTCGCTTAAACCGGCCATCATCTTCCCCTAATTTCCTTCCCCTCCATCATTAGCCGTCATTACCATTTGCATGGAGGACTCTTGGCCATCACCATGGGACAAATGGGGGAGGGCATGCAACCGGATCCCCCCCTTCCTTCGTGTGGTTGACGGCCCTTTATGGGCGTATGGGCCGGCCATTTTGGCCCATCTTAGGCCCAACACTCTTGGGCCTAAGACCGAAGCTTAATTAACCCAAGATTACCCCAAAAACAGCTTAATCCTTGTTTAAAAATTAACTAAATCCCTATTAAATCAAAGCACTTAAATTACAAATTTAAATGACTATAATACTTGGTAACATAGATTAATAAAATCCAACTTATAAAATTTATGGCCAAAGACACAATTTCCTCATAAAATAAATCTTGATCTTACATGGGCATAAAACATGTTTCTAACGGATATTCACCCATTAGGTGCTTGGCCATTAATCTATTACACTTCTTTGGTCTAAAGACCATAACATAGATCAATGATGCGTCCATCGCCCTTCCAAAGGTTGTAAGGCATCTAGAGGTTGGCATGGAGTTTTAGGATGCCACAATTCTCTCCTCCTTAGAGAATTTCGTCCTCGAAATTAGACATTACCTATGTCTCCTCGAACAAATGAGGGTACCTTTCCCTCATCTCATTTTCACTCTCCCATGTGGCTTCCTCCACATCATGATGTCGCCATAATATCTTAGCCAAAGGAATCTTCTTAGTCCTAAGAACTTGCTCCTTTCGATCCAGTACTTGCACAGGCTCTTCGATGTACCTCACTTCCTCATTTACTTTGATGGCTTCATGATCGAGTATGTGACCAGAATCTGGCTGGTACTTTCTCAGCATCGACACATGAAACACATCATGTAAATTTCCCAATTTAGGAGGCAGCTCCAAACGATAAGCTACATCTCCTATCATTTCAAGTGTCTCAAAAGGTCCAACAAATCTAGGGCTTAACTTACCCTTTATACCAAAACGAGATATTCCTTTCATTGGAGATACTTTAAGGAATACATGATCTCCCACATTAAACTCCAAAGGCCTTCTACGCCTATCTACGTAGTCTTTCTGTCTACTCTGAGTTGTTTTGAGTCTTTTCCTGATAATTTCGACAACTTCAGTGGTAACTTGTACCAATTCAGGTCCTGTCAATTTCTTTTCACCTACTTCATTCCAATAGACAGGAGTCCTACATCTCCTTCCATACAATGCTTCATAGGGAGCCATGTTTATACTTTTCTGAAAACTATTATTATAAGCAAACTCCACCAAATGCAATCTTTCATCCCAATTCCCTTTAAAGTCAATCACACAAGCCCTTAACATATCCTCTAATGTCTGGATTACTCTTTCTGTTTGTCCATCTGTTTGAGGATGAAAAGCAGTACTAAACTGGAGTTTAGTTCCTAAGGCAATTTGAAGACTCCGCCAAAAGTTCGAAGTAAATCTCGAGTTCCGGTCTGAGGTAATAGTTACTGGAACACCATGTAAGCGTACTACTTGACTTACATATATATCCACATATTTGTCCATTGGGTAGTCTATGCGAACTGCTAGGAAATGAGCAGACTTAGTCAAACAGTCCACTATTACCTAGATGGAGTCATGACCACTTGATGTCCTTGGCAATCCTTGTACAAAGTCCATTGTTATATGCTCCCATTTCCATTCTGGTATATCCAATGGTCTCAACAGTCCTGCGGGTTTGCGGTGTTCCACTTTTACTTGTTGGCACGTCAAACATTGAGAAACGTGCTTAGCCGTATCTGCTTTCATACCATTCCACCAAAATTGTTGACGCAAATTCCTGTACATCTTTGTACTACCCGGATGAACACTGTAATTACTCCTATGTGCCTCCGATAGAATTTCCTTCTTTACTTCTTCGTTGTCGGGAACACAAAGTCGTCCTTGGCATCTTACCACTCCATCTTCAGAGACTTGAAATTCTGGTCTTTTTCCTAAAGACACTGCATCTTTCACTTTCATAATTTCCGGGTCAGATTCTTGTAAGATCTTAACTTTCTGAATAATTTCAGGTTCAATCCTTAATGCACTAAGCATGTCACGCCCCGATCCTCGGGACGCACCCATCCCTTGCCTTGGTCGATTTTAAAGTGTGATATCCCAGGACTAAGTATCGCCGACCCTTTCTATTTTCATTACGCATGCGGAAGCAATTATGAATCCCCAGACAATAAGACAATGGGATAGAAAAGCATGCCATATTTTTCATATTGAAATTCACAACCACACGTTTATTAACAGTACAACTCATAGTATATTTACAATACTATTTACAGCAAACAAGTCTCACACCTATCTACACTAAGACAGGGTTCACAAAAGGGATGGGATCTCAATCCACATCCAGGTTGTACTCAAGGTCCCTCTCTGGATCATCTTCTTCTTCCTCAAAAAATCTTTCTTCTCCTCAGGTTCCTCTTCCTTGGCTTCTCCTCAAGGTCCTGAAATGGTCATTCAATAACCAATGAGACCACATCTCAGTGAGTTCTACCCCCTAAGACCCGATTAGTAAACTAATACGCCAAACGGTTGCCTAAGCACAGCATGAGTCAGAGGACTTACCTTAGCCTCATTTCCAACCTGCAATTCAAGGTTAAACACGGATATTCAAACAATTCACAACATCTGATTAAGCATCGGTCAATCGACTTAGTCGATTACATGTCATTCGAACCCCTCTAGGTCATTTCCACTCATACCATAATTCCCTAATGGTATACCCCTTCACCAAATCACATGTGTTTCTCGGGCGTCGTTTTTGCCAATGACATACCGATCACCGACACCGTGCATTCTTTAAGGCGCCGTTTTCACCAGTGATATCCTCGATCACCGAACCACGTGTCCTTTGTAGGGCGCCGTTTTCGCCAAGGTGACATCGGCAATAGACAACATCGCGAGTTCTTTAAGTCGTCGTTTTCACCAGTGATATTTCCTTAATCACTGAACCACATTTGTCTATAAGTCATTCATGTGCGTTCTTTAAGGCGCCGTTTTCGCCAGTGATATCCTCCAATCACCGAACCACGTATGTCCAATAACATCGTACCTGATTGGTCTCAGCCAATAGTGTTCTCAGTTAGCTCTCACCATTCTCCCTACGATATAGCCCATCAACGTACTGGCGCTATATACCCATACTCGGCCATCATAGCAAACAATTTAGGACTATTCCTCAAATTTCACAATTTAAATCAATTCCATATAAATTAAAGCTCAATTAAATAAACGGACTGCACCACGATAATCAGCATGAAATTCCAATCATCGGCCATCCCAGTTGAATTTCCGGAAAAATAATTAATTAAATAATTAATTTCGAAAAATAAATAAATATATATTAAAAATCCAATTTAGGCCTGTATTGCCTGATTGGAGTCAGAAACGGGTCGGGAAAAAATCCCAAGATGCATTCAATAAATAATAGAGGCTCTCTACTCTCTAATGACTAAGTCTAACCACCTAACATGCATCATTAAGTCACTAATTTAATTGTTCTAACCTAATCTAACCACCTAAGTGCACGTAAATAAATCTAACCAACCCCTAAGCATAATTAGCAAACTAAGAAAGCATTAGTGAGTAAAACTCACTTGGTGAAAGCGGAGATCGGGACACCGCGACGGCGGCTGAATTCCAAAATTTCGGCGATGTCGATGGACCCTCGGGCCGGGCCTAAAGACCTTGCCTCATGGGCTTGGGCTTTAAAGTTGGACTGGACTGAAAATCTTTGTTGGGCCGAACTGTGTCTTATTTGGGCTTGCTGACTTGGGCTCAATGGAGCTGCTGTTGGTGTAATTTTGAATGGGCTTGAAGACTGCACTATGGGCCGAAATTACTGGCTTTACTGGGCCTGAGGACTGTTGGATCTCACGACCTACTTCATGGGCTTCGCTGGCCACTGGACTGAAGGATTGCTGGACTGATGGGCCACTCGATCGCACGCGTGCAGCTGGCGATGAAGATCCGTGGGGCGCTGCTCCGTTCGGTACTGCCAGCGAGAGAGAGAAGTGCGAGTCAACGGACGGCTTCTGCTGGGTCGATTGCTGACCGGGCGTGGGGATTTGGGCTGGCAAACTCGTTCGGTGGAGAAGCAGCAATTTCAAGAAGAATTCATGGCAGGGCTTCGCTCAGCAGATGTTGACGCGAGCTGAAGAAAATTCGGACGCGTGGAGGCTTCCTTCTTCGGTGGCGTTGGCGAGCTGGAGAGAGGACGTGCACCGACTTCAATCCCGTGGGGAGCAGGTCAACAAAACTGGCATTTGCTGACCGAAGAAGTGGACGATGCCTGGCAGAAGACACGGATGGAGGAGCAGCTTTGTGGGGACGTGGACGGGGCGTGGGACGTGAGCTTCGAACGGTGCTGCTCGGTCAACAAAAAGGCTTCGGTGCTTGCTGTTGTTGACCGAAGCAAGCCAAGAAGTCGGCAGGTGGCAGCTAAGGGGAGGAGAGACCGATGAAGATGGGGACGTTGGCAGCTTCGGTTTCGGTGGAGGGAAGACGTGGGCTTTCCTTTGATGCAAGCTGACCGAAGATTGAACAAGCTGGATTCTTTTCTCTCTACTGGTGCTGGCGTCGCACGAAGTAATCGGGAGAGAAGGGATGGTCGTTGGATGGGAGAAGGCAAGAAGATAAAGATGGGGAGTGAGGTGGGGTAGTAGGCGATATTTCGCAAAATATCTTCCAAAACACCATTCTTAGCCATGCATTATTCTTGGCTTGATAAGGCATCAAAACACCTCTTCAGAAGACAAAGTGGTCCAAAGGTGGTGGCTTTGTGGGGTACACAAATTTTTGGCACAAGCCCTCCTCAATTGGACATCGAACTTGCTCGTTTTAATTTCATTTGACCTCTACAAAAATCAATTGGCACTTCAATGCCTCAATTGACAATTTTTCTCATCCAATAATCCCTCACGCTTCTCAATTTCACAATCGAAAACCACCTTCGGCATTTTCTGCACTAAAACAACCCGTGACGACTTTTCCCAAAAAAATGTCGGTTGTTAGAAAAATCTTCGAGACCGAGTCGACACTTCTAGAATTTATTGTGACATGGCCGAAACTTGATTTCGAAATCGGACTTGAATTGGCGGTTAATTTTTATTCGACGCGTTTTTAGCGTGACCTGAAAGCTTTTAGTAACTTTCAGATATTTTTAGTGCAATTGACCCGTGGTCGATTTTCTTCGAGCCACTATGAACCCACTCGACTCATTGGCGACTCTCGATTGTCGTGAAAATCCCGAGGATCCAAATATGAACACAGGGTACCAAAACAATAAGAAAATCAGTCTAGAGCTGGTCGACGAGAATTTTCTAATTTAGTGGTGTCACCCACGATTAGCCACACATCTCTGTTGATCCAGTTTATCTTTGATTTCAAATCGATTTTTAACTGTGCCGTAATGGCCTCTAAAGATGGAAACGGTCGAGAAACCGATTCCTGATCGAGTTCTCAAGTCTATTGCCTTAAAATTCCTTAATAGTTTCCCCATATAGTCTAGTTATCTCAAGAATGATCAGTTCTGAGAATAGCCCTATAGGTGCGTCAATGAAATGCCCGATAAATTCAGTAGAAAACAAGTTGAAGAATTTCAGGAGGTCACAAAGCATACCAGTAAGACAATCCACTTTTAATTTAAACTTTGAGTCCGCTACGGACTTTAACAAGCTCCATTCCGCCATTCTTAAATTGGCCATCTCCATAGTTGACTTACGACTAAGAGCATCCGCTACCCTATTCGCTTTCCCTGGATGGTATCGTATCTCACAATCATAATCCTTTAACAACTCCATCCACCTCCTTTGTCTCATGTTCAACTCCTTTTGTGAGAATAGATATTTCAAGCTCTTATGATCTGTATAGATTTCAAACTTTTCTCCATACAGATAGTGCCTCCATATCTTCAAAGCGAACACTATAGCTGCTAATTCTAAATCATGCATTGGGTAGTTTAGTTCATGGGGTTTCAATTGTCTAGATGCATAGGCTATGACCTTGCCATGTTGCATCAAAACACATCCCAGTCCTTTGTGAGATGCATCACTATACACTGTAAAACCATCAGATCCAGTTGGTATAGTCAGGATTGGAGCCGAGGTCAATTTTCTTTTAAGCTCTTGGAAACTCCTTTCGCATTCCCCATTCCATTCAAACTTTGCGTTCTTTTGAGTCAATTTTGTTAAAGGACCTGCCAATCGTGAAAGCTAGATGTCCAGGTCAAAATCAAGCTACACCAATCGACAAATCCGGATGTACAGAAGATAATTCAAGAGGACACCAATAAAAGAAAGGCTGATTTTCAGGTTTCTGATGATGGAGTATTGAGGTTCCGTGGACGTTTGGTTGTACCTGACAATGTAGAGCTTAGAGAGTATATATTATCTGAAGCACATCGTAGCAGTTACAGCATTCATCCTGGAAGTACCAAGATGTATCAGAACCTGCGTCAACACTACTAGTGGTTAGGTATGAAGGCGGACATTGCTAAGCATGTCGCTAAGTTTTGACGTGTCAACAAGTAAAGGCCCAGCATTGCAAACTAGGAGGGCTTTGCAACGTCTTGCGATTCCATAATGGAAATGGGAGCATATCACGATGGATTTCGTGACTGGACTACCAAGGAGTCAAAGAGGAAAGGATTCAATTTGGGCAGTAGTCGATAGATTGACGAAGTCGACTCACTTCATTGCAATTCGAAAGGACCTGAGTCTGGATAGACATGCAGACTTGTATGTGCGTCAGGTGGTTCGAATGCATGGAGTGCCGGTTACGATAACGTCAGACAAAGACCCGAGGTTTACCGCCGCTTTTTGGAAGAGCTTGCTAAGTGCTCTTAGTACAAAGCTTCAGTACAGTACGACATATCATCCTTAGACGGATGGCCAGTCTAAGAGGACAATTTAGACTCTCGACGACATGTTGAGAGCTTGTGTAATAGACTTTTAAGGAAGTTGGGAAGATCAACTTCACCTGGTGGAGTTTGCCTACAACAACCGTTATTAGCAGAGCATCCAGATGGCTCCATTCGAAGCGTTGTATGGCAGAGCGTGTAGAACACCAGTGTGTTGGGATGAAGTTAGGGAAAAGAAGATAACAGTCCTAGACTTGGTTCAGCAGTCAGTGGATACCGTGGCAGTGATCAGAAGCAGATTGAAAACCGCACAGAGTAGACAGAAAAGTTATGCAGATAAACACCGGAGATCTTTGGAATTCCAAGTTGGTGATCACGTTTTTCTAAATGTGTCACCAATGAGGAAAACTTCGCCCTTTGGAAAGAAAGGCAAACTGAGTCCGAGGTACGTAGGTCCATTCGAGATTCTTGAGAGAATCGAGACTTTAGTGTATCGTCCTGCGTTGCCGCCAAGATTAGCGCAAGTGCACGACGTCTTTCACGTGTCGATGTTAAGGAATTACGAGCTTGACCCGACACACGTGCTCAATTTTGAGGAATTGGACGTGGATGACAAAGTGTCATACGTGGAAAGCCCGGTCCAAATTGTGGACAGAAAGGAACAAGTGCTGCGTACAAAGACCATTCCGTTGGTCAAAATGATCTGGCAACACCATGGTACTGAAGGAGCGACTTGGGAGACTGAAGAGTCGATGAGAGAATTGTACCCCCACCTTTTTGCTTAAGTTTTGTAAGGTTTAAATTTCGAGGATGAAATTTTTATAAAAGGGGAAGAGTTGTGACATCCCAAATTTTCAACTCTATTTTCTTCTAAATGAATCGGGCATTTCATTGACGCACCGATAGAGTTATTCTCAGAGCCGATCACTATTGAAATAACTAGACTTTTTAGGGAAGCCATTAAGAAATTTTAAGGCAATAGATTTGAGAATTCGACCAGGAATCGGCTTCTCGACCGTGTCCATCTTTAGAGGCCATTATGGCACAGTTAAAAATCGATTTGAAATTAGAGATAGATTGGATCGACAGAGATGTGTGGTTAATCGTGGGTGACACCACTAAATTGGAAAATTCTCGTCGACCGACACTAGACTAATTTTCTTATTGTTTTGGTACATTTTGTCTCGCATTTGGATCCTCGAGATTTTCACAACAACCGAGTGTCGCCAATGAGTTGAGTGGGTTCATAATGGCTCGAAGAAAATTGACCACGGGTCATTTGCACTTAAAATTTTCTGAAACTTACCTGGTAGTTTAGGTTACCCCAAAAACGCGCCAAGTTGAAATTAACTGTGAATTCAGGTCCGATTTCAGAAATTGAAGTTTCTGTCATGTCACAATAAATTCTAGAAGTGTTGACTTAGTCTCAGAAGATTTTTCTGACACCTGACATTTTTTGGGAAAAAAATCGTCGCAGGGTCGTTTTTATGCAGAAAATGTTGAAGATGGTTTTTGGTAGCAAAATTGAGATGCATGATGGATGTATGGGTGAGGAAAATTATCAATTTGATAATTGAGATGTCAATTGAAATTGTGGAGGCCAAATGAGAGTGAATCAAGAGATAATTGGTGGGCAATTGAAGCCTTTTGCTAGGAAATTCGTATGCCCCCACAAGTGGTGACTTATGGACCTACTCAACTCTCTAGAAGGGGTATATTAGGCTGAAAATATGTTGGTGGCAGACAGCTTTGGCTTTTGATCAACATGAGGGGACAAAGAGGATATTTGTTGTGGAAAAATCAAGCTTAAGGGGCCCCCATCACTCATCCTTATCTCTTCTCCCCCTCACACCCTCTCAACCGGTCATATCTCCTCTACTCCCTCCATCTTGTGCGACCAGTGGACTAAAGAGAAAACTGAGCAGCCCACTGAAAATCTCTGCAATCGTTCCTCTTGAAGATCGCCCCTCGGTTCTGCTCCTTCACCGAAGCCACACGGCCATCTCCACCATCACCCTCTAACTTCACACGCGTCCGCCAGATCCACGCCAGCACCAAGTCAACTAGAGGCCGCTTGTTGACTCTATCGGCCACTCACGCCTCATCCCACGAATTCCTCTCCATGAACTTGTAGCTCCACTTCATTTTGTCACTACGAGCGTTCCAACTTCTGCCAACACGCCTTCACCAGCGAATTCTTCATGAGCAACAGCTGCCAGCGAAGTTGCTTCCGTCGTCCATTCAGCCAGCGAAGCCGGCCATTCCAGTCGGCCTAGCTCTAGTAGCAACAAGCCGACCTAGTCCAGCAGCTTTTCAATCGGCAGCCCTTGCTGCTTGTCGCACCGCCCAAAACTGCAGCCCAACAAGCCCGCAGGATTGATCCATTTGAAGCCCAAAAAAATCCAGCAGTTCAGCCCGTCTGAAGCTCGGCCCATCTTCAGCACTAACAGCCCAGTTTTTTAGGCCCAATTCCAGCAAATCAATTGAAGCCCAACCCACAATTTAAAGCCCATCTTCAGCAGGCCCAACCCAACTTGGGTCCAACCCAAAATCAAGAACAAATCTCAGTTGGGCTAAGATTTGTTGGGCCAAGTTTAAGGCCCGGTCCAAGCCCGCCGGTGTCGTCGAAAGCCCGATTTCGGCCGCCATCGCGTAGCCGTCGCGGTGTCTAGGCCTTCGCTTTTAACAAGTGAGTTTTGCTCACTAATGCTTTCTTAGTTTTCTAATTATGCTTAAGGGTTGATTAGATTTAATTAAGTGCAATTAGGTGGTTAGATTACAGTAGATTAGTGATTATTAATTAAATGTGATGCATGTTTGGTGGTTAGACATAGTCATTAGCAAGTAGAAATGTGTTATTATTTATTGAATGCATCTCGGGATTTTTCCGACCCTTATCGGGCTTCAATTAGGCATTACGGGCCTAAATTGGATTTTTAATATTTATTTATTTAATTTCGAATTTATTTATTTATTTTTCGAAAATTCAACCGGGATGATCGGTGACCAGAATTTCATGCTGATTGTCGTGGTGTAGTCCGTTTCTTTATTTGAGCTCCGAATCGTGCTGAATTGAATTAAATGTGGAATTTTAGGATATGATCCTAAATGGTTGTTTTTGATTATTTGATTGGAAAATGATCGGGTATCGATGGTCCGTATCGATAGTAAAGTGGTGATTCAGAGTGGCATCTAAAAGGGCACGTGGCTCGGTGATCTGATGCGTCACCTTGGCGAACTAGTTCATTAGAGAATGCACGTGCGCCCAACGTTTCGAAATGGCATCTAAAAGGACACGTGGCTTGGTTATCTGATGTGTCACTTTGGTGAACTTGTACCTTAGAGAATGCATGTGGGTCCAGTGTTTGAGTAAGGCATCATGAAAAAGGGCACGTGGCTCGGTGACTTGATGTATCACTTTGGCAAAGAGGTTGCCATAGAGAATGCACCTAGGCCCGAGGTTTGAGTATGTCACCCTGGAGATTGCACGTGGCTCGGAGACTTGGTATGTCGTCCTAGAAAATGCACGTGGCCCGACTTCTAGATATTCCACCGTGGGGAAATGATTTGGGTGACATGTAATCAACTGGTTTGATTTGTTTTGAGTGAGTGGGTGCCTATTATGAATTGTACTGACTTGTAGGTGGAATCTGAGGCCAATGTAAGTCCTCTGACCTGTGTGTGTTTAGGCAGCCCATAGTGTATTGGTTTAGTAATAGGGTCTTAGGGGCTAGAACTCGCTGAGACGTTGTCTCATGGTTATTATATAACCATTTCAGGCCCATAGATGGCAGCACCTCCACCTCCTCATCCCGCCATGCATTTTGGTATTCCCTAGGAGGTGCCCGAGCTAGAAATCCACTACCATATTCACCCTCACCTAGAAGGACCATAGTATGTCCTGGTTAAGTCAACTATCTAGGTTGACGTAGGAGAAAACGCCATGAGGCCCCATCATTATAGGTCATGGTACCATGAGTACTTTGACAGGCGAAGAGAGGGACCCATTCCAGAGAACGACGTGCCAGTGTAAGTTCTGGAAGAAGCATTTGGGGAGGGTACAGCAGACCATGCGGATGGGTCGGTTGTGAATGTTCAAGACCCGACACTTGAGGTTGAAGCTCACACTCCTGTGTACTCGATTGATGATGACAATTGGAATGACGAGGGTGGTGAGATCGAAGAATAGGAGGTGGAAGGACCGGAGAAGGACGAGGAATGGGGTGTAGCAGAGGAGGTACCTGAAGATGAGTCGGCGTCTGAAGCCGAGGATGAGCTTGAAGAAGAAGATGAAGAGCTAGAAGAGAACGAGCTCAGTGAAGTGGAATCGGAGGAGAATATCGTATCCTAAAATCAACCAAGTAGAAAGATGGGTATGAGAGTAAAAATCATTGAAGTTATTAGGTGTAATTGAGAGTAAGAAAACACTAAGTACTTAAGTGACTCGAATGTGGTTATAATTTCCATTATAACGCTGGATTTCCAATGATATTTGTTACTATTCTCTCCACAAACGTAGGTCACATTGCGAACCACATAAATCTGGAGTTCAATTTATTTTCTTATTCTATCTATTGTATTGTTCAATTGCTTGTTTCCACTACAATTGGTATCAAAGTTAGGCTTGGTAGAGTTAAAGTAAATTGATGGCTACTATTGACATCTGATTTTTAACTGATGCATCATATAAAATTAAGATTTCTGATTGCGATAGAGCCTGTTTCTCGACTAAAAAGAGTCATATAGATTTAGCGAGTTGCATCCGTTACTCGTTGATTCATGCTGAAATTTCGAGAACATCTATACATTTGGCTCTTCAACCTAACCAAGTGGAGACTCGGTAGATTGATTATTGTCACCAGATTGCGGCTGGTTTGATTGTTGAAAAACCAATTATGACTCGTTCTTCGTTTCCTCATTCTTGGACTATTTTTGTTCGTTGGCTTCGACGATTATTTCCCATGCTGTTATTGCTTTTACTGTACATAAGAATCATCAAATCCCCTCCTGGCTGGCCACGAGATGTGCAGCCAAGGAAAACAACCCAAAAACACAAAATTATTCTTTGTACTTTTTTTTCCTCTAATTATCCTGGGCTCTATTTGCTTTCTTTTGTACGGCCGAAAGCAAGTCCAGCAAAGAAGCTTTTTCTGAGCAGACGTGCGCTACACTTCTTCTTAGGATTAATACCGTAAAGATTCTTCAAAACTAAAAATGACTTCAATTAATAATTCAATTCAATTCAAGTTTAGCACGCGAGCTCAAACTTGAGATATTATTTAATAATATGAGATGAGAGGGCTTGATCAAATTCCCAACTCCAGCGAACTTGATCAAAAAATATAACTAAGTTCAAGGCCCCCCTATTTGATCTCGCCAAATAATGATATAGCTTATGCAGACTCAGTCCAATTAATCTAATTAAACTAAAAGCCTCCCTCCCTCGACTCCTTTAGCTCCACTTTGACACAATTATATTGGATCAATTAAAATCCTCTTAATATTTATATATACTTTAATTAATTTTTTTGCTTAGGGGTCATGATAGATCATATATTATGTTGAAGTCCTCTTTACTCAAAAGTTTGAAGTCATCCCACTTATATTGGTTCAATCAAAGTGAGATTTATACATGATTATGAATTTATACATTTATCCATTCATAGATTATTATATGATTGGCGATTTTTTTTATTTTTTATTTTGGTTAGAAAACCTTAAAAGTAAGAAGCCATCTTTACTTTACTCTATATATAGATAGCTAGATCGGCCAACGTTAATTATATATTCATGTGATTGGTAGAGATGAATGTGTGATTATTAAACCTTCATTTGATCTCATTTCAAAAGGTTATGTTAAAAGCAAAAGAAACAAAGTGACATTTTCTTGTAGTTTTGAATGTGATTCTATCTTGTTAGACTAGAAAGTAAGTAACAACCTGAGGGCTGGATTGTATTTTGCAAAAATTCTAAAAAAATTACAAGTTTCTAAGCACATAGAACACTGAAAATATGATTCATCTACTTCTATTATAGTTAATTATAAGGCTTAGAGGCCACAAAAAAAAAATTAGGAGATTCCAATAGAAAAATTATAATCTTTTCACTTTTTATTTTTTTACACGTCTAGTGTTTGACAAAGTAGGAATAGCTCTCAATAAGCGGCCTCGAGAGGGGATACTGGACTAATAGCCACAATGCAAATGCTCCACGTCTCACTGCTCCTCTTGTAGACATTGGATTTCTTCCACTCAATCGGCTTCCAGGTCTCCACGCATGTCCTTTTGGCTAGGCTGAGTCATAATTGGTTTTTCAACTAACGGACCACGTGAAATCTGGTGGTGAAAATCAATCTTCCAAGTCTCCATGTTTGTCCTTTTGGTCTAGCTGAGGAACTATATCTATAGGTGTTCTCCTTGAAATTTAAACACGGATCACCGTGTAATGGATGCATAATGTTAAAAAATATCTCGGGGAGTCCGTGAACGAAATTTAACTCAAAATGAATTATAGTAAAGCATGAAGTTGATTTTTTAGATGCGCAACCAGCTAGTGCAGGATTTTAATTTTGGTAACTTGTGGACATGAAATATTCCCCCGAGAAGTGGGAATTGGCTAAGGAAAATTAAAAGGACAAAAAAAAAAAAAAAAACAAAAAGAAAGGTCCTCATTTAGACTTTGCTTCCTGATTTCACTTGGCGTGGACTTCTCACATATCCCAATCTTGGACCTTTTTTCCAAAAGCGGTAGTATTTATAGTCAAATCGAGGGATTTATGAAAAAGTGGTCGTTGAAGCACCGTATGAGTGCTTGATAGTGGGTTCTCTCCGTGGATTTCGTTCATGTTATCACACCAAGATTTATGTGTTGAAGCCGATTGACAAGATTTTTTAATTCTTCTAAGAGATTAAGCGATTATTTCATGAGAAATTATGAGAGTAAAAATCATTGAAGTTATTAGGTGTAATTGAGAGTCGGAAAACACTAAGTACTTATGTGACTCGAATGTGGTTATAATTTCCATTATAATGCTTGATTTGCAGTGATATTTGTCACTATTCTCTCCACAAACGTAGGTCACATTGACTGAACCACATAAATCTGGAGTTCAATTTATTTTGTTATTCTGTCTATTATATTGTTCAATTGCTTGTTTCCACTACAATTGGTATCAAAGTCAGGCTTGGTAGAGTTAAAGTAAATCGATGGCTACTATTGACATCTCATTTCTAACTGATAAATCTCACGAAATGTTCAAAAGTCAAGTTTTCATGGTATATGAGTAGCAAAAGTGTACCCGCATTCTCGCATGAACATATAGTTACCATTTGAAGGTTTTGCCGAATCGTCCACTATAGGCTATTTGAATTATCAGTTTACAGAAAGAAATAAATTACTAATGGAGCAATTGGATACATACATATATAAATAGAGAAATATATTTCGAGATTTGAATTTTTTATGATTGCTTACAAGATTAAAAGATTCAAAGTAAGATTTATATAAGATTATTAATTTATACATTTATCCATTGGTAGAGTGTTAAATAAAACAACTATCTAGGATTTAATTTGTCAGAAAACCTTATAAGTAAGAAGTCCTCTTTACATAACCTTATATAATAGTATGCTAGATCGACCAGTTTTAGCTACGTATTCATGTGATTATTAGAGATGGATATATGATTATTAAACCATCTATTAATTTTTTGATCGCTTAGGTATTTGTTTCGAAAGGTTGAGTTAAAATCATAAGAATTCATGTGACATTTTCTTGATAGTTTTGTTTGGGACTATAAGTTTTTAGACTCGAAAGTTATTAACAACTTTAGGGGCAGATTGTATTTTGCAGATCATTTTAAAAAACTACAAGTTTAATAAGCACATTAAACACCGATTCATCCACAAGTGTGCTTCTATGATAGTTAACCATAAGGTTTAATAGGCACAAAAAATATAATTAAAAATTTGAGCAAAATCCAATAGAAAAATTATAATTCCTTCATTCTTTCTATTTTACACGTTTATGGTACTATAAAATAGGAATAGCTCTCAATGAGCAGGCTCGGGAGGGGATACAGGACTGAGAGCGGCAACGCAGTTGTTCCATGTCTCATTGCTCCTCCTATAGACATCAGATATTGTCCCCTTAATCGGCTTGTGGCTCGACACGATCAACTCCAAAAATTGGTTGTGGCAGTTCTTTCCCGCTTTCAAGAGCTCATGACAACATTCATTGGTGGGTGTAAAGGTGTCAGCAAGGACAATGATTTGAAAGAATCCAGACCCGCAATCGTTACTTATTCCCTTTCCACAATCAGGGTTTCCGACCTTGGCAAAGGTAGCCTTAGGAAGCAATGCAACAGGGACGACCAACAAGATCATGAGAGCAGACAAGTTCTTGGGCGTTGCCATTATGGTCTTTTGGGGATAGGAGGGTTAGAAAATTGTGTGAGATTGTTGATTGTCTTATCGTGCAGAAGCCAGTACTCAGACTGATAATTCAGCAGACTTTCGCAGAATTCTTCATGTTCTCCTGGAGATGAGAGGTCAAATATATGCTCTGGGATGCGAAGTACAGAACTTGCAGAATGCAGGACAAACCTCTTCAGTTTCTTTGCATGATCAAATTCATGCCCTTGCTCTTCAAGTCCAATCAAACGCTAAGGGTGAAGATGTGGCGCAGCTTTGAAGGAGGAGTTGAAAAAGCTAAAAGGGATTGTCCAGTCAATGGGAGATTTCCAGCTTGTTCGTGTTCCCAAGCAATCTTAATTTTATTCTCTTTTCATCTCTACCTTTTTTAATGATGACAAAAAGGGGGAGAGATGTGGTGCAGATTTGTTTCGAACTTCTTTTGTGTTGTTTGACTTGTCTTTTGTGTTTGGTTGTTTGGTTTTGGACTGGTTTTGGATTTGACTGTTTGAACATTTGTTTATCTTAAGTAATATTGTTATCTCATGGCTTTGTTCATTTACAAGACTAACCTATCTTCTGTGGATGCAGATTTTAGTGTCATTACTAAGCCTCTTATCTTTGTGAGATATTCATATTTGCCTAAGTAATGTTTTGCAGGTCAAAGATATCCAAATCTGCAGGAAAGTTTTGTCACCATCAAAAAGGGGGAGATTGTTGGAGAAATCGTCCACGAGTGTTTTGAAGCTGACAAAACGTTTCCATCAGTCTAGTCTAAAGACTTGTAGACTCTTCCATCAAAGTCTGAAGACCTTCGGACCGCCAGACTCAAGACTCAAAGTCTATCCTCATTGACAGTCTCTAGACCGTCGAACAAGGCTTATCGGAAGCTGGATGTTTCGTTAAGGATTTGACTTTATCATCTGGAGAAGATCTCTTGGCTGGATATAGCATGTCGGAAACCTTTATTCAAATCAAGATTGATTCGGGGATGATTGGATCCAATGATTGACGAAGTATACTTGGAAGCTTCTACTTATGGAAACCAAGATCCCGATTGTATGGGCGCGGGATTGATGGGCTATCGTCATGTTCCTTAAATAGCTCGAAGATCTTTCTAATTGATTCTGTCCAACGGGTAGATTGGAAGAATTCCTTTGGTAAGTGCCAACGGGTATGATGGCAAAAAGGAGTATATAAGGAAGACGTTCTAGTTGTTCGAGAGTGTGCGCGATAGAAGAATTCCAAAGTCTGAAGCTCCTTGTTCTTAGTCATTTAAACTATTGAGCGAAATCTTGTACACAAAAGAGAGTCTATATCTTTGAGAGACCTTGAGGAAGTGTAGTAAAGTCTCTACACTGTGGAATCAAGGAAGAGCTTTACTGTAACAACTCTTTTGTTCATAGTGAAATCTAGCCGGTGGGCTGTCAGTGCGGAAGAGTGGATGTAGGCTTGGAATAAGCTGAGCCACTATAATCTCTGTGTTCATATTCTCTTCCCTGCTCTCTTTTACTTTGATCGTATCTTGTTAAGAGAAAAATTCTCATCTCATTGATTGCTGCACACTTATCTCGAAAATATTGTTTTTACGCCTATTCACCCCCCTCTAGGTGCTTATACTAGCCCTATCACCAACCAATTCAAATAGGAAGTGAAATCTGGAGATGAAAATCAATCTTCCGGGTCTCCACGCGTGTCCTTTTGGTCAGGCTGAGTCATAATTGGTTTTTCAACTAACGGACCACTTGAAATCTGGTGGTGAAAATCAATCTTCCGAGTCTCCACGTCTCTCCTTTCGGTCTGGCTGAGGAACTACATCTATAGGTGTTGTCCTCGAAATTTCAGCACGGATCACCACGTAACGGATGGATAATGTTAAAAAATATCTCGAGGAGTCCGTGAATGAAATTTAACTCATAATGAATTATAGTAAAGCATGAAGTTGATTTTTTAGATGCGCAACCAGCTAGCAGCTAGTACAAGATTTTAATTTTGGTAACTTGTGGACATGAAATACTCCCCGGAGAAGTGGGTATTGGCTAAGGAAAATTAAAAGGACAAAAAAAAAAAAAAAAAAAGGTCCTCATTTGGACTTTGCTTCCTGATTTCCCTTGGCGTGGACTTCTCACATATCCCAATCTAGGACCTCTTTTCCAAAAGCGGTAGTATTTATAGTCAAATCGAGGGATTTATGAAAAAGTGATCGTTGAAGCACCGTATGAGTGCATGATAGTGGGTTCTCTCCGCGGATTTCGTTCATGTTATCACACCAAGATTTATGCGTTGAAGCCAATTGGTAGGATTTGTTAATTCTTATATGAGATTAAGGGATTATTTCGTGAGAAATTATGAGAGTAAAAATTATTGAAGTTATTCTGTGTAATTGAGAGTCGGAAAACACTAAGTACTTACGTAACTCGAATGTTGTTATAATTTCCATTATAACGCTTGATTTGCTGTGATATTTGTTGCTATTCTCTCCACAAACGTAGGTCACATTGACCGAACCACATAAATCTGGAGCTTAATTTATTTTCTTATTCCACTATTGTATTGTTCAATTGCTTGTTTCCACAACAATTGGTATCAATGTCAGGCTTGGTAGAGTTAAGGTAAATCGATGGCTACTATTGACATCTGATTTTTAACTGATGCATCATATAAAATTAAGATTTCTGATTGCGATAGAGCCTATTTCGCAACTAAAAAAGGTCATATAGATTTGGAGAGTTGCATACGCTACTCATTGATTCATGTTGAAATTTCGAGAACATCTATACATTTGGCTCTTCAACCTGACCCAGTGGAGACTCAGTAGATTGATTATTATCACCAGATTGCGGCTGGTCTGATTGTTCAAAAACCAATTATGACTCATTCTTCGTTTCCTCATTCTTGGACTGTTTGTGTTCGTCGGTTTCGGCGATTATTTCCCAAGCTGTTATTGCTTTTGCTGTACATAAGAATCGTCAAATCTCCTCCCGGCTAGCCACGATCTCTTTCTCGATTTTGCCTCTTCAAATCTACTCATGTATCCTTGTTTCAGATTAGGCATAATTCATCTTAGAAATTCAAACATCTATAATGCAAATGCGCGTTATGTTAATGATACCTTTTAATTAGGGTTAGGCTCCCTCCTAATTTTTAGGATTAATGCCACAAAAATTGTCAAACAAGTACATCTATAACAAATTTATCTCGAACTAATTTTTTAACCGCCATGAATTTTCCAAAACTAATTTTTTGACCAACAAAAATCCCAACCTAATATATTTGTGATAAATTTACTCTCCATTAGTTTCTAATAAATTGTATTAATACCTCGAAAAATCACAAAACCGATATACTCGTAACAAATGGAGGGCGAAGCAAATACCCGTCAACAACCACATATCATCCATCCAACTCGGGAATCGATAGTAAAATTTAATGCAAACTAGCAAAAGATAAATTTGTCATAAGTATACAAGTTTAGCTTGTCACAAGTGTACTCATTTAGCGTTTTTTGTGATATTAGCCCTAATTTTTATGCAAATGATTACACTTGAAGCCAAAATTTAAGTATCAACACTTGATAAATTAAACCTTTGATCAAATAATTTGGTTTTGGTTTGTTGTATATTGCGAACTTAATTATTAATAGTTAATGATTTGCCTAGATATTCTAGTGTGATTTTGTTCATTAATTTTTCAACAACTTGTGGAGAAAAAAGTTAAATAATTAATAGGTCTCATTAATTAATGAAAAGGAGCCAAGTTTATATGTACAAAGTTCTGACCAGTCTTATTTTTCCTTTATATCTATAAACCAAAACTGGCTTTGGTTTTCTAGATTAATTGAGATTATTTATAAGCTGAATTTTTTTGGTCAAATTATTTATTAGCTAATTATCCTTTAACAAGATTTGGGTTTTGGTTTTCCAGATTTACTGA
The DNA here is from genome assembly GCA_016097605.1 of Eucalyptus guilfoylei. Classification (NCBI taxonomy): domain Eukaryota; kingdom Viridiplantae; phylum Streptophyta; class Magnoliopsida; order Myrtales; family Myrtaceae; genus Eucalyptus; species Eucalyptus guilfoylei. The sequence continues at coordinate 5,587,693 of CM027866.1, forward strand.
ACTCATTAATTGATCATTTAACCTTTGGACTAGATATTGCGGTGGGACTATTTTTTTCTTTATTAAAAATTACTAAAACTTGTGATAATTAATAGGTTTCATTAAAAGAAGAGGGGCCAAGCTGATTATAATAATCTTCGTCTGCCATCATCCGCGCCAAGCAACGTACATTCATTACGTGTGGGCTGATTAAATTAAACCTACTCTTGCATAATAACACGGTCAAACTTATTACTAACTCATTTTACATAAGATGTTGGGCCATCCATATTTCTAAGTTCTCGGTACCAACAAAAACCTCATTAAATGTTCAAAAGTCATGTTTTCATGGTATATGAGTAGCGAAAGTGTACCCGCATTCTCGCATGAACATATAGTTAGCATTTGATGGTTTTGCCGAATCGTCCAGTATACGCTATTTGAATTATCAGTTTACAACAAGATTAAAAAGATTCAAAGTAAGATTTATATAAGATTATTAATTTATACATTTATCCATTGATAGTGTGTTAAATAAAACAACTATCCGGGATTTAATTTGTCGAGAAAACCTTTTACGTAAGAAGTCCTCTTTACATAACTTTATATCATAGTATGCTAGATCGACCAGTTTTAGCTACGTATTCATGTGATTATTAGAGATGAATGTATGATTATTAAACCATCTATTAATTTTTTGATCGCTTAGGTATTTGTTTGGAAAGGTTGTGTTAAAATCATAAGAATTGAAGTGACATTTCTTTATAGTTTTGTATGGGACTATAAGTTTTTAGAATTGAAAGCTAGTAACAAATTTAGGGACATATTGTATTTTGCAGATCATTTTAAAAACTACAAGTTAAAAAAGCGCATTAAACACCGATTCATCCACAAGTGTGCTTCGGTGATAGTTAACCATAAGGCTTAAGAGGCATAAAAAATAAAATGTAAAGCAATGCAAATTGCTTCTGCTCCAAGAACAGAGGACTGTGTCAACCACAAATAAGAGCTCTCGTATTTTTACTGGTTCGTATAATTAAAAATTTGAGCAGAATCCAATAGAAAATTATAATTCCTTCGTTCTTTCTATTTTACATGTTTATTGTACTATAAAATAGGAATAGGTCTCAATGAGCAGGCTCGGGAGGGGATACAGGACTAAGAGCTGCAACGCAGTTGTTCCATGTCTCATTGCTCCTCCTATAGACATCAGATATTGTCCCCTTAATCGGCTTGTGGCTCGACACGATCAACTCCAAAAATTGGTTGTGGCAGTTCTTCCCCGCTTTCAAGAGCTCATGACAACATTCATTGGTGGGTGTAAAGGTGTCCGCAAAGACTATGATTTGAAAGAATCGAGACCCGCAATCGTTACTTATTCCCTTTCCACAATTAGGGTTTCCGACCTTGGCGAAGGTAGCCTTAGGAAGCAATGCAACGGGGACGACCAACAAGATCATGAGAGCAGACAAGTTCTTGGGCATTCCCATTATGGTCTTTTGGGGATAGGAGGGTTAGAAAATTGTGTGAGATTGTTGATTGTTTGATGATGCAGTCGATCTAGAGATCAGAACTTATATAGCTCGACGGAAGTAGTGCATTAATGAAATGAATTCATCAGTTATGATTCAGAAATTTATGTAGGAAACATCTCATATTATTTCTCTTGCAATAAATGCATCGATTGAGGGCCTTGTCATCTCACTTTGTTTCCAGTTCAATCATTTGCCATTAAAAAAAAAGTATTAATGAGTTGTTTGGTTGAATCTGTGAATGAAAATACTTACTTCCGATTGGATTTTCAATCCCAAGTTTGATATATAATATGAACTAGTCACATGCCCTCAGTTTAAAATAATTTTATATAATTATGTTAGCTTAAAATGTTTCACCATATATACTCTCGTAAAACGACCACAATTAAGTTTTAGAACTGATCTAAAACAGAGACCTAAAACACATAAGGATAGATCGTTGCCACCGAGTTGGAGATGGTCCAAAATGTGCCAAGAACCTGCGAAAGTCCACGACCAAACCTAAGGCCGGTCTGGTGGGAGATACCCAACCTTAGTTTCGGCCTCCGGAGTTAGAGAATAGACTCCTTGAGATCATTTCATTAACAAAATAGTGAATAAAGCATGACTATTCCACTGTACAGTAAAAGCAATAACGGGATGGGAAATAATTGCCGAAACTAACAAGCACAAACTGTCCAACAATGAGGACTGATTTGAAAGACCCCGAACCCACAATCCCACAATCGTTAGTTACTCCCTTCGTGCAATCAGGGATTCTAACTGTGGCGAAGGTAGTCCTAGGAAGCAATGCCACAGTGATGACCAAAAAGATAATGAGAGCAAACAAGTTCTTGAGCGTTGCCATGATGGTCTTTTTGGGACAAAAGTGTTAGAAAATTGTCTGAGTGCGTTAATTATTTGATGATGTATTCATGTTGAGATGAGAACTTATATATCAGGAGGGAAGTAGTGCATTGATAAAAGTGATTCATCTGTTATGATCTAGAAATTTAAATGGGTTATTTCTCTTGCAATACACTCTTCTCACAATAATGATTAAGGCCCTTGTCATGTCACTTCCTTTATGGTTCAACCATTTGACATAAAAAAAAAAGTAAGTAGTATTGAGTTATTTAAAATAATTATATGTACAAAGTTCTGACCAGTCTTATTTTTCCTTTATATCTATAAGCCAAAATTGCCTTTGGCTTTTTAGATTAATTGAGAATATTTATAAGCTGAATTTTTTTGGTCAAATTATTTATTAGCTAATTATCCTTTAACAACATTTGGGTTTTGGTTTTCCAGATTTATTGAACTCATTAATTGATCATTTAACCTTTGGACTAGATATTGCGGTGGGACTATTTTTTCTTTATTAAAAATTACTAAAACTTGTGATAATTAATAGGTTTCATTAAAAGAAGAGGGGCCAAGCTGATTATAATAATCTTCGTCGCCATCATCCGCGCCAAGCAACGTACATTCATTACTGTGGGCTGATTAAATTAAACCTACTCTTGCATAATAACACGGTCAAACTTATTACTAACTCATTTTACATAAGATGTTGGGCCATCCATATTTCTAAGTTCTCCGTACCAACAAAAACCTCATTAAATGTTCAAAAGTCATGTTTTCATGATAATCTTTCAAAAGAAAATGCATTCTTGAAAAATGACGTCTCAAATATTTCTAAAAAATTTTCTATAGGATCTGAGAAACTTGAAAAAATTCTTTCAGATCAAAGACCTTATTTCAACAAATCAGGTTTAGGAATGTCTGCTGAAACCATTCCTCTAATTGATTTTCCTAAAGTAAAGAAAAGAATCAAGCAAAGACCTACAAGAGATGCTTACAAAAATCATTTCGAAAATTTTTTTGTAAAATCAGTAGGTCGTAGTGCTCTTAGATGTTCTAAGTGCAATAGTTCCAATCATTTTGAGAAAGAATGTCAAATGGTTTGGAAACCTGTTAAGAAGGTATGGGCAAAGACCATATATAGTACTAACACCAGTGGACCCAAGAAAGTATGGGTACCAAAGAAAGCTTGAGTTTCTTTTCTAAATGTAGGTCACTATCAAGAAAAAGATTAAATGGTACCTGGATAATGGATGCTCGAGGCATATGACAGGAGATTCAACCTGCTTCTTAAAGCTTGTTCAAGTTAATGGTGGAAAAGTTTCATTTGGAGGAAACAACAAAGGAAGAATTGTAGGATACGGAACTGTGAAGATTGGAAGCCTCATGATTAGTAATGTTTCCTTAGTGGAAGGACTCAACTATAATTTGCTAAGTATCAGTCAGCTGTGCGACACTGGTTTCAAAATCAATTTTCAAGAAGGAATTTGTTCAGGAACCAGTAAAGACTCCTCTCAGTCTTTCATGGGTCGAAGACATGGAAATATCTATCTCCTGCATGTCAAACCAGATGAAACCCAATGTTTAATCTCTATTCAAGAGGAAGCAAATTTGTGGCACAGAAAGCTTGGGCACATTAACATGAAGCAAATAGCCAAAATTTCAGCAAAGAAGCTTGTCCGTGGTCTACCTAATCTGTCATATAAAAAGTCTGATCTATGCACACCATGTGTGTTGGGAAAACAGGTAAGAAACTCATTCAAACCAATAAATCAAGTTTCCTCTAATCGTGTTATGCAGCTTTTGCATATGGATCTCTTTGGACCTACCAGAACTCAGAGCATTGGAGGTAAGAAGTATTGTTTAGTAATTGTGGATGATTATTCACGATTCGCTTGGGTATATTTCCTGGCAAGTAAGTCTGAAACTTTTTCTCATTTCGAAAAGTTTGCCAAAAAGGTCCAAAATGAGAAAGGATGTGTTATTTCAAGTATTCGGATAGATCATGGAGGTGAATTTGAAAATCAAGACTTTACAAAATTCTGTGATGAATCTGATTTTCAGCTTGTATTTTCCTCTCCATACACTCCAGAGCAAAATGGAGTCGTGGAAAGAAAGAATAGGTCGCTTCAGGAAATGGCTAGAACTCTTTTAATTGAAAGTAACATATCTTCACGCTTTTGGGCTGAATCTATTTCTACAGCATGTTATATTATTAATAGAGTCTTTTTAAGGCCTATTCTGGAGAAAACTCCCTATGAGTTATTCAAAGGAAAAAAGCCCATTGTTTCATATTTTCATGTGTTTGGATGTAAATGTTTTATATCGAAAAATGCAAATGATCGAGTTGGTAAGTTTGAAGAAAAATCAAATGAAGGTATTTTCCTGGGATTTTCTATCACAAGCAAAGCTTACAGAGTATACAACAAAAAGACTCAATCTGTGGAGGAATCAATGAATGTCAAATTTCAAGACTCTATGCAAATTGAATCAATTCAGACTCAACTTGAAGATTCTGAACCTGCTTAAGACTCTACAAAGTCTAAATCTCCAGAAGCAACTCAGACTTCAAAAGATCAGCAACAAATGATCGTCGAAGATTCAAATGAGGAAAAAGATCAATAGTCTGACAAATCAAACAGCAACTGGAAGCATAAATCCAGTCATCCCAAAGATCTCATTATTGGCGATATTAATGAAGGAATTCGCACAAGATCCAAAAGGCGCGAAGAGTCTAGTGCTGTGGCTCTTATTTCTGAAATCGAACCCAAGAGCATAGAAGAAGCTTTAACCGATGAAAGCTGGATTGAAGCTATGCAAGAAGAACTCAGGCAATTCAACATTAATGATGTCTAGGAATTGACTCCTAAACCAAAAGGTAAATCTATCATTGGGGCTAAATGGGTTTTCAGGAACAAGATGAACGAAAAAGGAAAGGTTGTAAGAAACAAAGCAAGACTCGTAGCCAAAGGATATACGTAAGAAGAAGGGATAGACTATGATGAGACTTACGCTCCAGTAGCAAGGTTAGAAGCAATTAGATTATTACTTGCTTTTGCTTGTCATAAGAATTTCAGGTTATTCCAAATGGACGTCAAAAGTGCTTTCCTAAATGGATTTATCCAAGAGGAAGTCTATGTGGAACAACCACCCGGTTTTGAGAACCCAAGAAAACCAGACTCTGTATTCAGACTGAAAAAGGCTTTATATGATTTAAAGCAAGCTCCTCGAGCTTGGTATGACAGACTAAGTAAGTTTTTAATTCAAAATGGCTTTGTCAAAGGTAAAGTAGATACTACTTTGTTTATCAAAAGAGAAAGCAAAAGCTTTCTACTTGTTCAAATTTATGTTGATGATATTATTTTTGGATCTTCTAATGAAAGTCTGTGCAAGAAATTCTCTAAGTCTATGCAAGATGAGTTTGAAATGAGCTTGATGGGTGAACTAACCTTCTTTCTCAGGCTTCAAGTGAAACAACTGAAGGAAGGAACTTTTATTCATCAAGAAAAATATGCCAATGAACTTGTCAAAAAGTTTGGGCAGGAGAATTGCAAAAAGACTGACATACCAATGTCAAGCTCCTTGAAGATAGACAAACATGAAGAAGGGAAGAAAGTTGACCAGAAGCTATACATGAGTATCATTGGCTCACTTCTTTATCTTACTGCTTCTAGACCTGACATTTTGTTTAGCGTTTGCATTTGTGCCGGATTTCAATCAGACCCTAAAGAATCTCATCTAAGTGCTGCAAAGCGCATTATCAAATACATTGCCTCAACTTCAAAAATAGGTCTCTGGTATCCTAAAGAATGAGACTTTACTCTTCTTGGATACTCTGACGCAGACCTAGCCGGATGCAGAATTGATAGAAAGAGTACCTCGGGCACCTGTCAACTACTTGGAAGCAGGACACTGTCTTGGTTTTCAAGGAAGCAAAGTACAGTAGCTCTTTCTACAGTAGAAGCTGAGTATGTAGCTCTTGGAAGTTGTTGTTCACAAATTCTGTGGATAAAACAACAGCTAAGAGACTTTAGAATTGAAGATTCTTGCACTGAAATCAAATGTGACAACACCAGCGCAATCAATCTCACCAAGAATCCGATTCTTCACTCAAGAGCAAAACATATAGAGATTCGACATCACTTCATTAGAGATCATGTTCAAAATGGAGAAGTTACAATTCGGTTTATTGACTCAAGGAATCAACTGGCGAATATTTTTACAAAGCCTTCGGAGAAAAATCAATTTGAAGTTATTCGTTCCAGACTCAATATCTTAAAGTCTACGGAGGTTTTGACCCAGGTCTAAAAGTCTAAAGACTCTCAGACTCAGATGATCAAGATTCATGACTGTAAGTTTTGTTATTATCTCTCAGATCAAATCTTGAAAAGGTACAATCATCTATCTGAAATTGATTGTTACTAATTCTGTGATTATTTCAATCTTCGAAAAAGAAGTTGTTTTTGACAGTTATCTAATATTTTGAAAAGGCAGTTATTTTTAAAAAAAGGCATCTTTATATTTTCTTATTACGACGTTCCGTATGCCTCGATTCGACTGCTTTATATACTGGCGGTTCCTTTTCGTTTTTCTCACAAAAAACCCTAAGAAAGCATCGATCTTCCACTTCTGTCTTCTTCTCTTGTTTATTCCTCGAAAAGTTGTCATCTTTCTTGAAAAACAAGCTTGGAATCTCTCAAAGACTGTGAGATATGTCGTCCCAAAGAAAATCTTCAAGGATTGCGAACAGGGGACCATAGCAAATGCAAGAGGGGCCTACGCACTTTGATCTCACCGAGGAAGAAGAATCTCCTAGACAGCAGCAGAGCCCACAACATTCTCAGCAGCGTCCATCTCCTCCATCTAGTCCTCAGAATGTTGTACGTCAAGAAGAGGAAGAAATCATCGAAGACGCAGATCCCGTAAGAACTCTTAAGCCCGCTTTTACCTACAAGCATTATCGTGCTTTAAAGAGGAGTGGTACTCCTCTTTAAAGCACGATAATGCTTGTAGATATGTACTAACACCAGTGGACCCAAGAAAGTATGGGTACCAAAAAAAGCTTGAGTTTCTTTTCTAAATGCAGGTCACTATCAAGAAAAAGATTAAATGGTACCTGGATAGTGGATGCTCGAGGCATATGACAGGATATTCAAGCTGCTTCTTAAAGCTTGTTCAAGTTAATGGTGGAAAAGTTTCATTTGGAGGAAACAGCAAAGGAAGAATTGTAGGATACGGAACTGTGAAGATTGGAAGCCTCATGATTAGTAATGTTTCCTTAGTGGAAGGACTCAACTATAATTTGCTAAGTATCAGTCAGCTGTGTGACAGTGGTTTCAAAATCAATTTTCAAGAAGGAATTTGTTCCGGAACTAGTAAAGACTCCTCTCAGTCTTTCATGAGTCGAAGACATGGAAATATCTATCTCCTGGATGTCAAACCAGATGAAGCCCAATGTTTAATCTCTATTCAAGAGGAAGCAAATTTGTGGCACAGAAAGCTTGGGCACATTAACATGAAGCAAATAGCCAAAATTTCAGCAATGAAGCTTGTCCGTGGTCTACCCAATCTGTCATATAAAAAGTCTGATCTATGCACACCATGTGTGTTGGGAAAACAGGTAAGAAACTCATTCAAACCAATAAATCAAGTTTCCTCTAATCGTGTTCTGCAGCTTTTGCATATGGATCTCTTTGGACCTACTAGAACTCATAGCATTGGAGGTAAGAAGTATTGTTTAGTAATTGTGGATGATTATTCACGATTCACTTGGGTATATTTCCTGGCAAGTAAGTCTGAAACTTTTTCTCATTTCGAAAAGTTTGCCAAAAAGGTCCAAAATGAGAAAGGATATGTTATCTCAAGTATTCGGACAGATCATGGAGGTGAATTTGAAAATCAAGACTTTACGAAATTCCGTGATGAATCTGATTTTCAGCATGTATTTTCCTCTCCATACACTCCGAGCAAAATTGAGTCGTGGAAAGAAAGAATAGGTCGCTTCGGAAATGGCTAGAACTCTTTTAATTGAAAGTAACATATCTTCACGCTTTTGGGCTGAATGTTTTCTACAGCATGTTATATTATTAATAGAGTCTTTTTAAGGCCTATTCTTGAGAAAACTCCCTATGAGTTATTCAAAGGAAAAAAGCCCATTGTTTCATATTTTCATGTGTTTGGATGTAAATGTTTTATATTGAAAAATGCAAATGATCGAGTTGGTAAGTTTGAAGAAAAATCAAATGAAGGTATTTTCCTTGGATATTCTATCACAAGCAAAGCTTACATAGTATACAACAAAAAGACTCAATCTGTGGAGGAATCAATGAATGTCAAATTTCAAGACTCTATGCAAATTGAATCAATTCAGACTCAACTTGAAGATTCTGAACCTGCTTCAGACTCTACAAAGTCTAAATCTCCAGAAGCAACTCAGACTTCAAAAGATCAGCAACAAATGATCGTCGAAGATTCAAATGAGGAAAAAGATCAACAGTCTGACAAATCAAACAGCAACTGGAAGCATAAATCCAGTCATCCCAAAGATCTCATTATTGGCGATATTAATGAAGGAATTCGCACAAGATCCAAAAGGCGCGAAGAGTCTAGTGCTGTGGTTCTTATTTCTGAAATCGAACCCAAGAGTATAGAAGAAGCTTTAACCGATGAAAGGTGGATTGAAGCTATGCAAGAAGAACTCAGGCAATTCAACGTTAATGATGTCTGGGAATTGACTCCTAAACCAAAAGGTAAATCTATCATTGGGGCTAAATGGGTTTTCAGGAACAAGATGAACGAAAAAGGAAAGGTTGTAAGAAACAAAGCAAGACTCGTAGCCAAAGGATATACGCAAGAAGAAGGGACAGACTATGATGAGACTTACGCTCCAGTAGCAAGGTTAGAAGCAATTAGATTATTACTTGCTTTTGCTTGTCATAAGAATTTCAGGTTATTCCAAATGGACGTCAAAAGTGCTTTCCTAAATGGGTTTATCCAAGAGAGGAGGAAGTCTATGTGGAACAACCACCCGGTTTTGAGAACCCAAGAAAACCAGACTACGTATTCGGACGAAAAAGGCTTTATATGGTTTAAAGCAAGCTCCTCGAGCTTGGTATAATAGACTAAGTAAGTTTTTAATTCAAAATGGCTTTGTCAAAGGTAAAGTAGATACTACTTTGTTTATCAAAAGAGAAAGCAAAAGCTTTCTACTTGTTCAAATTTATGTTGATGATATTATTTTTGGATCTTCTAATGAAAGTACGTGCAAGAAATTCTCTAAGTCTATGTAGGATGAGTTTGAAATGAGCATGATGGGTGAACTAACCTTCTTTCTCGGGCTTCAAGTGAAACAATTGAAGGAAGGAACTTTTATTCATCAAGAAAAATATGCCAATGAACTTGTCAAAAAGTTTGGGCGGGAGAATTGCAAAAAGACGACATACCAATGTCAAGTTCCTTGAAGATAGACAAAGATGAAGAAGGGAAGAAAGTTGACCGAAGCTATACGGAGTATCATTGGCTCACTTCTTTATCTTACTGCTTCTAGACCTGACATTTTGTTTAGCGTTTGCATTTGTGCCAGATTTCAATCAGACCCTAAAGAATCTCATCTAAGTGCTGCAAAGCGTATTATCAAATACATTGCCTCAACTTCAAAAATAGGTCTCTGGTATCCTAAAGAAGAAGACTTTACTCTTCTTGGATACTCTGACATAGACCTAGCCAGATGCAGAATTGATAGAAAGAGTACCTTGGGCACCTGTCAACTACTTGGAAGCAGGACAGTGTCTTGGTTTTCGAGGAAGCAAAGTACAGTAGCTCTTTCTACAGCAGAAGCAGAGTATGTAGCTCTTGGAAGCTGTTGTTCACAAATTCTGTGGATAAAACAACAGCTAAGAGACTTTGGAATTGAAGATTCTTGCACTGAAATCAAATGTGACAACACCAGCGCAATCAATCTCACCAAGAATCCGATTCTTCACTCAAGAGCAAAACATATAGAGATTCGACATCACTTCATTAGAGATCATGTTCAAAATGGAGAAGTTACTATTCAGTTTATTGACTCAAGGAATCAACTGGCGGATATTTTTACAAAGCCTTCGGAGAAAAATCAATTTGAAGTTATTCATTCTAGACTCAATATCTTAAAGTCTGAGGAGGTTCAGACCCAGGTCTAAAAGTCTAGAGACTCTCAGACTCAGATGATCAAGATTCATGACTGTAAGTTTTGTTATTATCTCTCAAATCAAATCTTGAAAAGGTACAATCATCTATCTGAAATTGATTGTTACTAATTCTGTGATTATTTCAATCTTCGAAAAAGAAGTTTTTTTTGATAGTTATCTAATATTTTGAAAAGGCAGTTATTTTTAAAAAAGGCATCTTTATATTTTCTTATTACGACTTTCCGTATGCCTCGATTCGACTGCTTTATATACTGGCGGTTCCTCTCCGTTTTTCTAAAAAAAAAACCCTAAGAAAGCATCGATCTTCCACTTCTATCTTCTTCTCTTGTTTATTCCTCGAAAAGTTGTCATCTTTCTTGGAAAACAAGCTTGGAATCTCTGAAAGACTGTGAGATATGTCGTCCCAAAGAAAGTCTTCAAGGATTGCGAACAGGGGACCACAGCAAATGCAAGAGGGGCCTATGCACTTTGATCTCACCGAGGAAGAAGAATCTCCTAGACAGCAGCAGAGCCCACAACATTCTCAGCAGCGTCCATCTCCTCCATCTAGTCCTCAGAATGTTGTACATCAAGAAGAGGAAGAAATCATCGAAGACGCAGATCCCGTAAGAACTCTTAAGCCCGCTTTTACCTACAAGCTTTATCGTGCTTTAAAGAGGAGTGGTACTCCGTTGAACTACATTGATGAATTTCTGAAGGATAAAGGATTTAGAAATGAAACATTCTTTTTACGCACAATGGAACGATTGGGAATTGCCCCTGCTGGTTCAGCGGATGAGGCGTTGGCAAATATCCCAATTGATCCACGTGTTGGAGGGCTGAGTCAACCAGATGGGAATGACGATGACAGGATGTACAGTGAGTTTAAACCGAGAATGGGCATTGCAGCAAAAATCCGAACTAAAAGGACGGATTTGTTTCGATCGGATGACCACAAGCAACTGTACTCCAAGTTGCTGAAGCGTGGGGTGATAAACCCTAGAAGTGTGGACTTTGATTTTCTTGACTCTGTGAATATCAATCTGTGGGAAAAATTCAATCTTCTTCAACTCGAACAGTTTTGTTCTGACACCACAGAAGGTCATGCTGAACTTACTGCTTATTTCTATTCGAATCTCAGTTTTTTTAATGCGAATAGATTCTCTTTTAGTGTTCGAGATCAGGATTATGTGGTTGACATGAATACACTGGCTGATGTGATTGGAGTGGAAAGAGGAAGATATCAACCCATCAATGTGTCTATTGCTCGTGCAACGTTGGAGCTTGTTAAGGATAGAAAGACGGAAGAAAAAATTTCTTATTCGAGAATGAATGTGTCCAACATTTTGCTTCACAAGATTGTGATTAACTGTCTTAGACCAAAGTCAACTTCAAAGATAGATGTTTCAAACTCGGAGGCAAAATTGATGTATGCCATCAATGCTGGTAAAAAGTTCTCTCTTCCACACACTATCATGTTCCACATGTACAGAGCAGTGGTGAAAGACAAGGGTCAACTTCCGTATGCAACGCTTGTGACCAAATTATTCAGACATTTGAACGTTCAGCCTCCCCGGATTTTCTGTGTTTGAATGTGCGATCACACGGTGGTAGGACTGAGAATGGTCTCTAAAATGCGTCTGAAGGAACTCAACAAGGCGTTGGAGAAATTCAAGGAGAAAACACCTGTCAAGTCTCATCATTTCTCTTCGGCTGCAAAGAGGAAAGGGAAGGAGCCCATGGTTGCTCCTTCAAGGAAAAGAAGAGCTCTCATCATTGAGGATGAAGAGGATGAGGACGATATCACTATTTCTGCAATGGCTTTGAAGAATTTGAGTCGTTCTGTTCCAAGTTTAAGCGAGCAACGGGAAAAGACACTCGTTGAGACAGAACAGAGATCTGAAGAAAGAGAAGAAGTGGAAGCAGAGGAGAAAGAAGCAGAGGAGAGAGATGCAGAGGAGGAGAGAATTCAAGAAGAAGAAGAAAAAGAGAGAGAGGAAACAGAGCAGGAGGAATACTTTTCTCCAAGCGAAGGCATGGAAACAGGGGAGATCGATAAAAGAGGAACGTCCTCATTCCCCGTCACCAGTGAAGGAATAAGTCGTTCTCCAGCCGATCCAGAGGACATCTATGCTTCTCAATTTCCTGAGGAGGAACATGATATTTCATTGCCCAATCTGCGTGACCATGCTGATCTGCCATCATCTGCACATACTCCATCTGATCGTGTAGAAGCTAGTACTCAGACTGATAATTCAGCAGACTTTCGCAGAATTCTTGATGTTCTCCTGGAGATGAGAGGTCAAATATATGCTCTGGGATGCGAAGTACAGAACTTGCAGAAAGCAAGACAAACCTCTTCAGTTTCTTTGCATGATCAAATTCATGCCCTTGCTCTTCAAGTTCAATCAAATGCTAAGGGTGAAGATGTGGCGCAACTGAAGGAGGAGTTGAAAAAGCTGGAAGGTATTGTCTAGTCAATGGGAGATTTCCAGCTTGTTCGTGTTCCCAAGCAACCTTAATTTTATTCTACTTTCATCTCTACCTTTTTTAATGATGACAAAAAGGGGGAGAGATGTGGTGCAGATTTGTTTCGAACTTCTTTTGTGTTGTTTGACTTGACTTTTGTGTTTGGTTGTTTGGTTTTGGACTGGTTTTGGATTTGATTTGTTTGAACATTTGTTTATCTTAAGTAAAATTGTTATCTCATGGCTTTGTTCATTCACAAGACTAACCTATCTTATGTGGATGCAGATTTTAGTGTTATTACTAAGCCTCTTATCTTTGTGAGATATCCATATTTGCCTAAGTAATGTTTTGCAGGTCAAAGATATCCAAATCTGCAGGAAAGTTTTGTCACCATCAAAAAGGGGGAGATTGTTGGAGAAATCGTCCTTGAGTGTTTTGAAGCTGACAAAACGTTTCCGTCAGTCTAGCCTAAAGACTTGTAGACTCTTCCATCAAAGTCTGAAGACCTCCGGACCGCCAGACTCAAGACTCAAAGTCTATCCTCATTGACAGTCTCTAGACCGTCGAAGAAGGCTTATCCAGAACTGAATGTCTCGTTAAGGATTTGAGTTTATCGACTGGAGAAGATCTCTTGGTTGGATATAGCATGTCGAAATCCTTTATTCAAATCAAGATTGATTCAGGGATGATTGGATCCGATGATTGACGAAGTATACTTGGAACGTTCTACTTATGGAATCCAAGATCGATTGTATGGGCGGCGGGATTGATGGGCTATCGTCATGTTCCTTAAATAGCTCGAAGATCTTTCTAATTGATTCTGTCCAACGGGTAGATTGGAAGAATTCCTTTGGTAAGTGCCAACGGGTATGATGGCATAAAGGAGTAGATAAGGAAGACGTTCTAGTTGTTCGAGAGTGTGCGCGATAGAAGAATTCCAAAATCTGAAGCTCCTTGTTCTTAGTCATTTAAACTATTGAGTGAAATCTTGTACACAAAAGAGAGTCTATATCTTTGAGAGACCTTGAGGAAGTGTAGTAAAGTCTCTACACTGTGGAATCAAGGAAGAGCTTTACTGTAACAACTCTTTTGTTCATAGTGAAATATAGCCGGTGGGCTGTCAGTGCGGAAGAGTGGACGTAGGCTTGGAATAAGCCGAGCCACTATAATCTCTGTGTTTATATTCTCTTCCCTGCTCTCTTTTACTTTGATCGTATCTTGTTAAGAGAAAAATTCTCAACTCATTGATTGCTGCACACTTATCTCAAAAATATTGTTTTTACGCCCATTCACCCCCCTCTAGGTGCTTATACTAGCCCTATCACCAACCAATTCAAATATGGAGTGAAATCTAGAGATGAAAATCAATCTTCCGGGTCTCCACGCATGTCCTTTTGGTCAGGCTGAGTCATAATTGGTTTTTCAACTAACGGACCACTTGAAATCTGGTGGTGAAAATCAATCTTCCGAGTCTCCACATCTGTCCTTTTGGTCTGGCTGAGGAACTACATCTATAGGTGTTCTCCTTGAAATTTCAGCACGGATCACCACGTAACGGATGGATAATGTTAAAAAATATCTCGAGCAGTCCGTGAACGAAATTTAACTCATAATGAATTATAGTAAAGCATGAAGTTGATTTTTTAGATGCGCAACCAGCTAGTACAGGATTTTAATTTTGGTAACTTGTGGACATGAAATACTCCCCGGAGAAGTGGGTATTGGCTAAGGAAAATTAAAAGGACAAAAAAAAAAAGGTCCTCATTTGGACTTTGCTTCCTGATTTCACTTGGCGTGGACTTCTCACATATCCCAATCTAGGACCTCTTTTCCAAAAGCGGTAGTATTTATAGTCAAATCGAGGGATTTATGAAAAAGTGATCGTTGAAGCACCGTATGAGTGCATGATAGTGGGTTCTCTCCGTGGATTTCCTTCATGTTATCACACCAAGATTTATGCATTGAAGCTGATTGGTAGGATTTGTTAATTCTTCTATGAGATTAAGGGATTATTTCGTGAGAAATTATGAGAGTAAAAATTATTGAAGTTATTCTGTGTAATTGAGAGTCGGAAAACACTAAGTACTTAAGTAACTCGAATGTGGTTATAATTTCCATTATAACGCTTGATTTGCTGTGATATTTGTTGCTATTCTCTCCACAAACGTAGGTCACATTGACCGAACCACATAAATCTGGAGCTTAATTTATTTTCTTATTCCACTATTGTATTGTTCAATTGCTTGTTTCCACAACAATTGGTATCAATGTCAGGCTTGGTAGAGTTAAGGTAAATCGATGGCTACTATTGACATCTGATTTTTAACTGATGCATCATATAAAATTAAGATTTCTGATTGCGATAGAGCCTATTTCTCAACTAAAAAAGGTCATATAGATTTGGAGAGTTGCATACGCTACTCATTGATTCATGTTGAAATTTCGAGAACATCTATACATTTGGCTCTTCAACCTGACCCAGTGGAGACTCAGTAGATTGATTATTATCACTAGATTGCGGCTGGTCTGATTGTTCAAAACCCAATTATGACTCATTCTTCGTTTCCTCATTCTTGGACTGTTTGTGTTCGTCGGTTTTCGGCGATTATTTCCCAAGCTGTTATTGCTTTTGCTGTACATAAGAATCGTCAAATCTCCTCCCGGCTAGCCACGATCTCTTTCTCGATTTTGCCTCTTCAAATCTACTCATGTATCCTTGTTTCAGATTAGGCATAATTCATCTTAGAAATTCAAACATCTATAATGCAAATGCGCGTTATGTTAATGATACCTTTTAATTAGGGTTAGGCTCCCTCCTAATTTTTAGGATTAATGCCACAAAAATTGTCAAACAAGTACATCTATAACAAATTTATCTCGAACTAATTTTTTAACCGCCATGAATTTTCCAAAACTAATTTTTTGACCAACAAAAATCCCAACCTAATATATTTGTGATAAATTTACTCTCCATTAGTTTCTAATAAATTGTATTAATACCTCGAAAAATCACAAAACCGATATACTCGTAACAAATGGAGGGCGAACCAAATACCCGTCAACAACCACATATCATCCATCCAACTCAGGAATCTGATAGTAAAATTTAATGCAAACTAGCAAAAGATAAATTTGTCATAAGTATACCAGTTTAGGTTGTCACAAGTGTACTCATTTAGCGTTTTTTGTGATATTAGCCCTAATTTTTATGCAAATGATTACACTTGAAGCCAAAATTTAAGTATCAACACTTGATAAATTAAACCTTTGATCAAATAATTTGGTTTTGGTTTGTTGTATATTGCGAACTTAATTATTAATAATTAATGATTTGCCTAGATATTCTAGTGTGATTTTGTTCATTAATTTTTCAACAACTTGTGGAGAAAAAAAAGTTAAATAATTAATAGGTCTCATTAATTAATGAAAAGGAGCCAAGTTTATATGTACAAAGTTTGACCAGTCTTATTTTTCCTTTATATCTATAAACCAAAAGCTGGCTTTGGTTTTCTAGATTAATTGAGATTATTTATAAGCTGAATTTTTTTGGTCAAATTATTTATTAGCTAATTATCCTTTAACAAGATTTGGGTTTTGGTTTTCCAGATTTACTGAACTCATTAATTGATCATTTAACCTTTGGACTAGATATTGCGGTGGGACTATTTTTTTCTTTATTAAAAATTACTAAAACTTGTGATAATTAATAGGTTTCATTAAAAGAAGAGGGGCCAAGCTGATTATAATAATCTTCGTCTGCCATCATCCGCGCCAAGCAACGTACATTCATTACGTGTGGGCTGATTAAATTAAACCTACTCTTGCATAATAACACGGTCAAACTTATTACTAACTCATTTTACATAAGATGTTGGGCCAT
The DNA here is from genome assembly GCA_016097605.1 of Eucalyptus guilfoylei. NCBI lineage: Eukaryota > Viridiplantae > Streptophyta > Magnoliopsida > Myrtales > Myrtaceae > Eucalyptus > Eucalyptus guilfoylei. The sequence continues at coordinate 5,604,567 of CM027866.1, forward strand.
CCATATTTCTAAGTTCTCGGTACCAACAAAAACCTCATTAAATGTTCAAAAGTCATGTTTTCATGGTATATGAGTAGCGAAAGTGTACCCGCATTCTCGCATGAACATATAGTTAGCATTTGATGGTTTTGCCGAATCGTCCAGTATACGCTATTTGAATTATCAGTTTACAAAAAGAAAGAAATTACTAATGGAGCAATTGGATACGTACATATATAAACTGGGAAATATATTTCGAGATTTGAATTTTTTTATGATTGCTCACAAGATTAAAAAGATTCAAAGTAAGATTTATATAAGATTATTAATTTATACATTTATCCATTGATAGTGTGTTAAATAAAACAACTATCTGGGATTTAATTTGTCAGAAAACCTTTTACGTAAGAAGTCCTCTTTACATAACTTTATATCATAGTATGCTAGATCGACCAGTTTTAGCTACGTATTCATGTTATTATTAGAGATGAATGTATGATTATTAAACGATCTATTGAGGGCCTTGTCATCTCACTTTGTTTCCAGTTCAATCATTTGCCATAAAAAAAAAAGTATTAATGAGTTGTTTGGTTGAATCTGTGAATGAAAATACTTACTTCCGATTGGATTTTCAATCCCAAGTTGATATATAATATGAACTAGTCATATGCCCTCAGTTTAAAATAATTTTATATAATTATGTTAGCTTAAAATGTTTCACCATATATACTCTCGTAAAAACGACCACAATTAAGTTTTAGAAGTGATCTAAAACTGACCCTAAAACACATAAGGATAGATCGTTGCCACCGAGTTGGAGATGGTCCAAAATGTGCCAAGAACCTGCTGAAAGTCCACTGACCAAACCTAAGGCCGGTCTGGTCAGGAGATACCCAACCTTACTTTCGGCCTCCGGAGTTAGAGAATAGACTCCTTGAGATCATTTCATTAACAAAATAGTGAATAAAGCATGACTATTCCCCTGTACAGTAAAAGCAATAACGGGATGGCAAATAATCGCCGAAACCGACAAGCACAAACTGTCCAACAATGAGGACTGATTTGAAAGAACCCGAACCCACAATCCCACAATCGTTAGTTATTCCCTTCGTGCAATCAGGGATTCTAACTGTGGCGAAGGTAGTCCTAGGAAGCAATGCCACAGTGATGACCAAAAAGATCATGAGAGCAAACAAGTTCTTGAGCGTTGCCATGATGGTCTTTTGGGGACAAAAGTGTTAGAAAATTGTCTGAGTGCGTTGATTATTTGATGATGTATTCATGTTGAGATGATAACTTATATATCTGGAGGGAAGTAGTGCATTGGTAAAAGTGATTCATCTGTTATGATCCAGAAATTTAAATGGGTTATTTCTCTTGCAATACACTCTTCTCACAATAATGATTAAGGCCCTTGTGATGTCACTTCCTTTATGGTTCAACCATTTGACATAAAAAAAAAAGGTAAGTAGTATTGAGTTATTTAAAATAATTATATGTACAAAGTTCTGACCAGTCTTATTTTTCCTTTATATCTATAAGCCAAAATTGGCTTTGCCTTTCTAGATTAATTGAGATTATTTATAAGCTGAATTTTTTTGGTCAAATTATTTATTAGCTAATTATCCTTTAACAAGATTTGGGTTTTGGTTTTCCAGATTTATTGAACTCATTAATTGATTATTTAACCTTTGGACTAGATATTGCGGTGGGACTATTTTTTCTTTATTAAAAATTACTAAAACTTGTGATAATTAATAGGTTTCATCAAAAGAAGAGGGGCCAAGCTGATTATAATAATCTTCGTCTGCCATCATCCGCGCCAAGCAACGTACATTCATTACGTGTGGGCTGATTAAATTAAACCTACTCTTGCATAATAACACGGTCAAACTTATTACTAACTCATTTTACATAAGATGTTGGGCCATCCATATTTCTAAGTTCTCGGTACCAACAAAAACCTCATTAAATGTTCAAAAGTCATGTTTTCATGGTATATGATTAGCGAAAGTGTACCCGGATTCTCGCATGAACATATAGTTAGCATTTGATGGTTTTGCCGAATCGTCCAGTATACGCTATTTGAATTATCAGTTTACAAAAAAAGAAAGAAATTACTAATGGACCAATTGGACACGTACATATATAAACTTGGGAAATATATTTCGAGATTTGAATTTTTTTTATGATTGCTCACAAGATTAAAAAGATTCAAAGTAAGATTTATATAAGATTATTAATTTATACATTTATCCATTGATAGTGTGTTAAATAAAACAACTATCCGGGATTTAATTTGTCAGAAAACCTTTTACGTAAGAAGTCCTCTTTACATAACTTTATATCATAGTATGCTAGATCGACCCGTTTTAGCTACGTATTCATGTGATTATTAGAGATGAATGTATGATTATTAAACCATCTATTAATTTTTTGATCGCTTAGGTATTTGTTTGGAAAGGTTGTGTTAAAATCATAAGAATTGAAGTGACATTTCTTTATAGTTTTGTATGGGACTATAAGTTTTTAGAATTGAAACCTAGTAACAAATTTAGGGACATATTGTATTTTATAGATCATTTTGAAAAACTACAAGTTAAAAAAGCACATTAAACACCGATTCATCCACAAGTGTGCTTCGGTGATAGTTAACCATAAGGCTTAAGAGGCACAAAAAATAAAATGTAAAGCAAGGCAAATTGCTTCTGCTCCAAGAACAGAGGACTGTGTCAACCACAAATAAGAGCTCTCGTATTTTTACTGGTTCGTATAATTAAAAATTTGAGTAGAATCCAATAGAAAAATTATAATTCCTTCGTTCTTTCTATTTTACACGTTTATTGTACTATAAAATAGGAATAGGTCTCAATGAGCAGGCTCGGGAGGGGATACAGGACTAAGAGCTGCAACGCAGTTGTTCCATGTCTCATTGCTCCTCCTATAGACATCAGATATTGTCCCCTTAATCGGCTTGTGGCTCGACACGATCAACTCCAAAAATTGGTTGTGGCAGTTCTTCCCCGCTTTCAAGAGCTCATGACAACATTCATTGGTGGGTGTAAAGGTGTCCGCAAAGACTATGATTTGAAAGAATCGAGACCCGCAATCGTTACTTATTCCCTTTCCGCAATTAGGGTTTCCGACCTTGGCGAAGGTAGCCTTAGGAAGCAATGCAACGGGGACGATCAACAAGATCATGAGAGCAGACAAGTTCTTGGGCATTCCCATTATGGTCTTTTGGGGATAGGAGGGTTAGAAAATTGTGTGAGATTGTTGATTGTTTGAAGATGCAGTCGATCTAGAGATCAGAACTTATATAGCTCGATGGAAGTAGTGCATTAATGAAATGAATTCATCAGTTATGATTCAAAAATTTATGTAGGAAACATCACATATTATTTCTCTTGCAATAAATGCATCGATTGAGGGCCTTGTCATCTCACTTTGTTTCCAGTTCAATCATTTGCCATAAAAAAAAAAAAGTATTAATGAGTTGTTTGGTTGAATCTGTGAATGAAATACTTACTTCCGATTGGATTTTCAATCCCATGTTTGATATATAATATGAACTAGTCACTTGCCCTCAGTTTAAAATAATTTTATAAAATTATGTTAGCTTAAAATGTTTCACCATATATACTTTCGTAAAAATGACCACAATTAAGTTTTAGAACTGATCTAAAACAGACCCTTAAACACATAAGGATAGATCGTTGCCACCGAGTTGGGATGGACCAAAATGTGCTAAGAACCTGCTGAAAGCCCACCGACCAAACCTAAGGCCGATCTGGTCAGGAGATACCCAACCTTAGTTTCGGCCTCCGGAGTTAAAGAATAGACTCCTTGAGATCATTTCATTAACAAAACAGCGAATAAAACATGACTATTCTGCTCTACAGTAAAAGCAATAATGGGATGGGAAATCATCGCCGAAACCAACAAGCACAAACAGTCCAACAATGAGGACTGATTTGAAAGAACCCGAACCCACAATCCCACAATCGTTAGAAAATTGTCTGAGTGCGTTGATTATTTGACGATGTATTCATGTTGAGATGAGAACTTATATATCTGGAGGGAAGTAGTGCATTGATAAAAGTGATTCATCTGTTATGATCCAGAAATTTAAACGGGTTATTTCTCTTGCAATACACTCTTCTCACTATAATGATTAAGGCCCTTGTCATGTCACTTCCTTTATGGTTCAATAATTTGACAAAAAAAAAAGAGTAAGTAGTATTAAGTTGTTTAAAATAATTTTATGAAATTAAATTTGCTGAACGCGCAGTAAACTAAATTAAAGCCGGTTCAGTCATTAAATTTGGGTTAGCACGAATGAAACTTATTCTCCAGAGAGTGAATAAAGCATGAGTATTCCGCTGTATGGTAAATGCAATAATGGCTTGAGAATTTCCAATCTCCAAGCAATTAAAGTTTATCTCGCATTAGAGAACGACCCTTTCCCATATGCAACGTTTATAAGGATCCATTGTACGCAGTCGACATAAATAATCGACGGACAAACACAAAGCATTTAGGTACAAGGAAACGAAGAAGGGTTCATAATTGGTTTTTCAACTAACCAACTGTTGGAGAAATCGTCCTTGAGTGTTTTGAAGCTGACAAAACGTTTCCATCAGTGTAGTCTAAAGACTTGTAGACTCTTCCATCAAAGTCTGAAGACCTTCGGACCGCCAGACTCAAGACTCAAAGTCTATCCTCATTGACAGTCTCAAGACCATCGAACAAGGCTTATCCAGAACTGGATGTTTCGTTAAGGATTTGACTTTATCGACTGGAGAAGATCTCTTGGCTGGATATAGCATGTCGGAATCCTTTATTCAAATCAAGATTGATTCAAGGATGATTGGATCCGATGATTGACGAAGTATACTTGGAAGCTTCTACTTATGGAAACCAAGATCCTGATTGTATGGGCGAGCAGGATTGATGGGCTATCGTCATGTTCCTTAAATAGCTCGAAGATCTTTCTAATTGATTCTGTCCAACGGGTAGATTGGAAGAATTCCTTTGGTAAGTGCCAACGGGTATGATGGCATAAAGGAGTAGATAAGGAAGACGTTCTAGTTGTTCGAGAGTGTGCGCGATAGAAGAATTCCAAAGTCTGAAGCTCCTTGTTCTTAGTCATTTAAACTATAAAGCGAAATCTTGTACACAAAAGAGAGTCTATATCTTTGAGAGACCTTGAGGAAGTGTAGTAAAGTCTCTACACTGTGGAATCAAGGAAGAGCTTTACTGTAACAACTCTTTTGTTCATAGTGAAATCCAGCCGGTGGGCTGTCAGTGCGGAAGAGTGGATGTAGGCTTGGAATAAGCCGAGCCACTATAATCTCTGTGTTCATATTCTCTTCCCTGCTCTCTTTTACTTTGATCGTATCTTGTTAAGAGAAAAATTCTCATCTCATTGATTGCTGCACACTTATCTCGAAAATATTGTTTTTACACCTATTCACCCCCCTCTAGGTGCTTATACTAGCCCTATCAATTGGTATAAGAGCTCGAGTACTCATTTAAATTGAAGTGTTTTACTTCAGAGTTAAAGATCCATGGCTAGTATGTTCGCTCCAGGACTGGTTGAAGGGCAAAGCAATACCAGACCACCTTATTTTGATGGGAAAGATTACAACATATGGAAAAACAAGATGAAGGCTTTCTTAAGATCAAAGGATCCTCTGGAATGGGATGTAGTAGACAAAGGAATCATTCCTAAAGCTGCTCCTGTCTTAGAAAGAGGAAAAGAAGCTGTTGAGTCTAGCGAAATGACTCAAGAAGAGATGACCAAAAGACAAGCTCTTGATGCAAAAGCAATTTATTCTTTATATTGTGCATTATCACCTACTGAATATAACAGAATATCTTATTGTGTTACAGCTAAAGAAGTCTGGGATAGATTACACATCACCTATGAAGGAACTGATCGAGTGAAAGAAACCAGAATCAACATTCTGCTCGGTCAATACGAAGCATTCAAAATGAAATCGGGAGAATCTATCACTGACATGTTTAGTCGTTTTACAGATATCGTGAATGGTCTTGAAAATCAAGGTCAACCAATTTCAGATCCCATGAAAGTAAACAAGCTACTGCGTGGACTCTCCAAGGATTGGAATCACATAAAAACCTCAATAAGGGAGACACAAAGAATTATGCCACTTTTACGTCGATGAATTGGTTGGGACTCTTCAGTCTTATGAAGTGGAGCGAATCAACGAAAATGAAGATCCTAAAGGTAAGAAATCCATTGCATTAAAATCTAATGATGATTCTGATGTCACAGATTTTGAAGACGACATGGATGATGAAGAGCTTGCTCTCATGATAAGAAGACTTAGAAAGCTAAACAGAAAAGGAAGAAGATTCAATCCAAAGAAACAAAGCTTCCAAAAGCAACAAAGTAAGTCTGTTGAGGATGAAGAATATAATAGAGATGTAGTCTATTTTGAATGTAAGAAAAAGGGACATATCAGACCAAACTTTCCCCTTCTGAGGAAGAAGAAAGGAAAAGCTGAGAAATCTCGAAAGGCATTCAAAGCAGAAACTTGGAGTGATACAGAATGTGAAGAAAGTGATGATGATTATGCCAATATTTGTCTCATGGCACAATCAGACTCTGATTCAGACTCCGAAACAGACTCAGATTCAGACGGTGAAATCAAGGTAAGAAACTTGAAAATCCCTACTAAAGTTTCTAGATACATTGATGAATTATGTCTTAGTCTCAAAACCTCTCTTAAAAGAATTTCTGAACTTAAAAGAGAAAATTCTGCACTAAAACAACAGGAAAATGTTTGGAAAGAAAAGGTCAAAAGTTTAGACAAAAATGTTACTACTTTCAAAGAAAATGAAGATAATCTTTCAAAAGAAAATGCATTCTTGAAAAATGACGTCTCAAATATTTCTAAAAAATTTTCTATAGGATCTGAGAAACTTGACAAAATTCTTTTAGCTCAAAGACCTTATTTCAACAAATCAGGTTTAGGAATGTCTACTGAAACCATTCCTCTAATTGATTTTCCTAAAGTAAAGGAAAGAATCAAGCAAAGACCTACAAGAGATGCTTACAAAAATCATTTCCAAAATTTTTTTGTAAAATCAGCAGGTCGTAGTGCTCTTAGATGTTGTAAGTGCAATAGTTTAGATCATTTTGAGAAAGAATGTCAGATGGTTTGGAAACCTGTTAAGAAGGTATGGGCAAAGACCATATATAGTACTAACACCAGTGGACCCAAGAAAGTATGGGTACCAAAGAAAGCTTGAGTTTCTTTTTTAAATGCAGGTCACTATCAAGAAAAAGATTAAATGGTACCTTGATAGTGGATGCTCGAGGCATATGACAGGAGATTCAAGTTGCTTCTTAAAGCTTGTTCAAGTTAATGGTGGAAAAGTTTCATTTGGAGGAAACAACAAAGGAAGAAATGTAGGATACGGAACTGTGAAGATTGGAAGCCTCATGATTAGTAATGTTTCCTTAGTGGAAGGACTCAACTATAATTTGCTAAGTATCGATCAGGTTGTGCGACATCGGTTTCAAAATCAATTTTCAAGAAGGAATTTGTTCGGGAACCGTAAAGACTCCTCTCGATCTTTCATGGGTCGAAGACATGGAAATATCTATCTCCCGGATGTCAAACCAGATGAAGCCCAATGTTTAATCTCTATTCAAGAGGAAGCAAATTTGTGGCACAGAAAGCTTGGGCACATTAACATGAAGCAAATAGCCAAAATTTCAGCAAAGAAGCTTGTCCGTGGTCTACCCAATCTGTCATATAAAAAGTCTGATCTATGCACACCATGTGTGTTGGGAAAACAGGTAAGAAACTCATTCAAACCAATAAATCAAGTTTCCTCTAATCGTGTTCTGCAGCTTTTGCATATGGATCTCTTTGGACCTACCAGAACTCAGAGCATTGGAGGTAAAAAGTATTGTTTAGTAATTGTGGATGATTATTCACGATTCACTTGGGTATATTTCCTGGCAAGTAAGTCTGAAACTGTTTCTCATTTCGAAAAGTTTGCCAAAAAGGTCCAAAATGAGAAAGGATATGTTATTTCAAGTATTCGGATAGATCATGGAGGTGAATTTGAAAATCAAGACTTTACGAAATTCCGTGATGAATCTGATTTTCAGCATGTATTTTCCTCTCCATACACTCCAGAGCAAAAATTGAGTCGTGGAAAGAAAGAATACGTCGCTTCAGGAAATGGCTAGAACTCTTTTAATTGAAAGTAACATATCTTCACGCTTTTGGGCTGAATCTGTTTCTACAGCATGTTATATTATTAATAGAGTCTTTTTAAGGCCTATTCTGGAGAAAACTCCCTATGAGTTATTCAAAGGAAAAAAGCCCATTGTTTCATATTTTCATGTGTTTGGATGTAAATGTTTTATATCGAAAAATGCAAATGATCGAGTTGGTAAGTTTGAAGAAAAATCAAATGAAGGTATTTTCCTTGGATATTCTATCACAAGCAAAGCTTACATAGTATACAACAAAAAGACTCAATCTATGGAGGAATCAATGAATGTCAAATTTCAAGACTCTATGCAAATTGAATCAATTCAGACTCAACTAGAAGATTCTAAACCTGCTTCAGACTCTACAAAGTCTAAATCTCCAAAAGTAACTCAGACTTCAAAAGATCAGCAACAAATGATCGTCGAAGATTCAAATGAGGAAAAAGATCAACAGTCTAACAAATCAAACAGCAACTGGAAGCATAAATCTAGTCATCCCAAAGATCTCATTATTGGCGATATTAATGAAGGAATTCGCACAAGATCCAAAAGGCGCGAAGAGTCTAGTGCTGTGGTTCTTATTAATGAAATCGAACCTAATAGTATAGAAGAAGCTTTAACCGATGAAAGCTGGATTGAAGCTATGCAAGAAGAACTCAGGCAATTCAACATTAATGATGTCTGGGAATTGACTCCTAAACCAAAAGGTAAATCTATCATTGGGGCTAAATGGGTTTTCAGGAACAAGATGAACGAAAAAGAAAAGGTTGTAAGAAACAAAGCAAGACTCGTAGCCAAAGGATATATGCAAGAAGAAGGGATAGACTATGATGAGACTTACGCTCCAGTAGCAAGGTTAGAAGCAATTAGATTATTACTTGCTTTTGCTTGTCATAAGAATTTCAGGTTATTCCAAATGGACGTCAAAAGTGCTTTCCTAAATGGATTTATCCAAGAGGAAGTCTATGTGGAACAACCACCCGGTTTTGAGAACCCAAGAAAACCAGACTCTGTATTCAGACTGAAAAATGCTTTATATGGTTTAAAGCAAGCTCCTCGAGCTTGGTATGACAGACTAAGTAAGTTTTTAATTCAAAATGGCTTTGTCAAAGGTAAAGTAGATACTACTTTGTTTATCAAAAGAGAAAGCAAAAGCTTTCTACTTGTTCAAATTTATGTTGATGATATTATTTTTGGATCTTCTAATGAAAGTCTCGTGCAAGAAATTCTCTAAGTCTATGCAGGATGAGTTCGAAATGAGCATGATGGGTGAACTAACCTTCTTTCTCGGGCTTCAAGTGAAACAACTGAAGGAAGGAACTTTTATTCATCAAGTAAAATATGCCAATGAACTTATCAAAAAGTTTGGGCAGGAGAATTGCAAAAAGACTGACATACCAATGTCAAGTTCCTTGAAGATAGACAAAGATGAAGAAGGGAAGAAAGTTGACCAGAAGCTATACAGGAGTATCATTGGCTCACTTCTTTATCTTACTGCTTCTAGACCTGACATTTTGTTTAGCGTTTGCATTTGTGCTAGATTTCAATCAGACCCTAAAGAATCTCATCTAAGTGCTGCAAAGCGTATTATCAAATACATTGCCTCAACTTCAAAAATAGGTCTCTGGTATCCTAAAGAAGGAGAATTTACTCTTCTTGGATACTCTGACGCAGACCTAGCCGGATGCAGAATTGATAGAAAGAGTACCTCGGGCACCTGTCAACTACTTGGAAGCAGGACAGTGTCTTGGTTTTCAAGGAAGCAAAGTACAGTACCTCTTTCTACAGCAGAAGCAGAGTATGTAGCTCTTGGAAGCTGTTGTTCACAAATTCTGCGGATAAAACAACAGCTAAGAGACTTTGGAATTGAAGATTCTTGCACTGAAATCAAATGTGACAACACCAGCGCAATCAATCTCATCAAGAATCCGATTCTTCACTCAAGAGCAAAACATATAGAGATTCGACATCACTTCATTAGAGATCATGTTCAAAATGGAGAAGTTACTATTCAGTTTATTGACTCAAAGAATCAACTGGCGGATATTTTTACAAAGCCTTCGGAGAAAAATCAATTTGAAGTTATTCGTTCCAGACTCAATATCTTAAAGTCTGAGGAGGTTCAAACCCAAGTCTAAAAATCTAGAGACTCTCAGACTCAGATGATCAAGATTCATGACTGTAAGTTTTGTTATTATCTCTCAGATCAAATCTTGAAAAGGTACAATCATCTATCTGAAATTGATTGCTACTAATTTTGTGATTATTTCAATCTTCGAAAAAGAAGTTATTTTTGACAGTTATCTAATATTTTGAAAAGGCAGTTATTTTTAAAAAAGGCATCTTTATATTTTCTTATTACGACGTTCCGTATGCCTCGATTCGACTGCTTTATATACTGGCGGTTCCTCTTCGTTTTTCTCACAAAAACCCTAAGAAAGCATCGATCTTCCACTTCTGTCTTCTTCTGTTGTTTATTCCTCGAAAAGTTGTCATCTTTCTTGGAAAACAAGCTTGGAATCTCTCAAAGACTGTGAGATATGTCATCCCAAAGAAAGTCTTCAAGGATTGTGAACAGGGGACCACAGCAAATGCAAGAGGGGCCTACGCACTTTGATCTCACCGAGGAAGAAGAATCTCCTAAACAGCAGCAGAGCCCACAACATTCTCAGCAGCGTCCATCTCCTCCATCTAGTCCTTAGAATGTTGTACATCAAGAAGAGGAAGAAATCATCGAAGACGCAGATCCCGTAAGAACTCTTAAGCCTGCTTTTACCTACAAGCTTTATCGTGCTTTAAAGAGGAGTGGTACTCCGTTGAACTACATTGATGAATTTCTGAAGGATAAAGGATTTAGAAATGAAACATTCTTTTTACGCACAATGGAACGATTGGGAATTGCCCCTGGTGGTTCGGCGGATGAGGCGTTGGCAAATATCCCAATTGATCCACGTGTTGGAGGGCTGAGTCAACCAGATGGGAATGACGATGACAGGATGTACAATGAGTTTAAACCGAGAATGGGCATTGCAGCAAAAATCCGAACTAAAAGGACGGATTTGTTTCGATCGGATGACCACAAGCAACTGTACTCTAAGTTGCTGAAGCGTGGGGTGATAAACCCTAGAAGTGTGGACTTTGATTTTCTTGACTCTATGAATATCAATATGCGGGAAAAATTCAATCTTCTTCAACTCGAACAGTTTTGTTCTGACACCACAGAAGGTCATGCTGAACTTACTGCTTATTTCTATTCGAATCACAGTTTTTTGAATGCGAATAGATTCTCTTTTAGCGTTCGAGATCAGGACTATATGGTTGACATGAATACACTAGCTGATGTGATTGAAGTGGAAAGAGGAAGATATCAACCCATCAATATGTCTATTGCTCGTGCAACGTTGGAGCTTGTTAAGGATAGAAAGACGGAAGAAAAAATTTCTGATTCGAGAATGAATGCGTCCAACATTTTGCTTCACAAGATTGTGATTAACTGTCATAGACCAAAGTCAACTTCAAAGACAGATGTTTCAAACTCGGAGGCAAAATTGATGTATGCCATCAATGCTGGTAAAAAGTTCTCTCTTCCACACACTATCATGTTCCACATGTACAGAGTAGTGGTGAAAGACAAGGGTCAACTTCCGTATGTAGCGCTTGTGACCAAATTATTCAGACATTTGAACGTTCAGCCTCCCCGGATTTTCTGTGTTCGAATGTGCGATCACATGGTGGAAGGACTGAGAATGGTCTCTAAAATGCGTCTGAAGGAACTCAACAAGGCGTTGGAGAAATTCAAGGAGAAACACCTGTCAAGTCTCATCATTTCTCTTCGGCTGCAAAGAGGAAAGGGAAGGAGCCCATGGTTGCTCCTTCAAGGAAAAGAAGAGCTCTCATCATTGAGGATGAAGAGGATGAGGACGATATCACTATTTCTGCAATGGCTTTGAAGAATTTGAGTCGTTCTGTTCCAAGTTTAACTAAGCAACAGGAAAAAGACACTGTTGAGACAGAACAGAGATCTGAAGAAAGAGAAGAAGTGGAAGCAGAGGAGAAAGAAGCAGAGGAGAGAGATGCAGAGGATGAGAGAATTCAAGAAGAAGAAGAAAAAGAGAGAGAGGAAACAGAGCAGGAGGAATACTTTTCTCCAAATGAAGGCATGGAAACAGGGGGAGATCCTGATAAAAGAGGAACGTCCTCATTCCCTGTCACCAGTGAAGGAATAAGTCGTTCTCCAGCCGATCCAGAGGACATCTATGCTTCTCAATTTACTGAGGAGGAACATGATATTTCATCGCCCAATCTGCGTGACCATGCTGATCTACCATCATCTGCACATACTCCATCTTATCGTGCAGAAGCCAGTACTCAGACTGATAATTCAGCAGACTTTCGCAGAATTCTTCATGTTCTCCTGGAGATGAGAGGTCAAATATATGCTCTGGGATGCGAAGTACAGAACTTGCAGAATGCAGGACAAACCTCTTCAGTTTCTTTGCATGATCAAATTCATGCCCTTGCTCTTCAAGTCCAATCAAACGCTAAGGGTGAAGATGTGGCGCAACTGAAGGAGGAGTTGAAAAAGCTGAAAGGGATTGTCCAATCAATGGGAGGTTTCCAGCTTGTTCGTGTTCCCAAGCAATCTTAATTTTATTCTCTTTTCATCTCTACCTTTTTTAATGATGACAAAAAGGGGGAGAGATGTGGTGCAGATTTGTTTCGAACTTCTTTTGTGTTGTTTGACTTGTCTTTTGTGTTTGGTTGTTTGGTTTTGGACTGGTTTTGGATTTGATTTGTTTGAACATTTGTTTATCTTAAGTAATATTGTTATCTCATGGCTTTGTTCATTTACAAGACTAACCTATCTTCTGTGGATGCAGATTTTAGTGTCATTACTAAGCCTCTTATCTTTGTGAGATATTCATATTTGCCTAAGTAATGTTTTGCAGGTCAAAGATATCCAAATCTGCAGGAAAGTTTTGTCACCATCAAAAAGGGGGAGATTGTTGGAGAAATCATCCACGAGTGTTTTGAAGCTGACAAAACGTTTCCATCAGTCTAGTCTAAAGACTTGTAGACTCTTCCATCAAAGTCTGAAGACCTTCGGACCGCCAGACTCAAGACTCAAAGTCTATCCTCATTGACAATCTCTAGACCGTCGAACAAGGCTTATCCAGAACTGGATGTTTCGTTAAGGATTTGACTTTATCGACTGGAGAAGATCTCTTGGCTGGATATAGCATGTCGGAAACCTTTATTCAAATCAAGATTGATTCAGGGATGATTGGATCCAATGATTGACGAAGTATACTTGGAAGCTTCTACTTATGGAAACCAAGATCCTGATTGTATGGGCGAGCAGGATTGATGGGCTATCGTCATGTTCCTTAAATAGCTCGAAGATCTTTCTAATTGATTCTGTCCAACGGGTAGATTGGAAGAATTCCTTTGGTAAGTGCCAACGGGTATGATGGCAAAAAGGAGTATATAAGGAAGACATTCTAGTTGTTCGAGAGTGTGCGCGATAGAAGAATTCCAAAGTCTGAAGCTCCTTGTTCTTAGTCATTTAAACTATTGAGCGAAATCTTGTACACAAAAGAGAGTCTATATCTTTGAGAGACCTTGAGGAAGTGTAGTAAAGTCTCTACACTGTGGAATCAAGGAAGAGCTTTACTGTAACAACTCTTTTGTTCATAGTGAAATCTAGCCGGTGGGCTGTCAGTGCGAAAGAGTGGATATAGGCTTGGAATAAGCTGAGCCACTATAATCTCTGTGTTCATATTCTCTTCCCTGCTCTCTTTTACTTTGATCGTATCTTGTTAAGAGAAAAAAACTCATCTCATTGATTGCTGCACACTTATCTCGAAAATATTGTTTTTACGCCTATTCACCCCCCTCTAGGTGCTTATACTAGCCCTATCACCAACCAATTCAAATAGGAAGTGAAATCTGGAGATGAAAATCAATCTTCCGGGTCTCCACGCGTGTCCTTTTGGTCAGGCTGAGTCATAATTGGTTTTTCAACTAACGGACCACTTGAAATCTGGTGGTGAAAATCAATCTTCCGAGTCTCCACGTCTCTCCTTTCGGTCTGGCTGAGGAACTACATCTATAGGTGTTCTCCTCGAAATTTCAGCACGGATCACCACGTAACGGGTGGATAATGTTAAAAAATATCTCGAGGAGTCCGTGAATGAAATTTAACTCATAATGAATTATAGTAAAGCATGAAGTTGATTTTTTAGATGCGCAACCAGCTAGCAGCTAGTATAGGATTTTAATTTTGGTAACTTGTGGACATGAAATACTCCCCGGAGAAGTGGGTATTGGCTAAGGAAAATTAAAAGGACAAAAAAAAAAAAAAAAGGTCCTCATTTGGACTTTGCTTCCTGATTTCCCTTGGCGTGGACTTATCACATATCCCAATCTAGGACCTCTTTTCCAAAAGCGGTAGTATTTATAGTCAAATCGAGGGATTTATGAAAAAGTGATCGTTGAAGCACCGTATGAGTGCATGATAGTGGGTTCTCTCCGTGGATTTCGTTCATGTTATCACACCAAGATTTATGCGTTGAAGCCGATTGGTAGGATTTGTTAATTCTTATATGAGATTAAGGGATTATTTCGTGAGAAATTATGAGAGTAAAAATTATTGAAGTTATTCTGTGTAATTGAGAGTCGGAAAACACTAAGTACTTAAGTAACTCGAATGTTGTTATAATTTCCATTATAACGCTTGATTTGCTGTGATATTTGTTGCTATTCTCTCCACAAACGTAGGTCACATTGACCGAACCACATAAATCTGGAGCTTAATTTATTTTCTTATTCCACTATTGTATTGTTCAATTGCTTGTTTCCACAACAATTGGTATCAATGTCAGGCTTGGTAGAGTTAAGGTAAATCGATGGCTACTATTGACATCTGATTTTTAAGCGATGCATCATATAAAATTAAGATTTCTGATTGCGATAGAGCCTATTTCGCAACTAAAAAAGGTCATATAGATTTGGAGAATTGCATACGCTACTCATTGATTCATGTTGAAATTTTGAGAACATCTATACATTTGGCTCTTCAACCTGACCCAGTGGAGACTCAGTAGATTGATTATTATCACCAGATTGCGGCTGGTCTGATTGTTCAAAAACCAATTATGACTCATTCTTCGTTTCCTCATTCTTGGACTGTTTGTGTTCGTCGGTTTCGGCGATTATTTCCCAAGCTGTTATTGCTTTTGCTGTACATAAGAATCGTCAAATCTCCTCCCGGCTAGCCACGATCTCTTTCTCGATTTTGCCTCTTCAAATCTACTCATGTATCCTTGTTTCAGATTAGGCATAATTCATCTTAGAAATTCAAACATCTATAATGCAAATGCGCGTTATGTTAATGATACCTTTTAATTAGGGTTAGGCTCCCTCCCTAATTTTTAGGATTAATGCCACAAAAATTGTCAAACAAGTACATCTATAACAAATTTATCTCGAACTAATTTTTTAACCGCCATGAATTTTCCAAAACTAATTTTTTGACCAACAAAAATCCCAACCTAATATATTTGTGATAAATTTACTCTCCATTAGTTTCTAATAAATTGTATTAATACCTCGAAAAATCACAAAACCGATATACTCGTAACAAATGGAGGGCGAAGCAAATACCCGTCAACAACCACATATCATCCATCCAACTCAGGAATCTGATAGTAAAATTTAATGCAAACTAGCAAAAGATAAATTTGTCATAAGTATACAAGTTTAGCTTGTCACAAGTGTACTCATTTAGCGTTTTTTGTGATATTAGCCCTAATTTTTATGCAAATGATTACACTTGAAGCCAAAATTTAAGTATCAACACTTGATAAATTAAACCTTTGATCAAATAATTTGGTTTTGGTTTGTTGTATATTGCGAACTTAATTATTAATAATTAATGATTTGCCTAGATATTCTAGTGTGATTTTGTTCATTAATTTTTCAACAACTTGTGGAGAAAAAAGTTAAATAATTAATAGGTCTCATTAATTAATGAAAAGGAGCCAAGTTTATATGTACAAAGTTCTGACCAGTCTTATTTTTCCTTTATATCTATAAACCAAAACTGGCTTTGGTTTTCTAGATTAATTGAGATTATTTATAAGCTGAATTTTTTTGGTCAAATTATTTATTAGCTAATTATCCTTTAACAAGATTTGGGTTTTGGTTTTCCAGATTTACTGAACTCATTAATTGATCATTTAACCTTTGGACTAGATATTGCGGTGGGACTATTTTTTTCTTTATTAAAAATTACTAAAACTTGTGATAATTAATAGGTTTCATTAAAAGAAGAGGGGCCAAGCTGATTATAATAATCTTCGTATGTCATCATCCGCCCCAAGCAACATACATTCATTACGTTTGGGTTGATTAAACTAAACCTACTCTTGCATAATAACACGGTCAAACTTATTACTAACTCATTTTACATAAGATGTTGGGCCATCCATATTTCTAAGTTCTCGGTACCAACAAAAACCTCATTAAATGTTCAAAAGTCATGTTTTCATGGTATATGAGTAGCGAAAGTGTACCCGCATTCTCGCATGAACATATAGTTAGCATTTGATGGTTTTGCCGAATCGTCCAGTATACGCTATTTGAATTATCAGTTTACAAAAAGAAAGAAATTACTAATGGAGCAATTGGATACGTACATATATAAACTGGGAAATATATTTCGAGATTTGAATTTTTTTTATGATTGCTCACAAGATTAAAAAGATTCAAAGTAAGATTTATATAAGATTATTAATTTATACATTTATCCATTGATAGTGTGTTAAATAAAACAACTATCCGGGATTTAATTTGTCAGAAAACCTTTTACGTAAGAAGTCCTCTTTACATAACTTTATATCATAGTATGCTAGATCGACCAGTTTTAGCTACGTATTCATGTTATTATTAGAGATGAATGTATGATTATTAAACCATCTATTAATTTTTTGATCGCTTAGGTATTTGTTTGGAAAGGTTGTGTTAAAATCATAAGAATTGAAGTGACATTTCTTTATAGTTTTGTATGGGACTATAAGTTTTTAGAATTGAAAGCTAGTAACTAATTTAGGGACATATTGTATTTTGCAGATCATTTTGAAAAACTACAAGTTAAAAAAGCACATTAAACACCGATTCATCCACAAGTGTGCTTCGGTGATAGTTAACCATAAGGCTTAAGAGGCACAAAAAATAAAATGTAAAGCAACGCAAATTCCTTCTGCTCCAAGAACAGAGGACTGTGTCAACCACAAATAAGAGCTCTCGTATTTTTACTGGTTCGTATAATTAAAAATTTGAGCAGAATCCAATAGAAAAATTATAATTCCTTCGTTCTTTCTATTTTACACGTTTATTGTACTATAAAATAGGAATAGGTCTCAATGAGCAGGCTCGGGAGGGGATACAGGACTAAGAGCTGCAACGCAGTTGTTCCATGTCTCATTGCTCCTCCTATAGACATCAGATATTGTCCCCTTAATCGGCTTGTGGCTCGACACGATCAACTCCAAAAATTGGTTGTGGCAGTTCTTCCCCGCTTTCAAGAGCTCATGACAACATTCATTGGTGGGTGTAAAGGTGTCCGCAAAGACTATGATTTGAAAGAATCGAGACCCGCAATCGTTACTTATTCCCTTTCCGCAATTAGGGTTTCCGACCTTGGCGAAGGTAGCCTTAGGAAGCAATGCAACGGGGACGACCAACAAGATCATGAGAGCAGACAAGTTCTTGGGCATTCCCATTATGGTCTTTTGGGGATAGGAGGGTTAGAAAATTGTGTGAGATTGTTGATTGTTTGATGATGCAGTCGATCTAGAGATCAGAATTATATAGCTCGACGGAAGTAGTGCATTAATGAAATGAATTCATCAGTTATGATTCAGAAATTTATGTAGGAAACATCTCATATTATTTCTCTTGCAATAAATGCATCGATTGAGGGCCTTGTCATCTCACTTTGTTTCAAGTTCAATCATTTGCCATAAAAAAAAAAAAAGAGTATTAATGAGTTGTTTGGTTCAATCTGTGAATGAAAATACTTACTTCCGATTGGATTTTCAATCCCAAGTTTGATATATAATATGAACTAGTCACATGCCCTCAGTTTAAAATAATTTTATATAATTATGTTAGCTTAAAATGTTTCACCAAATATACTCTCGTAAAAACGACCACAATTGAGTTTTAGAACTGATCTAAAATAGACCCTAAAACACATAAGGATAGATCGTTGCCACCGAGTTGGAGATGGTCCAAAATGTGCCAAGAACCTGCTGAAAGTCCACTGACCAAACCTAAGGCCGGTCTGGTCAGGAGATACCCAACCTTAGTTTCGGCCTCCGGAGTTAGAGAATAGACTCCTTGAGATCATTTCATTAACAAAATAGTGAATAAAGCATGACTATTCCGCTGTACAGTAAAAGCAATAACGGGATGGGAAATAATCGCCGAAACCGACAAGCACAAACTGTCCAACAATGAGGACTGATTTGAAAGAACCCGAACCCACAATCCCACAATCGTTTGTTATTCCCTTCGTGCAATCAGGGATTCTAACTGTGGCGAAGGTAGTCCTAGGAAGCAATGCCACAATGTTAACCAAAAAGATCATGAGAGCAAACAAGTTCTTGAGCGTTGCCATGATGGTCTTTTGGGGACAAAAGTGTTAGAAAATTGTCTGAGTGCGTTGATTATTTGATGATGTATTCATGTTGAGATGAGAACTTATATATCTGGAGGGAAGTAGTGCATTGATAAAAGTGATTCATCTGTTATGATCCAGAAATTTAAACGGGTTATTTCTCTTGAATACACTCTTCTCACTGTAATGATTAAGGCCCTTGTCATGTCCCTTCCTTTATGGTTCAATCATTTGACATAAAAAAAAAAAAAGTAAGTAGTATTGAGTTATTTAAAATAATTATATGTACAAAGTTCTGACCAATCTTATTTTTCCATTATATCTATAAGCCAAAATTGGCTTTGGCTTTCTAGAATAATTGAGATTATTTATAAGCTGAATTTTTTTGGTCAAATTATTTATTAGCTAATTATCCTTTAACAAGATTTGGGTTTTGGTTTTCCAGATTTACTGAACTCATTAATTGATCATTTAACCTTTGGACTAGATATTGCGGTGGGACTATTTTTTCTTTATTAAAAATTACTAAAACTTGTGATAATTAATAGGTTTCATTAAAAGAAGAGGGGCCAAGCTGATTATAATAATCTTCGTCTGCCATCATCCACGCCAAGCAACGTACATTCATTACGTGTGGGCTGATTAAATTGAACCTACGCTTGCATAATAACACAGTCAAACTTATTACGAACTCATTTTACATAAGATGTTGGGCCATCCATATTTCTAAATTCTCGGTACCAACAAAAACCTCATTAAATGTTCAAAAGTCAAGTTTTCATGGTATATGAGTAGCAAAAGTGTACCCGCATTCTCCCATGAACATATAGTTAGCATTTGATGGTTTTGCCGAATCGTCCAGTATAAGCTATTTGAATTATCAGTTTACGGAAAGAAAGAAATTTCTAATGGAGCAATTGGATACGTACATATAAAAACTGGGAAATATATTTCGAGATTTGAATTTTTTTTATGATTGCTCACTAGATTAAAAAGATTCAAAGTAAGATTTATATAAGTTTATTAATTTATACATTTATCCATTGATAGTGTGTTAAATAAAACAACTATCCGGGATTTAATTTGTCAGAAAACCTTTTACGTAAGAAGTCCTCTTTACATAACTTTATATCATAGTATGCTAGATCGACAAGTTTTAGCTACGTATTCATGTGATTATTAGAGATGAATGTATGATTATTAAACCATCTATTAATTTTTTGATCGCTTAGGTATTTGTTTGGAAAGGTTGTGTTAAAATCATAAGAATTGAAGTGACATTTCTTTATAGTTTTGTATGGGACTATAAGTTTTTAGAATTGAAAGCTAGTAACAAATTTAGGGACATATTGTATTTTGCAGATCATTTTGAAAAAACTACAAGTTAAAAAAGCACATTAAACACCGATTCATCCACAAGTGTGCTTTGGTGATAGTTAACCATAAGGCTTAAGAGGCACAAAAAATAAAATGTAAAGCAACGCAAATTGCTTCTGCTCCAAGAACAAAGGACTGTGTCAACCACAAATAAGAGCTCTCGTATTTTTACTGGTTCGTATAATTAAAAATTTGAGCAGAATCTAATAGAAAAATTATAATTCCTTCGTTCTTTCTATTTTACACGTTTATTGTACTATAAAATAGGAATAGGTCTCAATGAGCAGGCTCGGGTGGGGATACAGGACTGAGAGCCGCAACACAATTGTTCCATGTCTCATTGCTCCTCCTATAGACATCAGATATTGCCCCCTTAATCGGCTTGTGGCTCGACAGGATCAACTCCAAAAATTGGTTGTGACAGTTCTTCCCCACTTTTAAGAGCTCATGACAACATTCATTGGTGGGTGTAAAGGTGTCCGCAAAGACTATGATTTGAAAGAATCCAGACCCGCAATCGTTACTTATTCTCTTTCCACAATCAGGGTTTCCGACCTTGGCGAAGGTAGCCTTCGGAAGCAATGCAACAAGCACGACCAACAACATCATGAGAGCAGACAAGTTCTTGGGCGTTCCCATTATGGTCTTTTGGGGCTAGGAGGGTTAGAAAATTGTGTGAGATTGTTGATTGTTTGATGATGTAGTTCATCTAGAGATGAGAACTTATATAGCTCGAGGGAAGTAGTGCATTATTGAAATGAATTCATCAGTTATGATTCAGAAATTTATGTAGGAAACATGTCAAATTATTTCTCTTGCAATAAATGCATTGATTGAGGGCCTTGTCATCTCACTTTGTTTCCAGTTCAATCATTTGCCATAAAAAAAAAAAGTATTAATGAGTTGTTTGGTTGAATCTGTGAATGAAAATACTTACTTCCGATTGGATTTTCAATCCCAAGTTTGATATATAATATGAACTAGTCACATTCCCTCAGTTTAAAATAATTTTATAGAATTATGTTAGCTTAAAATGTTTCACCATATATACTTTCATAAAAATGACCACAATTAAGTTTTAGAACTGATCTAAAACAGACCCTTAAACACATAAGGATAGATCGTTGCCACCGAGTTGGGATGGTCCAAAATGTGCCAAGAACCTACTAAAAGTCCACTGACCAAACCTAAGGCCGGTCTGGTCAGGAGATACCCAACCTTAGTTTCGGCCTCCGGAGTTAGAGAATAGACTCCTTGAGATCATTTCATTAACAAAATAGTGAATAAAGCATGACTATTCCACTGTACAGTAAAAGCAATAACGGATGGGAAATAATCGCCGAAACTGACAAGCACAAACTGTCCAACAATGAGGACTGATTTGAAAGACCCCAAACCCACAATCCCACAATCGTTAGTTATTCCCTTCGTGCAATCAGGGATTCTAATTGTGGCGAAGGTAGTCCTAGGAAGCAATGCCACAGTGATGACCAAAAAGATAATGAGAGCAAACAAGTTCTTGAGCGTTGCCATGATGGTCTTTTGGGGACAAAAGTGTTAGAAAATTGTCTGAGTGCGTTAATTATTTGATGATGTATTCATGTTGAGATGAGAACTTATATATCTGGAGGGAAGTAGTGCATTGATAAAAGTGATTCATCTGTTATGATCCAGAAATTTAAACGGGTTATTTCTCTTGCAATACACTCTTCTCACTATAATGATTAAGGCCCTTGTCATGTCACTTCCTTTATGGTTCAATCATTTGACATAAAAAAAAAAAAAAAAAGAGTAAGTAGTATTAAGTTTAAAATAATTTTATGAAATTAAATTTGTTGAACGCGCAAAGTAAACTAAATTAAAGCCGGTTCAAGTCATTAAATTTGGGTTAGCACGAATGAAACTTATTCTCTAGAGAGTGAATAAAGCATGAGTATTCCGCTGTACGGTAAATGCAATAATGGCTCGAGAATTTCCAATCTCCAAGCAATTAAAGTTTATCTCGCATTAGAGAACGACCCTTTCCCATATGCAACGTTTATAAGGATCCATTTTACGCGTGATCGACATAAATAATCGACGGACAAACACAAAGCATTTAGGTACAAGGAAACGAAGAAGGGTTCATAATTGGTTTTTCAACTAACCAACTGTTGGAGAAATCATCCTTGAGTGTTTTGAAGCTGACAAAACGTTTACATCAGTGTAGTCTAAAGACTTGTAGACTCTTCCATCAAAGTCTGAAGACCTCCGGACCGCCAGACTCAAGACTCAAAGTCTATCCTCATTGACAGTCTCTAGACCGTCGAACAAGCCTTATCCAGAATTGGATGTTTCTTTAAGGATTTGACTTTATTGACTGGAGAAGATCTCTTGCCTAAATATAGCATGTCGGAATCCTTTATTCAAATCAAGATTGATTCAGGGATGATTGGATCCGATGATTGACGAAGTATACTTGGAAGGTTCTACTTATGGAAACCAAGATCCTGATTGTATGGGCGAGTAGGATTGATGGGTTATCGTCATGTTCCTTAAATAGCTCGAAGATCTTTCTAATTGATTCTGTCCAACGGGTAGATTAGAAGAATTCCTTTGGTAAGTGCCAACGGGTATGATGCCATAAAGGAGTATATAAGGAAGACGTTCTAGTTGTTCGAGAGTGTGCGCGATAGAAGAATTCCAAAGTCTGAAGCTCCTTGTTCTTAGTCATTTAAACTATTGAGCGAAATCTTGTGCACAAAAGAGAGTCTATATCTCTGAGAGACCTTGAGGAAGTGTAGTAAAGTCTCTACACTGTGGAATCAAGGAAGAGCTTTACTGTAACAACTCTTTTGTTCATAGTGAAATCTAGCCGGTGGGCTGTCAGTGCAGAAGAGTGGACGTAGGCTTGGAATAAGCCGAGCCACTATAATCTCTGTGTTCATATTCTCTTCCCTGCTCTCTTTTACTTTGATCGTATCTTGTTAAGAGAAAAATTCTCATCTCATTGATTGCTGCACACTTATCTCGAAAATATTGTTTTTACACCTATTCACCCCCCTCTAGGTGCTTATACTAGCCCTATCACCAACCAATTCAGATATGGAGTGAAATCTGCAGATGAAAATCAATCTTCCGGGTCTCCACGCATGTCCTTTTGGTCAGGCTGAGTCATAATTGGTTTTTCAACTAACGGACCACTTGAAATCTGGTGGTGAAAATCAATCTTCCGAGTCTCCACGTCTGTCCTTTTAGTCTGGCTGAGGAACTACATCTATAGGTGTTGTCCTTGAAATTTCAGCACGGATCACCACGTAACGGATGGATAATGTTAAAAAATATCTCGAGGAGTCCATGAACGAAATTTATCTCATAATGAATTATAGTAAAGCATGAAGTTGATTTTTTAGATGCGCAACCAGGTAGTACAGGATTTTAATTTTGGTAACTTGTGGACATGAAATACTCCCCGGAGAAGTGGGTATTGGCTAAGGAAAATTAAAAGGACAAAAAAAAAAAAAAAAGGGTCCTCATTTGGACTTTGCTTCCTGATTTCACTTGGTGTGGACTTCTCACATACCCCAATCTAGGACCTCTTTTCCAAAAGCGGTAGTATTTAGAGTCAAATCGAGGGATTTATGAAAAAGTGATCGTTGAAGCGCCGTATGAGTGCATGATAGTGGGTTCTCTCCGCAGATTTCGTTCATGTTATCACACCAAGATTTATGCGTTGAAGCTGATTGGTAGGATTTGTTAATTCTTCTATGAGATTAAGGGATTATTTCGTGAGAAATTATGAGAGTAGAAATTATTGAAGTTATTCGGTGTAATTGAGAGTCGGAAAACACTAAGTACTTAAGTGACTCGAATGTGGTTATAATTTCCATTATAACGCTTGATTTGCTGTGATATTTGTTGCTATTCTCTCCACAAACGTAGGTCACATTGACTGAACCACATAAATCTGGAGCTCAATTTATTTTCTTATTCCACAATTGTATTGCTCAATTGCTTGTTTCCACAACAATTGGTATCAATGTCAGGCTTGGTAGAGTTAAGGTAAATCGATGGCTACTATTGACATCTGATTTTTAACTGATGCATCATATAAAATTAAGATTTCTGATTGCGATAGAGCCTATTTCTCAACTAAAAACGGTCATATGGATTTGGCGAGTTGCATACGTTACTCGTTGATTCATGTTGAAATTTTGAGAACATCTATACATTTGGCTCTTCAACCTGACCTAGTGGAGACTCAGTAGATTGATTATTATCACCAGATTGCGGCTGGTCTGATTGTTCAAAAACCAATTATGACTCATTCTTTGTTTCCTCATTCTTGGACTGTTTGTGTTCATCGGTTTCGGCGATTATTTCCCAAGCTGTTATTGCTTTTACTGTACATAAGAATCGTCAAATCTCCTCCCGGCTAGCCACGATCTCTTTCTCGATTTTGCCTCTTCAAATCTACTCATGTATCCTTGTTTCAGATTAGGCATAATTCATCTTAGAAATTCAAACATCTATAATGCAAATGCGCGTTATGTTAATGATACCTTTTAATTAGGGTTAGGCTCCCTCCCTAATTTTTAGGATTAATGCCACAAAAATTGTCAAACAAGTACATCTATGACAAATTTATCTCGAACTAATTTTTTAACCGCCATGAATTTTCCAAAACTAATTTTTTGACCAACAAAAATCCCAACCTAATATATTTGTGATAAATTTACTCTCCATTAGTTTCTAATAAATTGTATTAATACCCCAAAAAAATCACAAAACCGATATACTCGTAACAAATGGAGGGCGAACCAAATACCCGTCAACAACCACATATCATCCATCCAACTCAAGAATCTGATAGTAAAATTTAATACAAACTAGCAAAAGATAAATTTGTCATAAGTATACCAGTTTAGTTTGTCACAAGTGTACTCATTTAGGGTTTTTTGTGATATTAGCCCTAATTTTTTTGCAAATGATTACACTTGAAGCCAAAATTTAAGTATCAACACTTGATAAAATAAACCTTTGATCAAATAATTTGGTTTTGGTTTGTTATATATAGCGAACTTAATTATTAATAATTAATGATTTGCCTAGATATTCTAGTGTGATTTTGTTCATTAATTTTTCAACAACATGTGGAGAAAAAAAGTTAAATAATTAATAGGTCTCATTAATTAATGAAAAGGAGCCAAGTTTATATGTACAAAGTTCGACAGTCTTATTTTTCCTTTATATCTATAAACCAAAACTGGCTTTGGTTTTCTAGATTAATTGAGATTATTTATAAGCTAAATTTTTTTTGGTCAAATTATTTATTAGCTAATTATCCTTTAACAAGATTTGGGTTTTGGTTTTCCAGATTTACTGAACTCATTATTAAACCATCTATTAATTTTTTGATCGCTTAGGTATTTGTTTGGAAAGGTTGTGTTAAAATCATAAGAATTGAAGTGACATTTCTTTATAGTTTTGTATGGGACTATAAGTTTTTAGAATTGAAAGCTAGTAACAAATTTAGGGACATATTGTATTTTGCAGATCATTTTAAAAACTACAAGTTAAAAAAGCGCATGAAACACCGATTCATCCACAAGTGTGCTTCGGTGATAGTTAACCATAAGGCTTAAGAGGCATAAAAAATAAAATGTAAAGCAAGGCAAATTGCTTCGCTCCAAGAAGAGGACCGTGTCAACCACAAATAAGAGCTCTCGTATTTTTACTGGTTCGTATAATTAAAAATTTGAGCAGAAACCAATAGAAAATTATAATTCCTTCGTTCTTTCTATTTTACATGTTTATTGTACTATAAAATAGGAATAGGTCTCAATGAGCAGGCTCGGGAGGGGATACTGGGACTAAGAGCTGCAACGCAGCTTGTTCCATGTCTCATTGCTCCTCCTATAGATATCAGATATTGTCCCCTTAATCGGCTTGTGGCTCGACACGATCAACTCCAAAAATTGGTTGTGGCAGTTCTTCCCCGCTTTCAAGAGCTCATGACAACATTCATTGGTGGGTGTAAAGGTGTCCGCAAAGACTATGATTTGAAAGAATCGAGACCCGCAATCGTTACTTATTCCCTTTCCACAATTAGGGTTTCCGACCTTGGCGAAGGTAGCCTTAGGAAGCAATGCAACGGGGACGACCAACAAGATCATGAGAGCAGACAAGTTCTTGGGCATTCCCATTATGGTCTTTTGGGGATAGGAGGGTTAGAAAATTGTGTGAGATTGTTGATTGTTTGATGATGCAGTCGATCTAGAGATCAGAACTTATATAGCTCGACGGAAGTAGTGCATTAATGAAATGAATTCATCGTTATGATTCAGAAATTTATGTAGGAAACATCTCATATTATTTCTCTTGCAATAAATGCATCGATTGAGGGCCTTGTCATCTCACTTTGTTTCCAGTTCAATCATTTGCCATTAAAAAAAAAGTATTAATGAGTTGTTTGGTTGAATCTGTGAATGAAAATACTTACTTCCGATTGGATTTTCAATCCCAAGTTTGATATATAATATGAACTAGTCACATGCCCTCAGTTTAAAATAATTTTATATAATTATGTTAGCTTAAAATGTTTCACCATATATACTCTCGTAAAAACGACCACAATTAAGTTTTAGAACTGATCTAAAACAGACCCTAAAACACATAAGGATAGATCGTTGCCACCGAGTTGGAGATGGTCCAAAATGTGCCAAGAACCTACTGAAAGTCCACTGACCAAACCTAAGGCCGGTCTGGTCAGGAGATACCCAACCTTAGTTTCGGCCTCCGGAGTTAGAGAATAGACTCCTTGAGCTCATTTCATTAACAAAATAGTGAATAAAGCATGACTATTCCACTGTACAGTAAAAGCAATAACGGGATGGGAAATAATCGCCGAAACTAACAAGCACAAACTGTCCAACAATGAGGACTGATTTGAAAGACCCCGAACCCACAATCCCACAATCGTTAGTTACTCCCTTCGTGCAATCAGGGATTCTAACTGTGGCGAAGGTAGTCCTAGGAAGCAATACCACAGTGATGACCAAAAAGATAATGAGAGCAAACAAGTTCTTGAGCGTTGCCATGATGGTCTTTTGGGGACAAAAGTGTTAGAAAATTGTCTGAGTGCGTTAATTATTTGATGATGTATTCATGTTGAGATGAGAACTTATATATCAGGAGGGAAGTAGTGCATTGATAAAAGTGATTCATCTGTTATGATCTAGAAATTTAAATGGGTTATTTCTCTTGCAATACACTCTTCTCACAATAATGATTAAGGCCCTTGTGATGTCACTTCCTTTATGGTTCAACCATTTGACATAAAAAAAAAAAAAGTAAGTAGTATTGAGTTATTTAAAATAATTATATGTACAAAGTTCTGACCAGTCTTATTTTTCCTTTATATCTATAAGCCAAAATTGCCTTTGGCTTTCTAGATTAATTGAGAATATTTATAAGCTGAATTTTTTTGGTCAAATTATTTATTAGCTAATTATCCTTTAACAAGATTTGGGTTTTGGTTTTCCAGATTTATTGAACTCATTAATTGATCATTTAACCTTTGGACTAGATATTGCGGTGGGACTATTTTTTCTTTATTAAAAATTACTAAAACTTGTGATAATTAATAGGTTTCATTAAAAGAAGAGGGGCCAAGCTGATTATAATAATCTTCGTCTGCCATCATCCGCGCCAAGCAACGTACATTCATTACCTGTGGGCTGATTAAATTAAACCTACTCTTGCATAATAACACGGTCAAACTTATTACTAACTCATTTTACATAAGATGTTGGGCCATCCATATTTCTAAGTTCTCGGTACCAACAAAAACCTCATTAAATGTTCAAAAGTCATGTTTTCATGGTATATGAGTAGCGAAAGTGTACCCGCATTCTCGCATGAACATATAGTTAGCATTTGATGGTTTTGCCGAATTGTCCAGTATACGCTATTTGAATTATCAGTTTACAAAAAGAAAGAAATTACTAATGGAGCAATTGGATACGTACATATATAAACTGGGAAATATATTTCGAGATTTCAATTTTTTTATGATTGCTCACAAGATTAAAAAGATTCAAAGTAAGATTTATATAAGATTATTAATTTATACATTTATCCATTGATAGTGTGTTAAATAAAACAACTATCCGGGATTTAATTTGTCAGAAAACCTTTTACGTAAGAAGTCCTCTTTACATAACTTTATATCATAGTATGCTAGATCGACCAGTTTTAGCTGCGTATTCATGTGATTATTAGAGATGAATGTATGATTATTAAACCATCTATTAATTTTTTGATCGCTTAGGTATTTGTTTGGAAAGGTTGTGTTAAAATCATAAGAATTGAAGTGACATTTCTTTATAGTTTTGTAAGGGACTATAAGTTTTTAGAATTGAAAGCTAGTAACAAATTTAGGGACATATTGTATTTTGCAGATCATTTTAAAAACTACAAGTTAAAAAAGCACATTAAACACCAATTCATCCACAAGTGTCCTTCGGAGATAGTTAACCATAAGGCTTAAGAGGCACAAAAAATAAAATGTAAAGTAATGCAAATTGCTTCTGCTCCAAGAACAGAGGACTGTGTCAACCACAAATAAGAGCTTTCGTATTTTTACTGGTTCGTATAATTAAAAATTTGAGCAGAATCCAATAGAAAAATTATAATTCCTTCGTTCTTTCTATTTTACACGTTTATTGTACTATAAAATAGGAATAGGTCTCAATGAGCAGGCTCGGGAGGGGATACAGGACTGAGAGCCGCAACGCAGTTGTTCCATGTCTCATTGCTCCTCCTATAGACATCAGATATTGTCCCCTTAATCGGCTTGTGGCTCGACACGATCAACTCCAAAAATTGGTTGTTGCAGTTCTTCCCCGCTTTCAAGAGCTCATGACAACATTCATTGGTGGGTGTAAAGGTGTCCGCAAAGACTACGATTTGAAAGAATCGAGACCCACAATCGTTACTTATTCCCTTTCCGCAATTAGGGTTTCCGACCTTGGCGAATGTAGCCTTAGGAAGCAATGCCACGGGGACGACCAACAAGATCATGAGAGCAGACAAGTTCTTGGGCATTCCCATTATGGTCTTTTGGGGATAGGAGGGTTAGAATATTGTGTGAGATTGTTGATTGTTTGATGATGCAGTCGATCCAGAGATTAAAACTTATATACCTCGACGGAAGTAGTGCATTAATGAAATGAATTCATCAGTTATGTTTCAGAAATTTATGTAGGAAACATGTCACATTATTTCTCTTGCAATAAATGCATCGATTGAGGGCCTTGTCATCTCACTTTGTTTCCAGTTCAATCATTTGCCATAAAAAAAAAAAAAAAAAAAAAAAGAGAGAGCATTAATGAGTTGTTTGGTGGAATCTGTGAATGAAAATACTTACTTCCGATTGGATTTTCAATCCCAAGTTTGATATATAATATGAACTAGTCACATGCCCTCAGTTTAAAATAATTTTATAAAATTATGTTAGCTTAAAATGTTTCACCATATATACTTTCGTAAAAATGACCACAATTAAGTTTTAGAACTGATCTAAAACAGACCCTTAAACACATAAGGATAGATCGTTGCCGCCGAGTTAGGATGGACCAAAATGTGCCAAGAACCTGCTGAAAGCCCACTGACAAAGCCTAAGGCCGGTCTGGTCAGGAGATACCCAACCTTAGTTTCGGCCTCCGGAGTTAGAGAATAGACTCCTTGAGATCATTTCATTAACAAAACAGTGAATAAAACATGACTATTCCGCTGTATAGTAAAAGCAATAACGGGATGGGAAATCATCGCCGAAACCGACAAGCACAAACTATCCAACAATGAGGACTGATTTGAAAGAACCCGAACCCACAATCCCACAATCGTTAGAAAATTGTCTGAGTGCGTTGATTATTTGATGATGTATTCATGTTGAGATGAGAACTTATATATTTGGAGGGAAGTAGTGCATTGATAAAATTGATTCATCTGTTATGATCCAGAAATATAAACGGGATATTTCTCTTGCAATAAACTCTTCTCACTATAATGATTAAGGCCTTTGTCATGTCACTTCCTTTATGGTTCAATCATTTGACATAAAAAAAAAAAAAGAGTAAGTAGTATTAAGTTGTTTAAAATAATTTTATGAAATTAAATTTGCTGAACGAGCAGTAAACTAAATTAAAGCCGGTTCAGTCATTAAATTTGGGTTAGCACGAATGAAACTAATTCTCCAGAGAGTGAATAAAGCATGAGTATTCCGCTGTACGGTAAACGCAATAATGGCTCGAGAATTTTCAATCTCCAAGCAATTAAAGTTTATCTCGCATTAGAGAACGACTCTTTCCCATATGCAACGTTTATAAGGATCCATTGTACGCAGTCGACAGAAATAATCGACGGACAAACACAAAGCATTTAGGTACAAGGAAATGAAGAAGGGTTCATAATTGGTTTTTCAACTAACCAGCCGTTAGAGAAATCGTCCTTGAGTGTTTTGAAGCTAACAAAACGTTTCCATCAGTCTAGTCTAAAGACTTGTAGACTCTTCCATCAAAGTCTGAAGACCTCCGGACCGCCAGACTCAAGACTCAAAGTCTATCCTCATTGGCAGTCTCTAGACTGTCGAAGAAGGCTTATCCAGAACTGGATGTTTCGTTAAGGATTTGACTTTATCGACTGGAGAAGATCTCTTGGCTGGATATAGCATGTCGGAATCCTTTATTCAAATCAAGATTGATTCAGGGATGATTGGATCTGATGATTGACGAAGTATACTTGGAAGGTTCTACTTATGGAAACCAACATCCTGATTGTATGGGCGAGCAGGATTGATGGGCTATCGTCATGTTCCTTAAATAGCTTGAAGATCTTTCTAATTGATTCTGTCCAATAGGTAGATTGGAAGAATTCCTTTGGTAAGTGCCAACGGGTATGATGGCATAAAGGAGTATATAAGGAAGACGTTCTAGTTGTTCGAGAGTGTGCGCGATAGAAGAATTCCAAAGTCTGAAGCTCCTTGTTCTTAGTCATTTAAACTATTGAGCGAAATCTTGTACACAAAAGAGAGTCTATATCTTTGAGAGACCTTGAGGAAGTGTAGTAAAGTCTCTACACTGTGGAATCAAGGAAGAGCTTTACTGTAACAACTCTTTTGTTCATAGTGAAATCCAGCCGGTGGGCTGTCAGTGCGGAAGAGTGGACGTAGGCTTGGAATAAGCCGAACCACTATAATCTCTGTGTTCATATTCTCTTCCCTGCTCTCTTTTACTTTGATAGTATATTGTTAAGAGAAAAATTCTCATCTCATTGATTGCTGCACACTTATCTCGAAAATATTATTTTTACACCTATTCACCCCCCTCTAGGTGCTTATACTGGCCCTATCAATTGGTATCAGAGCTCGAGTACTCATTTAAATTGAAGTGTTTTACTTCAGACTTAAAGATCCATGGCTAGTATGTTTGCTCCGGGACTGGTTGAAGGGCAAAGCAATACCAGACCACCTTATTTTGATGGGAAAGATTACAACATATGGAAAAACAAGATGACGGCATTCAAAGCAGAAACTTGGAGTGATACAGAATGTGAAGAAAGTGATGATGATTATGCCAATATTTGTCTCATGGCACAATCAGACTCTGATTCAGACTCCGAAACAGACTCAGATTCGGACGGTGAAATCAAGGTAAGAAACTTGAAAATCCCTACTAATGTTTCTAGATACATTGATGAATTATGTCTTAGTCTCAAAACCTCTCTTAAAAGAATTTCTGAACTTAAAAGAGAAAATTCTGCACTAAAACAACAGGAAAATGTTTGGAAAGAAAAGGTCAAAAGTTTATACAAAAATGTTACTACTTTGAAAGAAAATGAAGATAATCTTTCAAAAGAAAATGCATTCTTGAAAAATGACGTCTCAAATATTTCTAAAAAATTTTCTATAGGATCTGAGAAACTTGAAAAAATTCTTTCAGCTCAAAGACCTTATTTCAACAAATCAGGTTTAGGAATGTCTCATTGAAACCATTCCTCTAATTGATTTTCCTAAAGTAAAGAAAAGAATCAAGCAAAGACCTACAAGAGATGCTTACAAAAATCATTTCGAAATTTTTTTTGTAAAATCAGTAGGTCGTAGTGCTCTTAGATGTTCTAAGTGCAATAGTTCCAATCATTTTGAGAAAGAATGTCAAATGGTTTGGAAACCGTTAAGAAGGTAAGGGCAAAGACCATATATAGTACTAACACCAGTGGACCCAAGAAAGTATGGGTACCAAAGAAAGCTTGAGTTTCTTTTCTAAATGTAGGTCACTATCAAGAAAAAGATTAAATGGTACCTGGATAATGGATGCTCGAGGCATATGACGGGAGATTCAACTCCGCTTCTTAAAGCTTGTTCAAGTTAATGGTGGAAAAGTTTCATTTGGAGGAAACAACAAAGGAAGAATTGTAGGATACGGAACTGTGAAGATTGGAAGCCTCATGATTAGTAATGTTTCCTTAGTGGAAGGACTCAACTATAATTTGCTAAGTATCAGTCAACTGTGCGACACTGGTTTCAAAATCAATTTTCAAGAAGGAATTTGTTCAGGAACCAGTAAAGACTCGTCTCAGTCTTTCATGGGTCGAAGACATGGAAATATCTATCTCCTGGATGTCAAACCAGATGAAACCCAATGTTTAATCTCTATTCAAGAGGAAGCAAATTTGTGGCACAGAAAGCTTGGGCACATTAACATGAAGCAAATAGCCAAAATTTCAGCAAAAAAGCTTGTCCGTGGTCTACCTAATCTGTCATATAAAAAGTCTGATCTATGCACACCATGTGTGTTGGGAAAACAGGTAAGAAACTCATTCAAACCAATAAATCAAGTTTCCTCTAATCGTGTTATGCAGCTTTTGCATATGGATCTCTTTGGACCTACCAGAACTCAGAGCATTGGAGGTAAGAAGTATTGTTTAGTAATTGTGGATGATTATTCACGATTCGCTTGGGTATATTTCCTGGCAAGTAAGTCTGAAACTTTTTCTCATTTCGAAAAGTTTGCCAAAAAGGTCCAAAATGAGAAAGGATGTGTTATTTCAAGTATTCGGACAGATCATGGAGGTGAATTTGAAAATCAAGACTTTACAAAATTCTGTGATGAATCTGATTTTCAGCTTGTATTTTCCTCTCCATACACTCCAGAGCAAAATGGAGTCGTGGAAAGAAAGAATAGGTCGCTTCAGGAAATGGCTAGAACTCTTTTAATTGAAAGTAACATATCTTCACGCTTTTGGGCTGAATCTATTTCTACAGCATGTTATATTATTAATAGAGTCTTTTTAAGGCCTATTCGGGAGAAAACTCCCTATGAGTTATTCAAAGGAAAAAAGCCCATTGTTTCATATTTTCATGTGTTTGGATGTAAATGTTTTATATCGAAAAATGCAAATGATCGAGTTGGTAAGTTTGAAGAAAAATCAAATGAAGGTATTTTCCTGGGATTTTCTATCACAAGCAAAGCTTACAGAGTATACAACAAAAAGACTCAATCTGTGGAGGAATCAATGAATGTCAAATTTCAAGACTCTATGCAAATTGAATCAATTCAGACTCAACTTGAAGATTCTGAACCTGCTTAAGACTCTACAAAGTCTAAATCTCCAGAAGCAACTCAGACTTCAAAAGATCAGCAACAAATGATCGTCGAAGATTCAAATGAGGAAAAAGATCAATAGTCTGACAAATCAAACAGCAACTGGAAGCATAAATCCAGTCATCCCAAAGATCTCATTATTGGCGATATTAATGAAGGAATTCGCACAAGATCCAAAAGGCGCGAAGAGTCTAGTGCTGTGGCTCTTATTTCTGAAATCGAACCCAAGAGCATAGAAGAAGCTTTAACCGATGAAAGCTGGATTGAAGCTATGCAAGAAGAACTCAGGAAATTCAACATTAATGATGTCTGGGAATTGACTCCTAAACCAAAAGGTAAATCTATCATTGGGGCTAAATGGGTTTTCAGGAACAAGATGAACGAAAAAGGAAAGGTTGTAAGAAACAAAGCAAGACTCGTAGCCAAAGGATATACGCAAGAAGAAGGGATAGACTATGATGAGACTTACGCTCCAGTAGCAAGGTTAGAAGCAATTAGATTATTACTTGCTTTTGCTTGTCATAAGAATTTCAGGTTATTCCAAATGGACGTCAAAAGTGCTTTCCTAAATGGGTTTATCCAAGAGGAAGTCTATGTGGAACAACCACCCGGTTTTGAGAACCCAAGAAAACCAGACTCTGTATTCAGACTGAAAAAGGCTTTATATGGTTTAAAGCAAGCTCCTCGAGCTTGGTATAATAGACTAAGTAAGTTTTTAATTCAAAATGGCTTTGTCAAAGGTAAAGTAGATACTACTTTGTTTATCAAAAGAGAAAGCAAAAGCTTTCTACTTGTTCAAATTTATGTTGATGATATTATTTTTGGATCTTCTAATGAAAGTCTGTGCAAGAAATTCTCTAAGTCTATGTAGGATGAGTTTGAAATGAGCATGATGGGTGAACTAACCTTCTTTCTCGGGCTTCAAGTGAAACAATTGAAGGAAGGAACTTTTATTCATCAAGAAAAATATGCCAATGAACTTGTCAAAAAGTTTGGGCAGGAGAATTGCAAAAAGACTGACATACCAATGTCAAGTTCCTTGAAGATAGACAAAGATGAAGAAGGGAAGAAAGTTGACCAGAAGCTATACAGGAGTGTCATTGGCTCACTTCTTTATCTTACTGCTTCTAGACCTGACATTTTGTTTAGCATTTGCATTTGTGCCGGATTTCAATCAGACCCTAAAGAATCTCATCTAAGTGCTGCAAAGCGTATTATCAAATACATTGCCTCAACTTCAAAAATAGGTCTCTGGTATCCTAAAGAAGAAGACTTTACTCTTCTTGGATACTCTGACACAGACCTAGCCAGATGCAGAATTGATAGAAAGAGTACCTTGGGCACCTGTCAACTACTTGGAAGCAGGACAGTGTCTTGGTTTTCGAGGAAGCAAAGTACAGTAGCTCTTTCTACAGCAGAAGCAGAGTATGTAGCTCTTGGAAGCTGTTGTTCACAAATTCTGTGGATAAAACAACAGCTAAGAGACTTTGGAATGGAAGATTCTTGCACTGAAATCAAATGTGACAACACCAGCGCAATCAATCTCACCAAGAATCCGATTCTTCACTCAAGAGCAAAACATATAGAGATTCGACATCACTTCATTAGAGATCATGTTCAAAATGGAGAAGTTACTATTCAGTTTATTGACTCAAGGAATCAACTCGGCGGATATTTTTACAAAGCCTTCGGAGAAAAATCAATTTGAAGTTATTCATTCTAGACTCAATATCTTAAAGTCTCGAGGAGGTTTGACCTGTGTCTAAAAGTCTAGAGACTCTCGACTCAGATGATCAAGATTCATGACCGTAAGTTTTGTTATTATCTCTCAAATCAAATCTTGAAAAGGTACAATCATGTATCGAAATTGATTGTTACTAATTTCGTGATTATTTCAATCTTCGAAAAGAAGTTTTTTTGACAGTTATCTAATATTTTGAAAAGGCAGTTATTTTTAAAAAAAGGCATCTTTATATTTTCTTATTACGACTTTCCGTATGCCTCGATTCGACTGCTTTATATACTGGCGGTTCCTCTCCGTTTTTCTCAAAAAAAACCCTAAGAAAGCATCGATCTTCCACTTCTATCTTCTTCTCTTGTTTATTCCTCGAAAAGTTGTCATCTTTCTTGGAAAACAAGCTTGGAATCTCTCAAAGACTGTGAGATATGTCGTCCCAAAGAAAGTCTTCAAGGATTGCGAACAGGGGACCACAGCAAATGCAAGAGGGGCCTATGCACTTTGATCTCACCGAGGAAGAAGAATCTCCTAGACAGCAGCAGAGCCCACAACATTCTCAGCAGCGTCCATCTCCTCCATCTAGTCCTCAGAATGTTGTACATCAAGAAGAGGAAGAAATCATCGAAGACGCAGATCCCGTAAGAACTCTTAAGCCCGCTTTTACCTACAAGCTTTATCGTGCTTTAAAGAGGAGTGGTACTCCGTTGAACTACATTGATGAATTTCGAAGGATAAAGGATTTAGAAATGAAACATTCTTTTTACGCACAATGGAACGATTGGGAATTGCCCCGCTGGTTCGGCGGATGAGGCGTTGGCAAATATCCCAATTGATCCACGTGTTGGAGGGCTGAGTCAACCAGATGGGAATGACGATGACAGGATGTACAGTGAGTTTAAACCGAGAATGGGCATTGCAGCAAAATCCGAACTAAAAGGACGGATTTGTTTCGATCGGATGACCACAAGCAACGTACTCTAAGTTGCTGAAGCGTGGGGTGATAAACCCTAGAAGTGTGGACTTTGATTTTCTTGACTCTGTGAATATCAATCTGTGGGAAAAATTCAATCTTCTTCAACTCGAACAGTTTTGTTCTGACACCACGGAAGGTCATGCTGAACTTACTGCTTATTTCTATTTGAATCTCAGTTTTTTGAATGCGAATAGATTCTCTTTTAGTGTTCGAGATCAGGATTATGTGGTTGACATGAATACACTGGCTGATGTGATTGGAGTGGAAAGAGGAAGATATCAACCCATCAATGTGTCTATTGCTCGTGCAACGTTGGAGCTTGTTAAGGATAGAAAGACGGAAGAAAAAATTTCTTATTCGAGAATGAATGCGTCCAACATTTTGCTTCACAAGATTGTGATTAACTGTCTCAGACCAAAGTCAACTTCAAAGACAGATGTTTCAAACTCGGAGGCAAAATTGATGTATGCCATCAATGCTGGTAAAAAGTTCTCTCTTCCACACACTATCATGTTCCACATGTACAGAGCAGTGGTGAAAGACAAGGGTCAACTTCCGTATGCAGCGCTTGTGACCAAATTATTCAGACATTTGAACGTTCAGCCTCCCCGGATTTTCTGTGTTTGAATGTGCGATCACACGGTGGTAGGACTGAGAATGGTCTCTAAAATGCGTCTGAAGGAACTCA
Source organism: Eucalyptus guilfoylei (assembly GCA_016097605.1). Lineage (NCBI taxonomy): Eukaryota > Viridiplantae > Streptophyta > Magnoliopsida > Myrtales > Myrtaceae > Eucalyptus > Eucalyptus guilfoylei. The sequence goes on from CM027866.1 coordinate 5,641,909, forward strand.
ACAAGGCGTTGGAGAAATTCAAGGAGAAAACACCCATGAAGTCTCATCATTTCTCTTCGGCTGCAAAGAGGAAAGGGAAGGAGCCCATGGTTGCTCCTTCAAGGAAAAGAAGAGCTCTCATCATTGAGGATGAAGAGGATGAGGACGATATCACTATTTCTGCAATGGCTTTGAAGAATTTGATTCGTTCCGTTCCAAGTTTAACTGAGCAACAGGAAAAAGACACTGTTGAGACAGAACAGAGATCTGAAGAAAGAGAAGAAGTGGAAGCAGAGGAGAAAGAAGCAGAGGAGAGAGATGCAAAGGAGGAGAGAATTCAAGAAGAAGAAGAAAAAGAGAGAGAGGAAACAGAGCAGGAGGAATACTTTTCTCCAACTGAAGGCATGGAAACAGGGGGAGATCCTGATAAAAGAGGAACGTCCTCATTCCCTGTCACCAGTGAAGGAATAAGTCGTTCTCCAGCCGATCCAGAGGACATCTATGCTTCTCAATTTCCTGAGGAGGAACATGATATTTCATTGCCCAATCTGCGTGACCATGCTGATCTGCCATCATCTGCACATACTCCATCTGATCGTGTAGAAGCGACTCGGGACCGATAATTCAGCAGACTTTCGCAGAATTCTTGATGTTCTCCCGGGAGATGAGAGGTCAAATATATGCTCTGGGATGCGAAGTACAGAACTTGCAGAAAGCAAGACAAACCTCTTCAGTTTCTTTGCATGATCAAATTCATGCCCTTGCTCTTCAAGTTCAATCAAATGCTAAGGGTGAAGATGTGGCGCAACTGAAGGAGGAGTTGAAAACTGGAAGGTATTGTCCGTCAATGGGAGATTTCCAGCTTGTTCGTGTTCCCAAGCAACCTTAATTTTATTCTACTTTCATCTCTACCTTTTTTAATGATGACAAAAAGGGGGAGAGATGTGGTGCAGATTTGTTTCGAACTTCTTTTGTGTTGTTTGACTTGACTTTTGTGTTTGGTTGTTTGGTTTTGGACTGGTTTTGGATTTGACTGTTTGAACATTTGTTTATCTTAAGTAAAATTGTTATCTCATGGCTTTGTTCATTCACAAGACTAACCTATCTTCTGTGGATGCAGATTTTAGTGTTATTACTAAGCCTCTTATCTCTGTGAGATATCCATATTTGCCTAAGTAATGTTTTGCAGGTCAAAGATATCCAAATCTGCAGGAAAGTTTTGTCACCATCAAAAAGGGGGAGATTGTTGGAGAAATCGTCCTTGAGTGTTTTGAAGCTGACAAAACGTTTCCGTCAGTCTAGCCTAAAGACTTGTAGACTCTTCCATCAAAGTCTGAAGACCTCCGGACCGCCAGACTCAAGACTCAAAGTCTATCCTCATTGACAGTCTCTAGACCGTCGAAGAAGGCTTATCCAGAATTGAATGTCTCGTTAAGGATTTGAGTTTATCGACTGGAGAAGATCTCTTGGTTGGATATAGCATGTCGAAATCCTTTATTCAAATCAAGATTGATTCAGGGATGATTGGATCCGATGATTGACGAAGTATACTTGGAACGTTCTACTTATGGAATCCAAGATCCTGATTGTATGGGCGAGCAGGATTGATGGGCTATCGTCATGTTCCTTAAATAGCTCGAAGATCTTTCTAATTGATTCTGTCCAACGGGTAGATTGGAAGAATTCCTTTGGTAAGTGCCAACGGGTATGATGGCATAAAGGAGTAGATAAGGAAGACGTTCTAGTTGTTCGAGAGTGTGCGCGATAGAAGAATTCCAGAATCTGAAGCTCCTTGTTCTTAGTCATTTAAACTATTGAGTGAAATCTTGTACACAAAAGAGAGTCTATATCTTTGAGAGACCTTGAGGAAGTGTAGTAAAGTCTCTACACTGTGGAATCAAGGAAGAGCTTTACTGTAACAACTCTTTTGTTCATAGTGAAATATAGCCGGTGGGCTGTCAGTGCGGAAGAGTGGACGTAGGCTTGGAATAAGCCGAGCCACTATAATCTCTGTGTTTATATTCTCTTCCCTGCTCTCTTTTACTTTGATCGTGTCTTGTTAAGAGAAAAATTCTCAACTCATTGATTGCTGCACACTTATATCAAAAATATTGTTTTTACACCCATTCACCCCCCTCTAGGTGCTTATACTAGCCCTATCACCAACCAATTCAAATATGGAGTGAAAATTATTGAAGTTATTCTATGTAATTGAGAGTCGGAAAACACTAACTACTTAAGTAACTCGAATGTGGTTATAATTTCCATTATAACGCTTGATTTGCTGTGATATTTGTTGCTATTCTCTCCACAAACGTAGGTCACATTGACCGAACCACATAAAACTGGAGCTTAATTTATTTTCTTATTCCACTATTGTATTGTTCAATTGCTTGTTTCCACAACAATTGGTATCAATGTCGCTTGGTAGAGTTAAGGTAAATCGATGGCTACTATTGACATCTGATTTTTAACTGATGCATCATATAAAATTAAGATTTCTGATTGCGATAGAGCCTATTTCTCAACTAAAAAAGGTCATATAGATTTGGAGAGTTGCATACGCTACTCATTGATTCATGTTGAAATTTCGAGAACATCTATACATTTGGCTCTTCAACCTGACCCAGTGGAGACTCAGTAGATTGATTATTATCACCAGATTGCGGCTGGTCTGATTGTTCAAAACCCAATTATGACTCATTCTTCGTTTCCTCATTCTTGGACTGTTTGTGTTCGTCGGTTTCGGCGATTATTTCCCAAGCTGTTATTGCTTTTGCTGTACATAAGAATCGTCAAATCTCCTCCCGGCTAGCCACGATCTCTTCTCGATTTTGCCTCTTCAAATCTACTCATGTATCCTTGTTTCAGATTAGGCATAATTCATCTTAGAAATTCAAACATCTATAATGCAAATGCGCGTTATGTTAATGATACCTTTTAATTAGGGTTAGGCTCCCTCCCTAATTTTTAGGATTAATGCCACAAAAATTGTCAAACAAGTACATCTATAACAAATTTATCTCGAACTAATTTTTTAACCGCCATGAATTTTCCAAAACTAATTTTTTGACCAACAAAAATCCCAACCTAATAAATTTGTGATAAATTTACTCTCCATTAGTTTCTAATAAATTGTATTAATACCTCGAAAAATCACAAAACCGATATACTCGTAACAAATGGAGGGCAAAACAAATACCCGTCAACAACCACATATCATCCATCCAACTCGGAATCGATAGTAAAATTTAATGCAAACTAGCAAAAGATAAATTTGTCATAAGTATACCAGTTTAGGTTGTCACAAGTGTACTCATTTAGCGTTTTTTGTGATATTAGCCCTAATTTTTATGCAAATGATTACACTTGAAGCCAAAATTTAAGTATCAACACTTGATAAATTAAACCTTTGATCAAATAATTTGGTTTTGGTTTGTTGTAAATTGCGAACTTAATTATTAATAATTAATGATTTGCCTAGATATTCTAGTGTGATTTTAATCATTAATTTTTCAACAACTTGTGGAGAAAAAAAAGTTAAATAATTAATAGGTCTCATTAATTAATGAAAAGGAGCCAAGTTTATATGTACAAAGTTCTGACCAGTCTTATTTTTCCTTTATATCTATAAACCAAAACTGGCTTTGGTTTTCTAGATTAATTGAGATTATTTATAAGCTGAATTTTTTTGGTCAAATTATTTATTAGCTAATTATCCTTTAACAAGATTTGGGTTTTGGTTTTCCAGATTTACTGAACTCATTAATTGATCATTTAACCTTTGGACTAGATATTGCGGTGGGACTATTTTTTTCTTTATTAAAAATTACTAAAACTTGTGATAATTAATAGGTTTAATTAAAAGAAGAGGGGCCAAGCTGATTATAATAATCTTCGTCTACCATCATCCGCGCCAAGCAACGTACATTCATTACGTGTGGGCTGATTAAATTAAACCTACTCTTGCATAATAACACGGTCAAACTTATTACTAACTCATTTTACATAAGATGTTGGGCCATCCATATTTCTAAGTTCTCGGTACCAACAAAAACCTCATTAAATGTTCAAAAGTCATGTTTTCATGGTATATGAGTAGCGAAAGTGTACCCGCATTCTCGCATGAACATATAGTTAGCATTTGATGGTTTTGCCGAATCGTCAAAAGATACGCTATTTGAATTATCAGTTTACAAAAAGAAAGAAATTACTAATGGAGCAATTGGATACGTACATATATAAACTGGGAAATATATTTCGAGATTTGAATTTTTTTATGATTGCTCACAAGATTAAAAAGATTCAAAGTAAGATTTATATAAGATTATTAATTTATACATTTATCCATTGATAGTGTGTTAAATAAAACAACTATCCGGGATTTAATTTGTCGAAAACCTTTTACGTAAGAAGTCCTCTTTACATAACTTTATATCATAGTATGCTAGATCGACCAGTTTTAGCTATGTATTCATGTTATTGTTAGAGATGAATGTATGATTATTAAACCATCTATTAATTTTTTGGTGGCTTAGGTATTTGTTTGGAAAGGTTGTGTTAAAATCATAAGAATTGAAGTGACATTTCTTTATAGTTTTGTATGGGACTATAAGTTTTTAGAATTGAAAGCTAGTAACAAATTTAGGGACATATTGTATTTTGCAGATCATTTTGAAAAACTACAAGTTAAAAAAGCACATTAAACATCGATTCATCCACAAGTGTGCTTCGGTGATAGTTAACCATAAGGCTTAAGAGGCACAAAAAATAAAATGTAAAGCAACGCAAATTCCTTCTGCTCCAAGAACAGAGGACTGTGTCAACCACATATAAGAGCTCTCGTATTTTTACTGGTTCGTATAATTAAAAATTTGAGCAGAATCCAATAGAAAAATTATAATTCCTTCGTTCTTTCTATTTTACACGTTTATTGTACTATAAAATAGGAATAGGTCTCAATGAGCAGGCTCGGGAGGGGATACGGGACTAAGAGCTGCAACGCAGCTTGTTCCATGTCTCATTGCTCCTCCTATAGACATCGATATTGTCCCCTTAATCGGCTTGTGGCTCGACACGATCAACTCCAAAAATTGGTTGTGGCAGTTCTTCCCCGCTTTCAAGAGCTCATGACAACATTCATTGGTGGGTGTAAAGGTGTCCGCAAAGACTATGATTTGAAAGAATCGAGACCCGCAATTGTTACTTATTCCCTTTCCGCAATTAGGGTTTCCGACCTTGGCGAAGGTAGCCTTAGGAAGCAATGCAACGAGGACGACCAACAAGATCATGAGAGCAGACAAGTTCTTGGGCATTCCCATTATGGTCTTTTGGGGATAGGAGGGTTAGAAAAATGTGTGAGATTGTTGATTGTTTGATGATGCAGTCGATCTAGAGATCAGAACTTATATAGCTCGACGGAAGTAGTGCATTAATGAAATGAATTCATCAGTTATGATTCAGAAATTTATGTAGGAAACATCTCATATTATTTCTCTTGCAATAAATGCATCGATTGAGGGCCATGTCATCTCACTTTGTTTCCAGTTCAATCATTTGCCATAAAGAAAAAAAGTATTAATGAGTTGTTTGGTTGAATCTGTGAATGAAAAAACTTACTTCCGATTGGATTTTCAATCCCAAGTTTGATATATAATATGAACTAGTCACATTCCCTCAGTTTAAAATAATTTTATAGAATTATGTTAGCTTAAAATGTTTCACCATATATACTTTCATAAAAATGACCAGAATTAAGTTTTATAACTGATCTAAAACAGACCCTTAAACACATAAGGATAGATCGTTGCCACCGAGTTGGGATGGACCAAAATGTGCCAAGAACCTGCTGAAAGCCCACTGACCAAACCTAAGGCCGGTCTGGTCAGGAGATACCCAACCTTAGTTTCGGCCTCGGGAGTTAGAGAATAGACTCCTTGAGATCATTTCATTAACAAAACAATGAATAAAACATGACTATTCCACTGTATAGTAAAAGCAATAATGGGATGGGAAATCATCGCCGAAACCGACAAGCAGAAACTGTCCAACAATGAGGACTGATTTGAAAGAACTCGAACCCACAATCCCACAATCGTTAGTTATTCCCTTCGTGCAATCAGGGATTCTAACTGTGGCGAAGGTAGTCGTAGGAAGCAATGCCACAGTGATGACCAAAAAGATCATGAGAGCAAACAAGTTCTTGAGCGTTGCCATGATGGTCTTTTGGGGACAAAAGTGTTAGAAAATTGTCTGAGTGCGTTGATTATTTGATGATGTATTCATGTTGAGATGAGAACTTATATATCTGGAGGGAAGTAGTGCATTGATAAAAGTGATTCATCTGTTATGATCCAGAAATTTAAACGGGTTATTTCTCTTGCAATACACTCTTCTCACTATAATGATTATGGCCCTTGTCATGTCACTTCCTTTATGGTTCAATCATTTGACATAAAAAAAAAAGAGTAAGTAGTATTAAGTTGTTTAAAATAATTTTATGAAATTAAATTTGTTGAACGCGCAGTAAAGTAAATTAAAGCCGGTTCAGTCATTAAATTTGGGTTAGCACGAATGAAACTTATTCTCCAGAGAGTGAATAAAGCATGAGTATTCCGCTGTACGGTAAATGCAATAATGGCTCGAGAATTTCCAATCTCCAAGCAATTAAAGTTTATCTCGCATTAGAGAACGACCCTTTCCCATATGCAACGTTTATAAGGATCCATTGTACGCAGTCGACAGAAATAATCGACGGACAAACACAAAGCATTTAGGTACAAGGAAACGAAGAAGGGTTCATAATTGGTTTTTCAACTAACCAACTGTTGGAGAAATCATCCTTGAGTGTTTTGAAGCTGACAAAACGTTTACATCAGTGTAGTCTAAAGACTTGTAGACTCTTCCATCAAAGTCTGAAGACCTCCGGACCGCCAGACTCAAGACTCAAAGTCTATCCTCATTGACAGTCTCTAGACCGTCGAACAAGGCTTATCCAGAACTGGATGTTTCGTTAAGGATTTGACTTTATCGACTGGAGAAGATCTCTTGGCTAGATATAGCATGTCGGAATCCTTTATTCAAATCAAGATTGATTCAGGGATGATTGGATCCGATGATTGACGAAATATACTTGGAAGGTTCTACTTATGGAAACCAAGATCCTGATTGTATGGGCGAGCAGGATTGATGGGTTATCGTCATGTTCCTTAAATAGCTCGAAGATCTTTCTAATTGATTCTGTCCAACGGGTAGATTGGAAGAATTCCTTTGGTAAGTGCCAACGGGTATGATGGCATAAAGGAGTATATAAGGAAGGCGTTCTAGTTGTTCGAGAGTGTGCGCGATAGAAGAATTCCAAAGTCTGAAGCTCCTTGTTCTTAGTCATTTAAACTATTGAGCGAAATCTTGTGCACAAAAGAGAGTCTATATCTCTGAGAGACCTTGAGGAAGTGTAGTAAAGTCTCTACACTGTGGAATCAAGGAAGAGCTTTACTGTAACAACTCTTTTGTTCATAGTGAAATCTAGCGGTGGGTCTGTCGGTGCGTAAGAGTGGACGTAGGCTTGGAATAAGCCGAGCCACTATAATCTCTGTGTTCATATTCTCTTCCCTGCTCTCTTTTACTTTGATCGTATCTTGTTAAGAGAAAAATTCTCATCTCATTGATTGCTGCACACTTATCTCGAAAATATTGTTTTTACACCTATTCACCCCCCTCTAGGTGCTTATACTAGCCCTATCACCAACCAATTCAAATATGGAGTGAAATCTGCAGATGAAAATCAATCTTCCGGGTCTCCACGCATGTCCTTTTGGTCAGGCTGAGTCATAATTGGTTTTTCAACTAACGGACCACTTGAAATCTGGTGGTGAAAATCAATCTTCCGAGTCTCCACGTCTGTCCTTTTGGTCTGGCTGAGGAACTACATCTATAGGTGTTGTCCTTGAAATTTCAGCACGGATCACCACGTAACGGATCGATAATGTTAAAAAATATCTCGAGGAGTCCATGAACGAAATTTAACTCATAATGAATTATAGTAAATCATGAAGTTGATTTTTTAGATGCGCAACTACCTAGTACGGGATTTTAATTTTGGTAACTTGTGGACATGAAATACTCCCCGGAGAAGTGGGTATTGGCTAAGGAAAATTAAAAGGACAAAAAAAAAAAAAGGGTCCTCATTTGGACTTTGCTTCCTGATTTCGCTTGGCGTGGACTTCTCACATACCCCAATCTAGGACCTCTTTTCCAAAAGCGGTAGTATTTAGAGTCAAATCGAGGGATTTATGAAAAAGTGATCGTTGAAACGCCGTATGAGTGCATGATAGTGGGTTCTCTCCGCAGATTTCGTTCATGCTATCACACCAAGATTTATGCGTTGAAGCTGATGGGTAGGATTTGTTAATTCTTCTATGAGATTAAGGGATTATTTCGTGAGAAATTATGAGAGTAAAAATTATTGAAGTTATTCGGTGTAATTGAGAGTCGGAAAACACTAAGTACTTAAGTGACTCGAATGTGGTTATAATTTCCATTATAACGCTTGATTTGCTGTGATATTTTGTTGCTATTCTCTCCACAAACGTAGGTCACATTGACCGAACCACATAAATCTGGAGCTCAATTTATTTTCTTATTCCACAATTGTATTGCTCAATTGCTTGTTTCCACAACAATTGGCATCAATGTCAGGCTTGGTAGAGTTAAGGTAAATCGATGGCTACTATTGACATCTGATTTTTAACTGATGCATCATATAAAATTAAGATTTCTGATTGCGATAGAGCCTATTTCTCAACTAAAAACGGTCATATGGATTTGGCGAGTTGCATACGTTACTCGTTGATTCATGTTGAAATTTCGAGAACATCTATACATTTGGCTCTTCAACCTGACCCAGTGGAGACTCAGTAGATTGATTATTATCACCAGATAGCGGCTGGTCTGATTAAATGGTACCTGGATAATGGATGCTCGAGGCATATGACAGGAGATTCAACCTGCTTCTTAAAGCTTGTTCAAGTTAATGGTGGAAAAGTTTCATTTGGAGGAAACAGCAAAGGAAGAATTGTAGGATACGAAACTGTGAAGATTGGAAGCCTCATGATTAGTAATGTTTCCTTAGTCGAAGGACTCAACTATAATTTGCTAAGTATCAGTCAGCTGTGCGACAGTGGTTTCAAAATCAATTTTCAAGAAGGAATTTGTTCCGGAACTAGCAAAGACTCCTCTCAGTCTTTCATGAGTCGAAGACATGGAAATATCTATCTCCTGGATGTCAAACCAGATGAAGCCCAATGTTTAATCTCTATTCAAGAGGAAGCAAATTTGTGGCACAGAAAGCTTGGGCACATTAACATGAAGCAAATAGCCAAAATTTCAGCAAAGAAGCTTGTCCGTGGTCTACCCAATCTGTCATATAAAAAGTCTGATCTATGCACACCATGTGTGTTGGGAAAACAGGTAAGAAACTCATTCAAACCAATAAATCAAGTTTCCTCTAATCGTTTTATGTAGCTTTTGCATATGGATCTCTTTGGACCTACCAGAACTCATAGCATTGGAGGTAAGAAGTATTGTTTAGTAATTGTGGATGATTATTCACGATTCACTTGGGTATATTTCCTGGCAAGTAAGTCTGAAACTTTTTCTCATTTCGAAAAGTTTGCCAAAAAGGTCCAAAATGAGAAAGGATATGTTATCTCAAGTATTCGGACAGATCATGGAGGTGAATTTGAAAATCAAGACTTTACGAAATTCCGTGATGAATCTGATTTTCAGCATGTATTTTCCTCTCCATACACTCCAGAGCAAAATTGAGTCGTGGAAAGAAAGAATAGGTCGCTTCAGGAAATGGCTAGAACTCTTTTAATTGAAAGTAACATATCTTCACGCTTTTGGGCTGAATCTGTTTCTACAGAATGTTATATTATTAATAGAGTCTTTTTAAGGCCTATTCTTGAGAAAACTCCCTATGAGTTATTCAAAGGAAAAAAGCCCATTGTTTCATATTTTCATGTGTTTGGATGTAAATGTTTTATATTGAAAAATGCAAATGATCGAGTTGGTAAGTTTGAAGAAAAATCAAATGAAGGTATTTTCCTTGGATATTCTATCACAAGCAAAGCTTACATAGTATACAACAAAAAGACTCAATCTGTGGAGGAATCAATGAATGTCAAATTTCAAGACTCTATGCAAATTGAATCAATTTAGACTCAACTTGAAGATTCTGAACCTGCTTCGACTCTACAAAGTCTAAATCTCCAGAAGCAACTCAGACTTCAAAAGATCAGCAACAAATGATCGTCGAAGATTCAAATGAGGAAAAAGATCAACAGTCTGACAAATCAAACAGCAACTGGAAGCATAAATCCAGTCATCCCAAAGATCTCATTATTGGCGATATTAATGAGGGAATTCGCACAAGATCCAAAAGGCGCGAAGAGTCTAGTGCTGTGGTTCTTATTTCTGAAATCGAACCCAAGAGTATAGAAGAAGCTTTAACCGATGAAAGGTGGATTGAAGCTATGCAAGAAGAACTCGTGCAATTCAACGTTAATGATGTCTGGGAATTGACTCCTAAACCAAAAGGTAAATCTATCATTGGGGCTAAATGGGTTTTCAGGAACAAGATGAACGAAAAAGGAAAGGTTGTAAGAAACAAAGCAAGACTCGTAGCCAAAGGATATACGCAAGAAGAAGGGACAGACTATGATGAGACTTACGCTCCAGTAGCAAGGTTAGAAGCAATTAGATTATTACTTGCTTTTGCTTGTCATAAGAATTTCAGGTTATTCCAAATGGACGTCAAAAGTGCTTTCCTAAATGGGTTTATCCAAGAGGAAGTCTATGTGGAACAACCACCCGGTTTTGAGAACCCAAGAAAACCGACACGTATTCGACCGAAAAAGGCTTTATATGGTTTAAAGCAAGCTCCTCGAGCTTGGTATAATAGACTAAGTAAGTTTTTAATTCAAAATGGCTTTGTCAAAGGTAAAGTAGATACTACTTTGTTTATCAAAAGAGAAAGCAAAAGCTTTCTACTTGTTCAAATTTATGTTGATGATATTATTTTTGGATCTTCTAATGAAAGTCTGTACAAGAAATTCTCTAAGTCTATGTAGGATGAGTTTGAAATGAGCATGATGGGTGAACTAACCTTCTTTCTCGGGCTTCAAGTGAAACAATTGAAGGAAGGAACTTTTATTCATCAAGAAAAATATGCCAATGAACTTGTCAAAAATTTTGGGCAGGAGAATTGCAAAAGATCGACATACCAATGTCAAGTTCCTTGAAGATAGACAAAGATGAAGAAGGGAAGAAAGTTGACCCGAAGCTATACGGGAGTATCATTGGCTCACTTCTTTATCTTACGCTTCTAGACCTGACATTTTGTTTAGCGTTTGCATTTGTGCCAGATTTCAATCAGACCCTAAAGAATCTCATCTAAGTGCTGCAAAGCGTATTATCAAATACATTGCCTCAACTTCAAAAATAGGTCTCTCGGTATCCTAAAGAAGAAGACTTTACTCTTCTTGGATACTCGACACGTACCCAGCTGAGATGCGCATTGATAGAAAGAGTACCTTGGGCACCTGTCAACTACTTGGAAGTAGGACAGTGTCTTGGTTTTCGAGGAAGCAAAGTACAGTAGCTCTTTCTACAGCAGAAGCAGAGTATGTAGCTCTTGGAAGCTGTTGTTCACAAATTCTGTGGATAAAACAACAGCTAAGAGACTTTGGAATTGAAGATTCTTGCACTGAAATGAAATGTGACAACACCAGCGCAATCAATCTCACCAAGAATCCGATTCTTCACTCAAGAGCAAAACATATAGAGATTCGACATCACTTCATTAGAGATCATGTTCAAAATGGAGAAGTTACTATTCAGTTTATTGACTCAAGGAATCAACTGGCGGATATTTTTACAAAGCCTTCGGAGAAAAATCAATTCGAAGTTATTCGTTCTAGACTCAATATCTTAAAGTCTGAGGAGGTTCAGACCCAGGTCTAAAAGTCTAGAGACTCTCAGACTCAGATGATCAAGATTCATTACTGTAAGTTTTGTTATTATCTCTCAAATCAAATGTTGAAAAGGTACAATCATCTATCTGAAATTGATTGTTACTAATTCTGTGATTATTTCAATCTTCGAAAAAGAAGTTTTTTTTTACAGTTATCTAATATTTTGAAAAGGCAGTTATTTTTAAAAAAAGCATCTTTATATTTTCTTATTACGACTTTCCGTATGCCTCGATTCGACTGCTTTATATACTGGCGGTTCCTCTCCGTTTTTCTAAAAAAAAAACCCTAAGAAAGCATCGATCTTCCACTTCTATCTTCTTCTCTTGTTTATTCCTCGAAAAGTTGTCATCTTTCTTGGAAAACAAGCTTGGAATCTCTCAAAGATCGTGAGATATGTCGTCCCAAAGAAAGTCTTCAAGGATTGCGAACAGTGGGACCACAAAGAAATGCAAGAGGGGCCTATGCACTTTGATCTCACCGAGGAAGAAGAATCTCCTAGACAGCAGCAGAGCCCACAACATTCTCAGCAGCGTCCATCTCCTCCATCTAGTCCTCAGAATGTTGTACATCAAGAAGAGGAAGAAATCATCGAAGACGCAGATCCCGTAAGAACTCTTAAGCCCGCTTACCTACAAGCTTTATCGTGCTTTAAAGAGGAGTGGTACTCCGTTGAACTACATTGATGAATTTTCGAAGGATAAAGGATTTAGAAATGAAACATTCTTTTTACGCACAATGGAACGATTGGGAATTGCCCCCCCGCTGGTTCAGCGGATGAGGCGTTGGCAAATATCCCAATTGATCCACGTGTTGGAGGGCTGAGTCAACCAGATGGGAATGACGATGACAGGATGTACAGTGAGTTTAAACCGAGAATGGGCATTGCAGCAAAAATCCGAACTAAAAGGACGGATTTGTTTCGATCGGATGACCACAAGCAACTGTACTCTAAGTTGTTGAAGCGTGGGGTGATAAACCCTAGAAGTGTGGACTTTGATTTTCTTGACTCTGTGAATATCAATCTGTGGGAAAAATTCAATCTTCTTCAACTCGAACAGTTTTGTTCTGACACCACGGAAGGTCATGCTGAACTTACTGCTTATTTCTATTCGAATCTCAGTTTTTTGAATGCGAATAGATTCTCTTTTAGTGTTCGAGATCAGGATTATGTGGTTGACATGATAACACTGGCTGATGTGATTGGAGTGGAAAGAGGAAGATATCAACCCATCAATGTGTCTATTGCTCGTGCAACGTTGGAGCTTGTTAAGGATAGAAAGACGGAAGAAAAAATTTCTTATTCGAGAATGAATGCATCCAACATTTTGCTTCACAAGATTGTGATTAACTGTCTTAGACCAAAGTCAACTTCAAAGACAGATGTTTCAAACTCGGAGGCAAAATTGATGTATGCCATCAATGCTGGTAAAAAGTTCTCTCTTCCACACACTATCATGTTCCACATGTACAGAGCAGTGGTGAAAGACAAGGGTCAACTTCCGTATGCAACGCTTTGTGACCAAATTATTCGACATTTGAACGTTCAGCCTCCCGGATTTTTCTGTGTTTGAATGTGCGATCACATGGTGGTAGGACCGAGAATGGTCTCTAAAATGCGTCGAAGGAACTCAACAAGGCGTTGGAGAAATTCAAGGAGAAAACACTGTCAAGTCTCATCATTTCTCTTCGGCTGCAAAGAGGAAAGGAAGGAGCCCATGGTTGCTCCTTCAAGGAAAAGAAGAGCTCTCATCATTGAGGATGAAGAGGATGAGGACGATATCACTATTTCTGCAATGGCTTTGAAGAATTTGAGTCGTTCTGTTCCAAGTTTAACTGAGCAACAGGAAAAAGACACTGTTGAGACAGAACAGAGATCTGAAGAAAGAGAAGAAGTGGAAGCAGAGGAGAAAGAAGCAGAGGAGAGAGATGCAGAGGAGGAGAGAATTCAAGAAGAAGAAGAAAAAGAGAGAGAGGAAACAGAGCAGGAGGAATACTTTTCTCCAACTGAAGGCATGGAAACAGGGGGAGATCCTGATAAAAGAGGAACGTCCTCATTCCCTGTCACCAGTGAAGGAATAAGTCGTTCTCCAGCCGATCCAGAGGACATCTATGCTTCTCAATTTCCTAAGGAGGAACATGATATTTCATTGCCCAATCTGCGTGACCATGCTGATCTGCCATCATCTGCACATACTCCATCTGATCGTGTAGAAGCCAGTACTCAGACTGATAATTCAGCAGACTTTCGCAGAATTCTTGATGTTCTCCTGGAGATGAGAGGTCAAATATATGCTCTGGGATGCGAATTACGTAACTTGCAGAAAGCAAGACAAACCTCTTCGCTTTCTTTGCATGATCAAATTCATGCCCTTGCTCTTCAAGTTCAATCAAATGCTAAGGGTGAAGATGTGGCGCAACTGAAGGAGGAGTTGAAAAAGCTGGAAGGTATTGTCCAGTCAATGGGAGATTTCCAGCTTGTTCGTGTTCCCAAGCAACCTTAATTTTATTCTACTTTCATCTCTACCTTTTTTAATGATGACAAAAAGGGGGAGAGATGTGGTGTAGATTTGTTTCGAACTTCTTTTGTGTTGTTTGACTTGACTTTTGTGTTTGGTTGTTTGGTTTTGGACTGGTTTTGGATTTGACTGTTTGAACATTTGTTTATCTTAAGTAAAATTGTTATCTCATGGCTTTGTTCATTCACAAGACTAACCTATCTTCTGTGGATGCAGATTTTAGTGTTATTACTAAGCCTCTTATCTTTGTGAGATATCCATATTTGCCTAAGTAATGTTTTGCAGGTCAAAGATATCCAAATCTGCAGGAAAGTTTTGTCACCATCAAAAAGGGGGAGATTGTTGGAGAAATCGTCCTTGAGTGTTTTGAAGCCGACAAAACGTTTCCGCGACCTAGCCTAAAGACTTGTAGACTCTTCCATCAAAGTCCGAAGACCTTCGGACCGCGACTCAAGACTCAAAGTCTATCCTCATTGACGCAGTCTCTAGACCGTCGAAGAAGGCTTATCCGAATCGAATGTCTCGTTAAGGATTTGAGTTTATCGACGGAGAAGATCTCTTGGTTGGATATAGCATGTCGAAATCCTTTATTCAAATCAAGATTGATTCAGGGATGATTGGATCCGATGATTGACGAAGTATACTTGGAACGTTCTACTTATGGAATCCAAGATCCTGATTGTATGGGCGAGCAGGATTGATGGGCTATCGTCATGTTCCTTAAATAGCTCGAAGATCTTTCTAATTGATTCTGTCCAACGGGTAGATTGGAAGAATTCCTTTGGTAAGTGCCAACGGGTATGATGGCATAAAGGAGTAGATAAGGAAGACGTTCTAGTTGTTCGAGAGTGTGCGCGATAGAAGAATTCCAAAATCTGAAGCTCCTTGTTCTTAGTCATTTAAACTATTGAGTGAAATCTTGTACACAAAAGAGAGTCTATATCTTTGAGAGACCTTGAGGAAGTGTAGTAAAGTCTCTACACTGTGGAATCAAGGAAGAGCTTTACTGTAACAAGTCTTTTGTTCATAGTGAAATATAGCCGGTGGGCTGTCAGTGCGGAAGAGTGGACGTAGGCTTGGAATAAGCCGAGCCACTATAATCTCTGTGTTTATATTCTCTTCCCTGCTCTCTTTTACTTTGATCGTATCTTGTTAAGAGAAAAATTCTCAACTCATTGATTGTTGAACACTTATCTCAAAAATATTGTTTTTACGCCCATTCACCCCCCTCTAGGTGCTTATACTAGCCCTATCACCAACCAATTCAAATATGGAGTGAAATCTAGAGATGAAAATCAATCTTCCGGGTCTCCACGCATGTCCTTTTGGTCAGGCTGAGTCATAATTGGTTTTTCAACTAACGGACCACTTGAAATCTGGTGGTGAAAATCAATCTTCCGAGTCTCCACATCTGTCCTTTGGTCCGGCCGAGGAACTACATCTATAGGTGTTCTCCTTGAAATTTCAGCACGGATCACCACGTAACGGATGGATAATGTTAAAAAATATCTCGAGCAGTCCGTGAACGAAATTTAACTCATAATGAATTATAGTAAAGCGTGAAGTTGATTTTTTAGATGCGCAACCAGCTAGTACAGGATTTTAATTTTGGTAACTTGTGGACATGAAATACTCCCCGGAGAAGTGGGTATTGGCTAAGGAAAATTAAAAGGACAAAAAAAAAAAAAGGTCCTCATTTGGACTTTGCTTCCTGATTTCGCTTGGCATGGACTTCTCACATATCCCAATCTAGGACCTCTTTTCCAAAAGCAGTAGTATTTATAGTCAAATCGAGGGATTTATGAAAAAGTGATCGTTGAAGCACCGTATGAGTGCATGATAGTGGGTTCTCTCCGTGGATTTCATTCATGTTATCACACCAAGATTTATGCATTGAAGCCGATTGGTAGGATTTGTTAATTCTTCTATGAGATTAAGGGATTATTTCGTGAGAAATTATGAGAGTAAAAATTATTGAAGTTATTCTGTGTAATTGAGAGTCGGAAAACACTAAGTACTTAAGTAACTCGAATGTGGTTATAATTTCCATTATAACGCTTGATTTGCTGTGATATTTGTTGCTATTCTCTCCACAAACGTAGGTCACATTGACCGAACCACATAAATCTGGAGCTTAATTTATTTTCTTATTCCACTATTGTATTGTTCAATTGCTTGTTTCCACAACAATTGGTATCAATGTCGCTTGGTAGAGTTAAGGTAAATCGATGGCTACTATTGACATCTGATTTTTAACTGATGCATCATATAAAATTAAGATTTCTGATTGCGATAGAGCCTATTTCGCAACTAAAAAAGGTCATATAGATTTGGAGAATTGCATACGCTACTCATTGATTCATGTTGAAATTTCGAGAACATCTATACATTTGGCTCTTCAACCTGACCCAGTGGAGACTCAGTAGATTGATTATTATCACCAGATTGCGGCTGGTCTGATTGTTCAAAACCAATTATGACTCATTCTTCGTTTCCTCATTCTTGGACTGTTTGTGTTCGTCGGTTTCGGCGATTATTTCCCAAGCTGTTATTGCTTTTGCTGTACATAAGAATCGTCAAATCTCCTCCCGGCTAGCCACGATCTCTTTCTCGATTTTGCCTCTTCAAATCTACTCATGTATCCTTGTTTCAGATTAGGCATAATTCATCTTGGAAATTCAAACATCTATAATGCAAATGCGCGTTATGTTAATGATACCTTTTAATTAGGGTTAGGCTCCTCCCTAATTTTTAGGATTAATGCCACAAAAATTGTCAAACAAGTACATCTATAACAAATTTATCTCGAACTAATTTTTTAAACGCCATGAATTTTCCAAAACTAATTTTTTGACCAACAAAAATCCCAACCTAATATATTTGTGATAAATTTACTCTCCATTAGTTTCTAATAAATTGTATTAATACCTCGAAAAATCACAAAACCGATATACTCGTAACAAATGGAGGGCGAAACAAATACCCGTCAACAACCACATATCATCCATCCAACTCGGAATCGATAGTAAAATTTAATGCAAACTAGCAAAAGATAAATTTGTCATAAGTATACCAGTTTAGGTTGTCACAAGTGTACTCATTTAGCGTTTTTTGTGATATTAGCCCTAATTTTTATGCAAATGATTACACTTGAAGCCAAAATTTAAGTATCAACACTTGATAAATTAAACCTTTGATCAAATAATTTGGTTTTGGTTTGTTGTATATTGCGAACTTAATTATTAATAATTAATGATTTGCCTAGATATTCTAGTGTGATTTTGTTCATTAATTTTTCAACAACTTGTGGAGAAAAAAAGTTAAATAATTAATAGGTCTCATTAATTAATGAAAAGGAGCCAAGTTTATATGTACAAAGTTCTGACCAGTCTTATTTTTCCTTTATATCTATAAACCAAAACTGGCTTTGGTTTTCTAGATTAATTGAGATTATTTATAAGCTGAATTTTTTGGTCAAATTATTTATTAGCTAATTATCCTTTAACAAGATTTGGGTTTTGGTTTTCCAGATTTACTGAACTCATTAATTGATCATTTAACCTTTGGACTAGATATTGCGGTGGGACTATTTTTTTCTTTATTAAAAATTACTAAAACTTGTGATAATTAATAGGTTTCATTAAAAGAAGAGGGGCCAAGCTGATTATAATAATCTTCGTCTACCATCATCCGCGCCAAGCAACGTACATTCATTACGTGTGGGCTGATTAAATTAAACCTACTCTTGCATAATAACACGGTCAAACTTATTACTAACTCATTTTACATAAGATGTTGGGCCATCCATATTTCTAAGTTCTCGGTACCAACAAAAACCTCATTAAATGTTCAAAAGTCATGTTTTCATGGTTTATGAGTAGCGAAAGTGTACCCGCATTCTCGCATGAACATATAGTTAGCATTTGATGGTTTTGCCGAATCG